>CM076577.1:905115583-905475314 GCA_034641835.2 Pinus albicaulis
ATATATATATATATCTAATATGATATATATATATATATTATTGTAAGGAATGGAATATATTTTGTGCTATATAAAACATTAACGGTCCCTCTTAGTGAGGAAGGTATTATTCCATGATGTTCTCCCTCAGTAGTCTCAATCACACCCAACCACTTCACATGGTATGCATAGGACTACCACCATAGTCTCAAGACTACATTGCAAGTATCTATGATGTTTCTCCTCTCCCAATAGTCCTAATCACACCTAGCCACTTCACATGGTGGAGGAAAGACTTGTACTAGGCTAATTCCTCCCTAAGTCACTTCACATGACTGATATGTGAAACCGTTGGCCAACGGGAGAGTATTTCCAACTATAGACAACGGTGAATATTTTGCATCACACCAACCCTGTCTTAGAAGTATTTAAACTTTACTTTAGACAAAGGCTTGGTGCGAATTTCTGTTGTTTGCTCATATGAAGCTATGTACTAGAGTTCCATTACTCCTTTCTATATCATGCTTCATATGGAATGATTTTGATCTCTATATGCTTTAGCTTGTCCTAAAGGACTAGATTTTCTAAAAGCTTCACCCCACGAGGACTTCATTAGGAGAGAAACATCCTACCACGTGTGTTCATATTGGGGTATATATATTGATGAAAAGATAACATAGTATATTGAACATATAAAAGGGGGTAAAGAGTTTTTATATTGGCACATATAAAAAATGGAGCTCAAAGTTAATGAAAAATATAAAAGGGTATAAAAGAATTTAATTGAAAAAATGGATACCTACAATATCTAGTGAAAGTAGTGGTTTTTTAAATTATTGAGTTCATATTGGTAGGGTTTTAAATAATTTTATTTTTAGATATATTTTCCAATATGTAGTCAAATTAGGGGTATTATTTAGTATGTCATGAACACACGTGATATGTCATAGGTTCATTGAGTGAAGCCCCTATCGTTCACAACTTTGATTATCACAGTATATCAAAGTTGGTTCTAAATCTAAATCAAATAAACTTGGAAGCAATTTCTAAAGCCACACTACTTCACAGCTTGCTTCATTCGCCGCTATATATTTCGCCTCTACTATACAGAGTGCCACTAACATTTGTTTTCTGCTAAACCATGAGATCATACCTAATCCCAAACTAAATCAACATCCTAATGCCCTCTTCATGTATATTATACTCCGTGCCTAGTTAGAGTATGTATAGCCTTGCAACTTTACTTCACCGTCTAATACATATATAAGTCCATATCTGATTGTACCATGCAGGTACCTCAATACATGTTTTTCTGCTACCAAATGTACATGTTTAATCTCAACCATGTATTGACTCAATGTGTTCACTACAAAGCATATATCCATCATGGTATTAACCAACTACATTAAGGATCCAATCAACTATCTGTACATCGTCGGATCAACCAAAACTGAAGAATAATCACACAAAAACTTCATATTCGTAACCATAGGTGTGGACATGGACTTGTAGTCCATCATCTAGAATCTCTGCAGGATCTCAGATGTATACTTCTCTTAGCTAAGGAGGATTTCATCTGGTCTCATCCACACTTATAATGCCAAGAAAAAGTGCACTAAACCTAGATCCTTCATTTTGAACTCTAAAGTGAGCTTCCTTTTGAACTTATCTATGAGATTCTCATCCCCTATGAAAAACAAGTCATCTACATATAGTACCAATATCAAGGAGAACGCATCTTTGACCTTATAGTAAATTTTGGGACTTATTTACTCTTGGTAAATCCCAAGATCATCAAATAGTTGTTTATTGAGGAATAACAGGCCCCTGTGTGCTTCCTTAATAATATACAAATATTTCTTCAATTTACAAACATGGGACTCCTTCCCATGGCACACAGGATGTTTCAAATGCATGTGTTTGAGAAGCTCCAAGTCATAACCAACTTCACCAATCTTCTTCTTCACCCTGAATGGACCCTCATACTTCTTTGTCAAAGATATCATAGTCCCTGGTCATGGCTAAAACTGATCTTTGGTGATCCTTAGTAAGACCATGTCCCCAACATCGAAGTGTGTGTCCCTCCTGTGCTTATTTGCCCATTTCTTCATTCTTGTTGTAACATCATGCTGGTGCACCTGTGGTGACTCCAAAGACTCCTCCCATGCTGTCAAGAATCTCGTTGCATGTGGACTCTCGGCCCCACATGGTATCTTTGCCAGAATGAAGATGACATACTTGGAAAAATGATCCTCAACAACCATAATCCCATTATACCCCTACACCTGTGGTAACTGAGTGATGAATTCCATCGAAACACTCATCCAAGGTCTCTCCTGAATTTGTAAAGGTCTTTGGTTATCCAATTTTTTGTACTGAAAAATGATGCATGCATGTACATACTCCTCCACATCCTCCCTAATCTTCTCCCAAAAGTATCCCCTCTCAAAAATGCCAAAGAACGACGCTACCCTAGGTGGCAAACCCATGGATAATCATGGCACTCCTTTAAGAGGTGCCTCCTAAGTCCAGATGACTTCGTAATGTAGATTTGGTTCCAATATAACAAGATCCCATCTCGTAGAGAAAACTTCATAGTATTCCCTTCCTTCACCTGCTTCTGAATTCTCTTCGCCTAAATATATGTTTCCACACTAGCATGAAATCTACTCTACATCCCATTGGTCATATGAGTTCGAATCCTACTGCGCTCAACTTGGTCTTCTTCCTCCCCAAGTGCGGCCAACTATCCCTTCCTGCTGACGACATCTGCAACGGCATTGAGTCTACCTAGTCTGTACTCAATATTCATGTCAAACTCTGCCAAGAAGTACTGCCAACGAGCCCGCTTCCCTGACAACTCTGGTTGGGATGCAAAATAACTTGCTGCAATGTTGTCAGACTTAACAAAAAAGGCTTCCCAATCAAGTAATGTATCCATATCTTTAAACAATGGATTATAAAAATCATCTCCTTCTCATGAAATGAATATTTTCACTCTCTATCCTACAAATTTAGACTCTCATATGCCACCGGAAGCCCATCCTGGAAGAGTTTTCCCCCATTCAAAAAATTAGAAGCATTTGTGTGCAACTCAAATGGTCTCTCAAATTCAAGTAGCTTCAATATCAGTGCCTTCACCATCCTTCTCTTCAAATATTCAAATGTCGCACAAAACTTCTATGTCAAATTCCATCGCTTATCCTTCTTCAGAAGGTCTGTCAGTGGCACAATCACCTTGGAATACCCCTCGACAAAATTTCGCTGGTAGGTGGTCATCCCCAAGGCGACTCTCATGTCATGGACATTCTTCGATTCAACCCAATACTCGATAGCCTGCACCCTGATTGGCTCCATTTGTATGTGACCTTGATCCACTATGTGTCCAAGGAAAAAACTCTCGATTTTAGCAAACATACACTTCGACTTCTTCAAGAACAATTGATTCATCCTCAGTGCCTTAAATACCAAATCCAAGTGCTTATTACGATCCTTCATGTTATCACTGAACACCACAAGGTTGTCCAAGTATACAACCATGAAAGAATCCAAGAATAGAAGAAAAACATCGTTCATCAATGTTAAAAACATAACAAGAGCATTGCAAAATCTGAATGGCGTGACAAGGAACTCAAAAATCCCATACGTGGTCACTATCATAGTGTTCTTCTCATTTCCTTCTGTTATCCGCACCAGATAATACACATGCCTTAAATCGAGCTTCTATTCAGTGCACGATAATCACAACACATCCTTAACTCATTCATTTATTTCTTCCTCTGGAACAATAATGAAGCACTATATGGAGACCTTGAAGTTCATATGAAACCTCCATTAGTCAATTCCTTCAACTATCGTTTTAACTCCTCCAATTCTGGTCCTCAAAAAAGAGAAGGAGCTTTTGGTGGTGGTTTCTTCCCTTACTCTTGCTCAATTTTATGGTCCACTGCACATCTTAGTGGTAGTACTTTTAGAAACTCATTGAGAATCAAATTTTCATATTTGGCTAATATAACGAAAATTTCAGCTGGAATAGGCGTCCACACTCCATCATCATCCTCAACCTCCCTGATGACTATTGCATATGTCTCAACATCTAAATCCTGCATCGCCTTACTTATACTTATCATAGACATGTGGTGCACCTTCATCTCCCTACGTTGCAAGTGAGTAGGAAAAGTCCTCATCCATGTGTCTACAATCAACATAATCTCGTCACCAAATGGGACAACAATTTCCTTTTTTCCCTTAAGAAAATTATGCCCGAATATCATGTCAAAGTGATTCATCTCCATCACTGTGAAGTCCAAATAACCCTGCCAATCTATAATTAAAACTGCACATCACCTTCCAATCCTGACACTTTATCCCTTCAGTTCAATTCCTTGACCTCCACATCATTAGGAATAATCTGTAGTCGAACTTCCTTCGTTAACCTGATCGTCATAAAACTATGAGTGGCACTTGTGTCCACCAAAGCTTTGAACGGTATGCCATGAAACTCCGAGTCAAGAAACTCCAAACTGTGTAGCCATCATTTATTTTCCTCAAGAACTCTAGCCCGCATACATATTTAATCTCTATTGCATCCTCTTATACTAACTTTTCTACCATATTTCTTGTCCCCAAGTCGGTTCCATCGTTTTGGGCGTCATGTGGCACCGACTAAACTTCCATACTTAGTATTTTTTCATCTTTCGGGCTACGCCTTCCATTATTATCTTGTTTCTTTTATTTTATTATTATTTATGTGCGGAAAAACATATCAAATAATAAACAAATGCAAAATCAATACCAAACGCAATGATATATAAAATTAATATTTTCATTATAAATTTCTGAAATTATTTTTACAATATGGTACAATGGGGAGACTGCCGCTACCTAAGAGCAACCCTCGGCGTGAACACAGTTCACTGATGGCCCGGGCCATAATGCGTACTGCCTATCACCCGATAGCACGTACCATACTTCTCGTGGCACCACAATTCACCAAATGCATGTTCTGTTCAACTCAATGCACCTACACCCAACTTGCCTACACACTAAAATGCCTTACTACCCAACTGTTAAACTATGTTTTATGTCTGCCCGCAAGATGCGGGAATCACTACACCCGAACATCCACTGCATGCTACACCGACTCTTCCTTCATAATGTGACTTCGCCAAATGAAGTAGCTCCACAATTTTTTGATGATTCTCTCCACCGTGCAAATGCTTCAATATATATTCTCCCTGACGATTATGTTTTCCATGGGGTCATGTCGGTTGGGGCGTTGGCATAGCAAGCAGACCTTCCTGCTATGCGCTGCATGCCCTCATCATCTGTGTCAGTCCATTGCACTTTTCCACCTCCATGTTGATTCATCGCACTTTGCCCACCTTCTTGTTGGCTCGTCGCACTTCACCCACCACCTTGTGTGATGGAAACTCTATCACACTTCATCGTATTGATCGGTTATTCTCCACCCAACTCACCTGTGTTGTGTCTCCCTCATTTGGTTTACCCACACCCAGGTGTGGGCACATCGCTCAGGTGTGCACCCCAGTCACACGTTACCCCATCGCATTTAACTGAATTTGTGTTGCCACCAACCGGTCTGACACTCCTTGTCTCACATTTAACCGAAACCAATTTGGGTGGGCGTCCTATGCACCTGCCACTAGGTCTGCATGCCTGTGACTTGCCTAAGTGTCATGTGCTCCTATTTGGTCACCAGACTCACCCAAGGGAATTGATTCCAACTTGGGGTCCTAAAAACATTTGTCTGATAAACCCCTAGCCTAATATGCTTCATGAAATCACTTGTTAGGGATGGAAATGGTCACTGGTTGAGTGGTTGACTCAGGATTGATTAGTTCGAGAGGCCAAGGTCTGATACTGAGGCTAGAGACTGCGCAATGCTCAATTCAATATGGCTAGGATTAAAGGATTACACAATTGAGGGACTCAAGGACTCAGGTTGGAGGCTTGACCCTTGAGACTATGCAATACAAAACTCTCAAGGCCTAGTTAGAGGGACTGTGCAGTTGAGGGAATTAGTTAGTCAAGGTCTAGGATTGAGCCTTGAGATTGTGCAATGCGTAGTTCAAGCTTGGATTGAGAAAAAATATTGCGTAGTTTGGGAGCTTAGGGAACCACGCTAAAGGCTTGAGCACTAATTTTTCCCAATCCACAGTTCTAGAAGATAGAGGAGGCTAGGTGATTGTGAAATTTTGCAGTTCAAGAGCTCAAGGGTTGGGCTTGAGGACTGAGATTGCGTAATGTGCATTTCATGCCTGAATGGAGAGATGGATAGCGCATTTTTGGATCTAATGGGCCAGGCTCGAGCATTTTGATTGCACAATGCACAATCCTGTAAGGAAGGAATTGCGAATTATGCAGCTCCAAGAGGAAGGGTTGCAGCTTGAGGGCTAAGATTTTATAATGTGTAGTTCAGGAGGGATGGATGAGCCTAGGTTGCTTGGTCGAGAATTTTTCCAGATTTGACCGAGTGTGGGATCTGTGCAACTGATGTGAAAAATGACAAGACTTGATTGTGATCACACACTTATAACACTTGATGACACAACATAGATAATCCATAACACATGAGAAACATACTTCTCTCAGTGCGACAACTTTGTGAAAACTTACAACAAGTGTGACACCAAAGATACACTTTGCGACGTCTGTGACGACACTTTTGCGACGATGCTTGAAAATTTGGGAATGAGAGTGATACATGTTTACATTGTAATTAAAACTCATTAATGCAAATATTACCCCTCGAAACACACCAAAACTAGCTTTCGTGCATTGTGCGACGCTCCACATGCCAAACGACAAAATTTACTATAGGAAGAGAAAAGGGTGAACGACACTTGTGATACGCAAACGACAATGAAAGTGACATAATCCACAACATAGATAAAATGAAAATGACACTAACTAATGTGAAATTAATCAAAAGTTGCAATCGAAAGCATGAAAATGACACTCGCGAAATAGAAGGTGCGCAAAAGTGATAGTTTGAAAAACTCACCAAAAGAGAAGTATAAACACAACCAAAATTGAGATACTGTCACAGAGCACGCTAATTTTCGACATGGGTTTAAAATTGCATAGACATTGTCTTGATGGACTGTGTTATGCTTGGTCAAGCTTGCGTAAAAGAATGCACTCATGATCTTGTTGCACACTGAGCATGTGTGAGAAAGTGACTTCGGTCGATGAAGAAGTGACCATGGAACGACCGATCACAAGATACATAGTAGGCTCCAAAATTCAAGTGTAGTTAAAATTTTGGAGGATGTTTGTCGCAACAACAACACTTGGCGAAACATTGGTAGAACTCCAATTTCTTTGCCTTGGTCAATTATTTCGTGCAAGGTCTAGTTCTTTAGGGAGAATTGATTCATTTTTCAGATTACCATGGTTCCCCACTCACCCCATGAATAAACATAGTCTCACTCACTCCTTTACTCGGTTGAACACAAACATAAGTTCAACGATCACACAATGTTTCGAATTAGGAAAGGGTAATGAAGTTCATGAGGTTTATATTTTTAGAGTGTATTTTCCCACATCTCATGTTTCTCCACTGCCATTAGCCCTGGAAAGTACCCCGACGGAGTCACTTAAGGGATAGAAACATTTCTCCGTTTCCAGTAGGCCTGGAAAGTACCTCGCAAAGTTGCTTTCATCAACTATCTGCGCATGAAATCTTTCTCTTCTTTTGCCTTTATTTATTTATTTTATGTAGGACTGTGTATCAACACTTATTTATTTCATGGGTAGAAGAGGGATCCTGAATTATTGAGAGCAGAAGAGGTTGTCCCTTCAGAGAAGCATATATAAGACCTATGATTTGGTTTATTGTTTATATTTTACCCTTATCCTTCTCTACTTGATTGGATTAGCCTTAAAACACTGAAACATAAAGACTCGAGTGTAGGCATGAGGTTTCCAGAATAGAAATGGAGATCATGGTTCAACACAAAGATTTCCTTACGCAAGGATCATATTTCCCATCAGAATATCATCGACCAAAATATGTAACCAATACAAGGAAGAAGGATAGAAAGTTAGCCAAATTTTTTATTGTAAAAAATCTGTTTCTATTTTTCCACATTTCCTTTTGATCCAACAAAGCATCTTCATGCAAGGTATTACAAAATGAAAGAAAATACAACACACAACGAGGAAAAAAAACTAGAATACAAAACAAAAGGGAGCTAAACCAAAACATGATGTGAAACAAAAATCAGAAAACACAATACAAACTACGGTAAATGAATGCAGGATGAATGTGCAGGTAAACTAATATGCAACGATACCTACTCCTAACTTAACCAGCTAGAAGTTTGGGGTCACATATAATGAAATTTCCAATGTAGCCACCGTAGTTGTTCCTAAATTGCAATTACAAAGATATGATCGATAGAGACTGAGATAAAACAATGTGCAACAGAAAAGATAGAGTCTTGAATATTCCACACAATAAATTGAAGGTCTCTCCTGTCAATAGAAATATATTTCATAACCAATACTTCTAACCATTTCGCAACCTTACCTATTTTCTGAAAACTATAAGAAGACAAACCTCGGGGGCTTCTTGCGAATGTATCTTCATCTGCACTATACTCCTTAGCAAGAATGAGAAAGGTTTGAAACCTATTATTTATGGCGAATATTTCCAAGTAATATTTCTCCAACCATTCAACGATTGGATCATGAAACCATAAACTATCTTCTTGAGAATCCTGATATCTTTGAAAAGATGAATTTGTAACTAAAAGTGCGGGATCAAGATGAAAATATTGTAATGAGAAATGAATATTATCATATTCATAAGGCTTGTCAAGATAGTTATGGATTGACATAACTATCAACAAAGGTTGAAGTGCCTCAGCTACTTGAAAATTATTCTAATGATGAGATAAACCATAAATATTAATCAATGTGAAACACATGTCATCAAATATACTGGTGGGAAAATGATAAAATGAATGATAGTTAATATTATGATCAGTTGGACCATTGTAGCAAGAAATACCAAAGATAGACCGGTTTGAACATCTTTATAAATGCCTTGAATAGATTAATAATCTTCTTTGCATGATCAATGTAACAAAAAATTTCCATGTGACCGGTAACATACTGCACTAGCATCATGATCATCGAAAGAAGTGAAAATGAATGTTAGTACAACAAACACATGAAACCAATCAAGATACGATGAGTGAAGAAGAATTTGATTCTCCAGATAACGTGTGCATTGGTTATCACTCAAGAGGATCTCAGGTGCGATGAAAGGAAATATTTTTAGTATAACATTCGCAAGATAAACCAAGAACTGACTGTTAAGAAACGAATGTGATAGGAATGATTCCTTTGGCCAAAGATAGTATTTGAAATGATTAAATTTTCAATTCCATAATTCTATGAGAGAAACACATTCCAAACTTGAGTTTGATAAAAAATATTTGCATGAAGATGAATCAACTAAAGAATATTTTTGAATCCGATCAAAAATAAAATCTTGAAAGCTCGATAGACTACATCGACAATACTAAACATCTTTCAAGAAGGAATTTACATCCACTGAAACCATTCAAAGAGAAATATTTCTCAAGAGAAACAAGATTTGACTTAGTTTGAGGTCCTTACCCGAGTTGTGGTATCTTGACATACCCATCAATGGTAGTTGAAGTACCTCGACTCCCTGATAAGTCCCGAAACTTTTAAGGATTGTAAAACCAAATTTTGAAGATTGAACCAGATCATGCACAATGTGAGGTTAGCTACTACCATTGATTTAAATAAGACCACTACTAACCATATGACAACCATATTTGTCACTGATTTAATCAAATTTTACAACTTCAACAACCAGATTACTGACGTCAAAATATTATTCTAATTTCAAATCCAAAGATGACTGAATCGAGGAAAAATCCTCAACAAGTTGTTTTGAAGAATTTTCTTTATCCAAAAGATGAGATGGCGAGGGATGGAAAGGATACTCGATGATTTTATTTTTTCTCTTTCATCATGGATATCCTCACCACGTGGTGCAAATTTATAAATGAACTCATCAGATGAAGATCTTGAAGATCATGGAGTGTCTCCATCGCAAGTAAATACATAAAAAACAATAGGCCAGAAGGGATAGTGAGATGAAGAGGAGGTTATGGTAAGAATATCTCCTTTGATAGTATCATATTCTAAATCTAAATCTTCCAAACTAAAATTTTCTTGAGGAACCAGAAGATCAGTTGGTGCACTTGGGAATCCATCATTATATCTATTGAAAAAGTTATCCTCATGAGGATTATTGTTGCTCAATACTTGAGATTTGTTATGAAAAACGATCGCATTTGATTTACTACCAATATTACTAGATTCAATATCAACCAAGAATGAGGAAACAACATCTTCACATTGAGGATTTTGAAAAAGAAAAGAAATATTGAAATAATATTCACCTTCCTCCTCCTCTACTTATGAAATGTGACTACCTTGAACCTGATCACAATTTGGACCAACAACTTCAAAATCAAGAGAGTGTGATAAACTAGCTGGTGTAGAAGATTGATCAAGTGGATCATGGTGCATAGAGTCATGACATGTAGATGATAGAGGATAACATAATTCAAAATTATATTCAACACTAGAGTTATGAGTGTTAATATCATCTTGAGGATTGGAAATATTAGTCTTCTCCATAGTATTCATGAGCCATTCTGAGATTTCCTCCATTGAATCTGAATCATGAAAAGTGAAAGGAGGATGAGAAGATGGATTAGGAATTTGATGTGTAGATTTCCCAAATTTATTATCATCGCATAGAGACACCCTCATCGAAACTAGAAAAGGAGGAGGACAAGGAACGAAAGGAATAGTAGGTTCCTCCTCGGAAATTAGTGGTGTCTCATGACTTACAAGATTTGGGGAAGCAAAAAAATAAGGTGTGTTTGGTTCACTGTGCAATGAGATATGAACCAAACGCTCAAAATTTAGTTTTAATAAATCATAATCTGTATCTTCTTCAGGAAATTCACAAAAAATGTGAAGAAATTGATTAGATAAATCCTCAATTGATTCATTAAGCTTCATTCTTAACTGATTAATTTTTAAGAACATCTCGGTAATCATAATTTTCGAAGGCTTGATAAATCTCCAGGAGGAAATGTTGAAAAGAATGGAAGGAAGCATATGGTAAGGTATGAAAACACGATTGGAATGAACTTCAAGGGTGAGAAAGAAAACCACACAAGGAAAATATTCATCATTTATTTCATAAGAATCACAAAATTTAAGAAAATCAGAAATTTTCTTGGCTATGGATGTCCCATCCTCACTATCAAACTTCAATTGAGACAAGTGATAAAGAGGCTCATAAGGGATTGAAATTTCACTAGGGGATAGGTTGGAAAAAATTCTTGGGAGTATTATTTTAGGATGATCCATTTAATATAAGATATTCAAAAGAGACTCAACGGGCACAACTAGTCATTTGTCCCTCCTTCTAGTGCCATTTTTTGACGGGTGCTAGAAATAAGGCAACCAATGGTGTATCCCCAATGTGAAGTCTCAATTAAACTTCACACCATTTGGGATAGGAGCCCCATCCAGAGTATTGTCCCGGTTGCAACATATTCTTATATATTTTCCTTGGCTATAAATTTCAGCACAAAATAGTAATGCATAGGTAGTCTCGGATGAGAAAGTGAGTATGTATTGTGAAATGTTCAGCTGCGGATAATATCAAGTTCCTTCTACCAAAATGAAAGAGAAAAGTGGGCCCTTTAAATAAAAGTAATAGTACTAATCAAGAAAAGGCACACGAGTATATTCATATGAATGAATAGTTGATCAACTAATGAAATAGTTAACAAGGAAGCAACGATTGTTAAATAAAATACAACACACCTTCAAAACGTTAAGTACCAAAGCCACCAAAATAGTTCAATTTCCTTAGTACATATGAAAACAAAATACATCACAAACAGTCAAAGAACAATCTTACAATATTCATGCTATATGCATGTCAAAAGCATGCTAGATCAACTAGCTTCTGAATTATGGAAGAGTCCCAATATACATAAAGACAGTGAACACTTGCTCCTCCAAAACAACTATATTCCTCTCCAATTCCTGATAGGAGGAGCCAATGTGAAAAGTGTTTTTCATGAAAAATGAGGGTGTATATATAAAAAATGGGTGATCATTCACCTCCCTTGTGACTCTTGGACTACCTTCATGAATGTTTGACTTCCCAATGACCTTTCAACTTCCTACATGACTTTTCGTATTACATGGATGAATCTTGGACTTCCACTTTACATATCATTTCTCCAATACTGAATTTACATAATCCAAAAATGATGTCCCAAATAATGACTCGTGACCAGACATGACATGAAACTAATGACATGGACTACATGATGATGTGGTAGTGTCAATTTGTCCTTCTATCTTCTTTGTATTCATTAAAATATATATCCAATACTTTATATCCATGAGAGATATGATTTCTTCTTCATATCTTCCCTCCAAATGGTTGTGAATCAGATGGAGTTTTCATGTGGGCCTGATCTTTGGTCTTCTATGTATAAATTTTGTAAACACAATAATATATTTCTGGATTCTCCTGATCTAACAATTAAATTCACTATTAAATACATAATCCTTCCACTTAATTCTTTGTGGAAATTAAATCGCTAATTGCAAACACATATGAAGAAAAATCAAGCACACATAACAAGATGTTTTACCGGGAAAGCTTAAAGCTAAAAACCCTAACTATCATATATTATGTATATCAATGGAACATGTAACAATCTCATACAAAGCTCAGCTCATAGAGCTCTCAGTACAATATACAATCGTCACACACTGTCATGCAGAAATGTGCACATCTATGCACCAATTTCTTGCCTCCTGACAGCTTGCCTCCACTGCGCAATCCCTCCTGAAGAAGAACCTCTAAATGAATGATTACCTCCTGCCTTCACTACGCAATCCTCATAAGCATCTCCAATGTGTGTGTGGATGCATTGAATGCTCCACTATAGTCACAACTGAGAGTCAAACACACCCTTTCACCTATCTCTCCACTGGGTCTCCACTAGATCTAACATGAAAGTAGTTAACTACTGTATTTCTTCAGTTGCAAGTAAGACATTACTTGTGAATTAATTAACTAGTTAATTCACTCGTATTTCACGAGTGTATGTTCAGTTACAACTAGCACAACTCAGTTTAACTCACTGAACTGAGTTAAACTAAATAACAACTCACATAACTACTCTTCCAAATTTGTTACAACTTAGCCACTATAAGTTATAACGAAGTCCTCCATGCATGAGTCACCAACCACCCTAGGAATTGCGTAATTCCTTCAGCCCACTAACGTGCCACATCTGTTCACTGAAATAAAGTGCTCCAAGAGAATAATTTACTATTTATTGTCTGATTATTATTAAGGGCTAATAATAATCAACATGCATTCTATTTTTAGATTTGCGATCTATAAATAGAATTCGCCCATATTCTAAAAATAGAAACTCATCTAAATATAGAATTTGATCAACCTTCTAGAATCAGCATCTTGCTAATTTTAGAATGTGCTCACCATTCTAAAAATATACATACACCTAAAAATAGCCTGTGTGGGCCCCACCTAATGTAGGTGTTGATTTTTCACTAGGATCAAGGAATGATGTTTCTAGATGCCAACTTCACTATTTCTTGTTGCAAACTTTAACACTCCCTGTCAACAAGAAAGGATTGTCTTTGCATGCGCCCTACAACTCCATGCATTCGCCCTGCAACTCTTGTATGCAACACTTCTAAAACTGAATAGCCTCCAAACAACTGAATCAATATAATGCATCTGTCATCAAAGTCTTCTGACTTCTGCTTAGCTACTTCATCAATTCAAGAACCAACGCCATTGTTCAGAGACTACGCACCCATGCACTCTGCACTTGTTGTCAACTTTGATTTGCGCTCCAGTATCTGACACTGTCACTTTGATCTGACTGCATCAATCCAACTAATATTGCTACCGCTGCTCTAGGGGCTTCTCATATCCAGGTTTGATTCATGAGATCCACACCATCTCAATGAATACCATTCTTGCTTTAAGATTCATGCATGTCTCCCCCCCTCTCACTTTGGGGTATAGTTGCATGCACTCCCTCTGCCCATCTGGCTCGAAATTTCTCTGCATGAGTGGTTGCTCCCACTCCTTGATCCTCATCTTATGGCTGCTCCACATCCCGAGTTTCACTCTTACCTACATGCAAATCCTTCTCCCTCTCAAGATTCAATTGCATGTCTTTCTTGCACCTCCCAATAGTAGGAAGCTTAGTAGAAATACCATCTACATCTAGCCTATAGAGATTCTTAACTCGAATCCCAACCTTCTTGACTTTCCCTGTTGCTTTGTGTCGCAGGAAAAATTTTCCTTCACTAAAGACAACATCATAGCCTATATCCTCTAACATTGCAACTGAGATTAAATTCTTCTTTAAACCTGGAACATGCACAACATATTTTAAATGAAAGAGTTTACCTGACTGAAAGGTAATGGTACCAATTCCGGTCGCACTGTATCATCCATCGTCACTCAACTCAACATGCATCTAGAGATCTTTCTCCACCAAGTCACTAAAAATTTTCTCATCTCTTGTCATGTGAAAGGAAGCACCACTATCAAAATACCACCCCGATCCCAATGCACTAGACACCATGCATGCGATCAATGAGAATTCAAGCTCAAATTGTGAGGCAAGATCCTCACCAACTACAGCTCCAGTAGCCATCTTGTTCTTCTTCTTATGTGGACAATTTGTTGCAATATGTCCATACTCATGACAGTGAAAACACTTCACTTTGGACATGTTGTGCTCCTTTCCATCTTCATTGGCCTCAAATTTTGAATGGAATTTCTTCCCCTTCTTCTTCTTCGCCTTGGAAACCAAAGAAAAATCCTCTTTATCATCATGAATTGATGAAGTTTCATCCATGCTATTCCGCCTGAACTCCTCCTGTACTAGATCCGGCCAAAGTCGCTCCCAATCCGGTAGTTTCTCCCACCCATTGACAGAGTCTTGATAATTGTGCCAACTTTTCAGAAGTCCAAGGAGAGACAAGCTCACCAAATCATCATCAACAATACTTAATCCTACACTCCCAAGCCCATCCCTACATTGGACAAACTTTGTCAAGTATACCGGAATAGTGTCGTTCTTCTCCATCTTGATTTTTCTGAGTTTATCCTTCAGCGCCAATTTCCTATGGTCGTTGCTACTTTGGATAAGATCCGTCAAATCCTCCCACATAGCATACGGAGTGGCTTTCAAATGAATTATTGAGACAATATGGTCTCTCACACCTTCTAACAGAATCCTCCTCGCCCTTCCAACATCTGTCGAAGTGGGGTTAGGAACATCTCTATTGATGAATTTCTTCAAGCCATTATCTTCAAGCACCGCCTCCATCCTATCCTTCCATGAAATTTAGTTCGATTTGCCTTCAAGTGCATACTCTAACTACAAACCATTGAAAGCCATTTCTATGTTTACTCAACTGTCGCACCAAGAAATTCTTGCAGCAATTTCGAATTGTTTCCACCAACAAAAATTCAGCTACTGCTTCAATATTGCGATCTTTTCTGCTCTGATGCCATGTATAAATTTATAAACACAATAATGTATTTCTGGATTCTCCTAATCTAAAAATTAAATCCACTATTAAATACATAATCCTTCTACTTAATTCTTTGTGGAAATTAAATCGCCAATTGCAAACACATATGAAGAAAAATCAAGCGCACATAAAAAGATGTTTTACCGGGAAAGCTTAAAGCTAAAAACCCCAACTATCAAATATTATGTATATAAATGGAACATGTAACAATCTCATACAAATCTGAGCGCATAGAGCTCTCAGTACAATATACAATCGTGACACAATGTCATGCAGAAATTTGCATATCTATGCACCAATTTCTTGCCTCCTGACAACCTGCCTCCACTGCGCAATCCTTGCTGAAGAAGAACCTCTAAATGGACGATTACCTCCTGCCTTGACTGCGAAATCCTCATAAGAGTCTCCAATGTGTGTGTGGATGCATTGAATGCTCCACTATAGTCACAACTGATAGTCAAACACACCCTTTCACCTTTCTCTCCACTAGGTCTCCACTGGATCTGACATGAAAGTAGTTAACTGCTATATTTCTTCAGTTGCAAGTAAGACACTACTTGTTAATTAATTAACTAATCAATTCACTCATCTTTCACTAGTGTATGTTCAGTTACAACTATCACAACTGAGTTTAACTCACTGAATTAAGTTAAACTAAATAACAACTCACATAACTATTCTTCCAACTCTGTTACAACTTGCCACTATCAGTTATAACGAAGTCCTCCATGCATGAGTCACCAACCACCCTAGGAATTGTGTAATTCCTTCATCCCACTGATGTGCCACATCTGTTCACTGAAATCAAGTGATCCAAGAGAATAAGTTACTATTTATTGTCCGATTATTATTAGGGGCTAATAATAATCGACATGCATTCTATTTATAGATTTGCGATCTATAAATAGACTTCGCCCATCTTCTAAAAATAGAAACTCATCTAAATACAGAATTTTCTCAACCATCTATAATTAGGATCCTACTAATTTTAGAATATGCTCACCATTCTCAAAATATACATACACCTAAAAATAGCCTGTGTGGGCCCCACCTAGTGTAGGTGTTGATTTTTCACTAGGATCATGGAATGATGTTTCTAGATGCCAACTTCACTGTTTCTTGTTTCACACTTCAACATTTTTTTGTAATCTAGTGTTCCTTTGTCTTCTTTCCATATGATCATCTTATCTCCTCAACTCCTCAGGTGTCTTATAACATGGTCTCATTCTCCATCTCCTTCATCATCATCCAATAATGACATAATATAATACCCGTGACTGCAATCCACCCATGACAATAAGACATCAGTCTGATAAACCCCTAGCCGAAGATGCTTCATAAAATCACATGTTAGGGCTGGAAATGGTGGCTATTTGAGTGGCTGAATTAGGGATTTCACATTTCCATAGGCCAATGTATGAGACCGAGGCTTGATACTTCACAATGCAAAGTTCATGATGGCTAGGGTTAAAGGATTTTAAAATTGAGGGACTCAAGGACTCAGGTTGGAGGCTTGAGCCTTGAGACTACAAAATGTGCAGTTATGAAGGCCTAGAAGGAAGGACTGCATAGTTGAGGGAATCAGGTAGTCAAGGTTTGGGACTGAGCCTTGATACTGAGGAATGTGTAGTTCAAGCTTAGACTAAGAAAAAATATTGAAAGCTTGAGAAGCTCAGGGTCCCAAGCTGAGGGCTTTAGCACTTAATTTTCCCATTGCGTATTTCTGGAAGGTAGAGGAGGCCTAGCGATTGCAAAATTGCATAGTTCAAGAGCTCAAGGGTTGGGCTTGAGGACTAATATTGTGGAATGTGCAGTTCAAGCCTAGACAAAGAGATGGATTACACAGTTTTGGAGCTCACGGGTTAGGCTCAAGCACTATGGCTACACAGTGAACAGTCCTAGAAGGAAATAACTACTCTTTTCACAGTGCCAGTAGGCATGTTTGTAGCTTGAGGTCTGAGGTTGCACAATGCACAATTCAGGAGGGTTTTATGAGGCTAGGTTGCTTGGTTGGGAAGTTTTCTAGATTTGACTAAGTGTGGGATCCATGTAACTGATGTGAATAGTGACAAGACTTGATTATAATATCACACACAGAAAACTTGATGACACAACATACACTAGTACAAAATGGCTAATTTTTTGCTAAAAAGATGACTAAATTTTGCATATAAACGACCATTTTTCATTCGGTCACCAGTAGTAGCTAATTTACAATATATTCTAATGTGACCAACTTTAAGTCCTTTTTAACGTAGTCATTAATTGGTTTTCTCAATTTTATCATCTAGTAGTATATTTAGTCATTAATTTGTTCATTTATTTAGTCATTAATTGCCACAATTAATGACCAAATATACCACAAAATATATTACTATATGATCACCTGAGAAAACCAATTAATGAACAAAATGTTGGTCGTATTATAAGATACTGTAAATTAGCTACTAATAGTCATATATATGCAAATTTTAGTCATCGTTTGAAACCAATTAATTACCAAAGAAATATGACTAAATTTTGGTCGTGTTATAAGATATTGTAAATTTGCTACTAATAGTTGTATATACGCAAAATTTAGTCGTCATTTGTAATCACAAATTTATCACTTGTTGTAGTCATTTATTTTTTTGTGGTAGTTTCATATTCATTATATAAATGACTAATTTACTAATTTATATTCATTTCATGTACTTTCATTAATAATAATTATAAACGATCAATTTAGTCGTATATTCATTTTATTTGTGTTCATCATTAATCAATATAAACTACTAATTTAGTAGTTTTAGATTGATTTTATGTGTTCATTATTAATCAATATAAATTAATTAATATGGTTTTGCAACTAAATTAAAAAATGTCATACAATGTGCATGTTGATCTAATATGAAAACAAAAAGTTACATATGTTAATTAGAATACGAAATAATATCAAGTGAAACTATAAATAATTTCAACCACATAAATTATATTATATGAAATGTCGAGTATTACAATACGAGTTTCCAACTTAATATTTGTTGGACTACAATTTACACATGAAATATTGTTTCACCACTTTAAAACATTATCATTATGTTTCAAGGCATTGTAGGTGAATTCACCAATTCTAAAGACTTAATCATCAGTATCTATGTGTGTGTATCATGTGAGATATTCTATTTAAGGGTATCACTAGAGCGGTTCTCTTCTCTCTCTCTCTTTCTGCATGTGTTGCTTCAGTGTCATTGTTCTCCTCTTTCTTCAATTCTTGTTTTTGACCATCAATACTGAGTTCCTCTTCTAAAATGAAAGAGGATATAATGTAGAGTATAAAACATGAAATAGGATGAACAATGTAATATAAAATAAAGTAAAATATAAAGGATTTATACGACATATACCTCAAAATCAGCTATGTCAATGACATTTTCCCCCAGAAAAGAAAGAAACTCGAACAAGTTTTCATCAATTGGACGATAGTGGCCACTATGTGGCCAAATGACATATATAAAAAATAAAATAAAATGTCACCATAGAAAAAGAACACCTTGGGAACTTAATACCAATCATGGTTTGTTCTCATCTATTGCTGGGTTTGCGTAGGGCGCATCATTATACTTTTCTTGAGATTTTCTTCACTGGTTTGCCGACCCGCTGTTTTGGGTGGGGCCGTTCGGGTCTGTGGACCCTGATTAGTATTTTCTTTGGCCGTTCATCGGGCCCCTATTTCATTTTGGCGTTTGCACCAGATCTGAAATTACTGTCTACGCTCTGTCAGTTGGACCGGATATCCTTCACCATTTTTCTTGGGGGTTTTGACCTCCCACCGCAGGTGCTTCACGGTTATTTCCTGGTCCTTCACTCTCTATAATGAGTCACTATGATGATGAGGTGGACTATTCGGAGGATCCCCTGGAGGGGGTCGATATTTGGGGACTTGATGCACATGGTGTGGTAGCCAATATGTCTGACCTAGACCCGTCTCCTGAGGTGGAGGTTCCTGCTCCATTCGATTTGGCTAGCGTGGAGGGCTGCAACATGCCCTCGGGTGACCTTGCATTATTCACATTCGACTCGCCCTCGGGTGTAGATATTGGACCCTTGGATTTCTCCCAGGCTGGAAATGACACACTAACGAGTGTTTTTATCGGGTGCTCAGAGCATTTCTCGGAGGCGGTTTATCAAGATATCGGGGATGCATCCCGTTCACTGGCTCAATTGAGCATTGGGGGACCTCTCCCTCAATGGCTTACCACACATGGACCTTCTGACTTTGGCGGCGTGGCACATATTGACTTGGCTTCCACTGGACCATCGGTGGCCTCGGGGGGGTTTGCTAATATTTCAGAGGACCTCTCTATACCGAAGAATATTTGTACATCCTCAGAATTAGATACCTCTGTTGAGTCGGGGCAGGGCTGCTTCAAAGCAAAGAAACAGCACAGGGTCACCAAGAATAAACTCAGCTATATCACAAACTTTGGTAGTGAGAGCGGTATGGTGGACTGGAGCATTATTGCGGCCAAGACTCTTGTGGGGAAGGTCCGCAGCCGAAAATACTCCGCGACTCGGCTTCAGCGGTGGACTCATGAGATCTGGAGTGGGACTCTTGATGTTCTCCCAGAAGTCCAGGTACTCATCAAAGGATGGTTTTCTCTCTCATTTGATCATCCTGATCAATCGGACTGGGCACTCAAGCATTACTGGCATCTTGAGATGCACCCTGTCTACCTCAAGAGATAGGTTCCTCTGTTCGACCCCAAAAAGGAGAATGTGGGAGCAGGCCCCATCTGGATGAGGCTGCCGGGTCTGCCACTGCAATTTTGGAGTGACTCTGTGCTTAGGAAAATCAGAGGACACTTTGGCCTTTATCTAGACCATGACGGATCCTACCTGACATCGGGTAGTCGAGCTGTGGCTCAAATCTTGATTTTCTTGGACACTCGGGATGGTCTCTATAAAAACTTCAACATGCTATTTGATGGGATGATGTGGTAGCAACCACTAGACTATGAGGGTGTGCCATTTCGATGCATGAAGTGTCATGAAGTAGGAAACTTGTACAAAGAATGTCCAAAGAATGGATTTGGCAGGCAAGATTCAAAGAAATCTTGTTCGATTGGTACACAGACTGTGCCGGTGAACAGTACTGTGCTAGGCTTTGCTGATGCGCCTTTGTCAAACCCGGATACCCCGAGAGATGCTGGGTTGGTGTAGACTGTACTCCCATCGTGGACTACCTCGTATCCCAGATCTCACCCTCTGGTTACGATGGAGCCTACTCAGCGGACCTCATCTATCCTGGGTACTTCTCCTTCCAATGCCTCCTTGTTTACTGATTGTAATCTAGTCTTACCATCTAGTACTATTCTTGACACTACATCTGGCAATGTTGTAATCAATCATTCCTCTTCTACTACTTATACTTGCATACCATCGACTCTGACTAGCCATACACTGAAACTCCCCTCGGTATGCTGCACCATTGCTATGGCTCATCCGTCATCCACTCCCTTGATTCACACCACTGCCACTCATCCTCCTCTTCAGAGACTCCCTCATCGTGTCATAACTATTATCTTAGATCTCTCTCACTTTCACACTCGGGTGAGACTTTTGGTATTGGGTCGGGTCTGGACTGTATACCCAACAAAACTCGTGGTCGACCTTCTGCATTGGCGAAGGCGATCAAAAGAGCCAATCTCGAAGTGGAAGCTGGCACTCAATCCTCTCTTATGTGGGTCCTTAGAGCTAGAAGACCCTTGTTGACTGTTACATCATGATTTTCCTCTCTTTCAATTGCAAGGGTCTGGCCAACCCTGACAAGAGATTGGCCCTCAGGGAATTGATAGCAAAAAAACCCATTGACATTCTATTTCTTCAGGAAATGCTTGGTGCAGGCCCTGCTATGCAGGTTACCTTGACTTCTCTTCTACCTAATTGGACCTTCATCACCCTTGATGCATTTGGGAGATCTGGGGGTTGTGCGTTGGGTATAAATGACAGGACCACCCAGATGACAAACTGTTGGGGCCGGACTGGAGTACTGGCTATGAATGTCCTTTTTGGTAATTCGGAGGTGGAATTTACCTTGATCAACATTTATGGGCCCTGCACTAATAGAGAGAATTTCTGGACCTCCTTTATGTCTTGTTCTTTGCTAGATGCACCCCACATTATTTTGGGTGGTGATCTAAATTTCTCTTTAGGTATTTTTGAATCTTGGGGCCCCCAAGCCACCCCGGATCCTTTGGCTGAGTTTTTCAACTCTATGCTCGGTGCCTCAAATCTTATTGACATTCAAACTACCAAGATCCAACCCACCTGGAGGAACAGAAGGACTGGCAATGCTGCTTTGGCTCGCAGATTAGACAGATTTCTCATTAAGCAGTCTCTCCTACCTATTATGACTCGTGCTCGTCAGTGAGTGGGGATGGGTGGAAAATCTGACCACTCTCCAATATATCTGGAATTTGAGTGTGGCCCTAACAGGGCTCCTTCCCCATTCAAATTCAATTCTCGTTGGTTGAGAGACCCTAAATACCACCTGATGGTCACTCGGGCCTGGCAGCACTGTGGCCCTTTGAATGAACGTGATCCGGGTCGAATCATAAATGACAATATTAACCGCATTAAAAACCTTACCATTCAGTGGGTTCGGAACAAAAAGAGATCGGAGAGGGAGGCTCTGCATAATATTGAAAATAAGATTTCCTGTCTTAACAATGCTGATTTGCTGGGGTATCGAAATGATGATACCAGGGAACAATTAAATGCTCTTGAATCCGAAAAATCTAAATTTCTAAGACAAAATGAGGAATACTGGAGGCTTAAAAGCCGGGCTATATGGTTACAAGCGGGTGATGAAAATACCAAATTCTTTCAGCAGCATGCAAATGGCCGAAGGGCTGCAAATGCCATCTAGGAACTGTCAGATAACAATGGATTTACTGTGAGAACGCAGTCTCAATTATTTGACCTGGGCACCAGAAATTTCACAAAACTTTATAGGGCGTCAAATTGCATTGATATTCCAGACATCATGCGCATTACGCAGCATTTGAAACGATTTGTGGAATAGGAACAGATGGATGACCTCAATGCACCGGTTACATTGGGCGAACTTGAAGGTGTATTGAAATGGTTCAAGTGGGACAAAAGCCCTGGGCTTGATGGATGGCCCATTGAGTTTTTCATCCATTTTTATGAGCTCATATCTTTTGATCTGTTGACTATGATTGAAGACAGCAGAGTGCATGGTAGGATATATGATGGGTTCAATACCACCTTTATTGCTCTTATACCAAAATCGGACAAACCGACTAGTTTCAATGAATATAGGCCAATATCTCTGTGTAACTGCATATATAAGATCATATCCAAGATTATTGCAAACCACATCAAGCCTTTCCTGTCTACTCATATTGAAAAGGAACAATTTTCATTTCTGAATCATAGGCAAATTCATGAAGCTATTGGCACTGCCCAGGAAGCCCTTCACTCCATTAAGACCTTGCGCCAGAAATCCACCATTCTCAAAATTGATCTTACAAAGGCATTTGATCAGGTCAACTGGAGTTACCTTCGTCTCATATTAATCCACTCTGGCTTCCCTCATTCGTTTCTAAACTGGATTATGGGCTGTATTAGTCATGCCACTTTCAGCATTCTGATCAATGGCACTGCATCTGATTTCTTTCATGCGGGGAGGGGACTTCGACAGGGATGTCCTCTCTCTCCATTATTATTTGTCTTGGTTATGGAAGGACTCTCTGTTCTCATAAAAAATGCAAAAGACAGGGGAGAACTACAAGGACTCCGGATCAATGATATTCTACATCTCACCCATCTTTTATTTGTGGACGATGTACTCATTTTCCTTAATGGTACTAGACAAGACTCTGTTCACTTTGATCTGCTACTGAATAACTTTTGTAGGGCCACAGGTATGGCACCAAATGGCACTAAATCCACTATTATCATGACTGGCCGCTCGGGAATGGAACAAGGCACCTCACTGAACCTATTTGACTATGTTTGCATTGATATCAATGATGGGCTCAAATATCTAGGGTATCATATTAAACCAAACGACTACAATATTAAAGACTGGAACTAGATCATTGCCAAAATTGAACGCAGAATTAATGTCTGGTATGATAGATGGTTATCTAGGGTTGGCCGACTGATCCTCATCAAATCCGTGTTGGAAGCTATTCCGGTCTATTGGATGACTCTGGCTTGGATACCTATTGGCATTACCAACAGAATCAAAAGGATATGCAGAAAATTTCTATGGCACAACCAGGGAAAGGCCTCCACATTTGCTTGGATTGCCTGGGACCGCATCAACATCCCTAAACAATGGGGAGGCTGGGGGTTAAAAGATCTGCATCTTTTTTCGAAGGCTCTAGCTGAAAAGATGTGCTGGCACTTAATCACGAGCCAAAGCCTCTAGAACGATGTTATTGTGGCTAAATATATCTCGCCTCGGAACCCCCTTGATTGGATTTGAGGTAGCACTGGATAGACACCTGGTGCATCTATTATCTGGAAGGCAATCAACAAGGTGGCACACATCATACAGCTTGGATTATCATGGCAGGTTGGCACGGGTGCTATGGTCCGAATTGGTATTGATTCTTAGTCTGGCTGTGGAGATTATTACAAATTACCTATTTTCATCACCGAACACCTCGCCCACAGGAACATTTTCTATCTTGCACAGATTGCGGACTTGGCACATTCCTCTTGGCGGGGCCAAGCCTGGTTAAGTGCTGCTGACCTCGAGATCCCTCAGGCTGGTTCCCGAATTTGGCAGAAATATATTTTGGCCCTTAAAGCTACAAACATTCGAATCACTGAGCAGGCTGACAAATTAATATGGGTTGTTTCTCCTCATGGTCACTATGTTCCTAAACTTGGATACCTCGCCCTAATTTGGCCCAAGGAACCCCTTATAAAAGCATGGTGGTGGCGTATTATTTGGAAATTAAAGGCCCCGCATAAACACAGAACCCTTTTCTGGTGCATTCTTAATCAATGTATACCCACCATGGACTTTCTCCACAAACGGGCATACCATGGGGCATCTCAATGCTGTTACTGTCTTACAAGATGTGAGGACACGACCCATTTATTCCTACAGTGCACTTGCATCAAAGAAATCTAGTCTCGGGTCATCACTGGCCTGGGTTGTAATCATATCTCGCAGGGGGTCACTCTTATTGAAGCCTGGACGAATTGGTGGCAGCACTTTGTTAACAGCCCGAGAATGCGAAATCTCCCACTGATTGTGACATTGGAGATTTGGATCGGACGCAAAAAACATATCTTCAGGGATATACCTATTGACTGTGACCGCATTTGTGCTGCCTCTATTGCTACTTTCAATCTCATGCTCGTGGACAGTAATCTCAGCAAGCCTCCACTCGGAACATCTGAAATAATTGATCACAGTCATGCATGGGCCTATTTCGATGGTGCGTCCAATGCATCTGGCTGTGGCAGGGGCACAATACTCTTTTTAAATGATCATCACCACTACTATATTAGAATGGGATTAGGACCCGGTACAAACAACTATGTCGAACTGCAATGCCTTATACTTCTTCTGACATTTGCTCAGGACATTCACTACAACTCCATCCAGATTTTTGGTGACTCACAGCTTGTTATCAATTGGTTTAATAATCTTGCTCTATGTCACTCACACACACTGTCTGCACTGCTGCGAGAGGTTCATCATCTCAAAGTCCTATTTGACTCTATCTCAGTGACACATATTTACAGGTCTCAGAACAAAGTGGCTGACAAATTATCCAAAGAAGCATCGGAACTAAACTGGGGCACCTGGCATTTTACTGAACACTCTGGTGGACAGGTATACAGATATTTTCATCGAACTTTTATAGAGGAGGCACTTGCATAGATGGTTGTATTGCTGTACAGTTTTATTGGGAGAATTTTGTGACTATCTCCCTGGATATTATTTATCGGCATGTACTTTACTATTATATGGTTTTTTTTTTTGATAGTAAGTTAAGCACCGAGCTTACTATGTGAACTTTGAAGTCTTTCTGAAAAAATGTCACATTATTTTGGGACTATTTTACTGCCTGCATGTAGGCAAGTGACTAATTGCAATAGTCATTGGACTGATTAATAGCACACTTTCAGCAATATGTAACATGTAACCTATCTTCAATGGAAAGTTACGAATTTTTTCTCTTTGAAAAATTTCATCTAATATACAATCTAAAAAGATCAAATTGTAGATATCTTGTGAAAACAAATGGAAAGAAAAATACAACAAATAATAAATAATGTATGACAACCAACTAGAAAATTGCATCATAGAATAACCCATACATGTGGGTGGGTAACATTCCCCTATATGCCATGACCCTTAGGGTTCAGAGGAATTAAATCTCCTACTAACACAATGATTGATTTGTTTCATATTGGACTTGCCTCTACTAACATAAGGTAGATTTTCTATGTGGAGCTACTTCTTCTATTTTTGGAGGGTGTTGTTGATTTTGTGTAGCTTGTGAGGTACTCCAAGCCCTAGGGTTCAGGGTTTGGAGGGAAAAGTGCCACAATAGTCACTTGTGGGCTTAGCACCCAAGCATGTGGTGTTTTACCCATCGGTATTTGGGTAAAAAACGTGACGCATTTTCGACATTTGATCGATGAGGATGATAGTGTTTGTCGAGACGAATTTGATGTATCATAAATCATCTGATTTTGAGTTTTCGTTGAATATTTATGAATTTTTGAAGTTATGTGTGGGTTTGCATGAGTTGAAGTCAAGGTCAGCTTGGTGATAAGAGGACCTATGATAGTTTTTCAAGCCCCTTGTTAGAGGTTGAAGAAGCCCTTCTTTGTGTGTATATATAGAAGGTGACATCCATTGGTAGAAACACAATGGAGAAGAAGGAGCTCATTAGAGAAACTCAGATTAGGGAATTCATACTCATGTTTGGCCACATATATGAAGAAGAGAACCAACGAAGGGAGAAAGGGTTGGAGAGGTTATTTCTATGACTGTTTCGGGACCTAATCTATCTTGCAAGAGGGCCGAGTAAGGAGACCCAAGTTCTGGGTTGATTTTGGCATATCTGAAGTGTGATAACCTCTGTTTCAAGCAGGTCATAAGCATATAGAGGAGGTGTGGGTAGGCCAAAAGAGGTTTGGTTGAGGGAAATAAGTTCCCAGATCACAGTGTGGATGTTGTATGAAGAAAGTCGCATAGCAGAAGGTTGTTTTAGGTTGGTGAAATAAGGAGAATCCTCCCCAAAGTAGGCTATAATGTTTAAATTTCTGCACTTATGAGTTTGCAACCCTGTATTGGATTAATGAAGGGTCAAGAAACCGTAGACAAGGAGTTGTAGGAGTCTTCTCAAGCATCAATATGTCCAACATTGTGAAGGGATGGAAGCCGCAACAAACAAGGTGTGTTTTGGATGGTTTAGTGGTTAGTTGTGGGCTACAGAAGAAGCCCTAACCAATGATACGAAGCTCATTCCATGAAAATTAGTTGTACATTAGACTTGGAGTGAAAGTTTCCTTGTGTTGGGTCAAGTGTTGACCATTTGGGATGATGGATGTTGCAACCGTTCGAAGTTAATTTTTAAAAATAGAGTCAAATTCCATTTTAGATAGCTCATCTGTTTAATATTATAATTTCATTTGATTCCACTTTTCGAGAGGAACAAAATCGACGTATAGATCACCCCAATCGGTTAATAATAATTTAAGTTATGAGTTATTTTATTTATTAATGAAATGGAATGGGTCGGCCTCAACACATGTGGATTTGGTCAAAGCCCCAAGCGGTCCCTCACAAAATCTATAAATATAAGCGACCCCAAGCTCATTCTCACACATTTTCCCATAATATTTTATTCTTTCACTTTTTCTTGTAGATCGTCTTTTCTATTTTGGCTCGCATAGGTTCAACGGGAGAGGCTCGGGCAAGGTTCGGGATCACAGGCGAGAGGCTCGCTCTGATGTGGATCTTCTGAGCCAAGGTCATAGGCACAAAGCTTCATATTTGGACCAGGGTCATGGACACAAAGTGTCTATGTCACGGCCAGAAAAAATTCAGTCATGGGCTAAGTGTGCTGAGGTCGCAACTAAGGGATTTTCAGGGTAGATATGAGTTAGGTCAAATTCAATTGCTTTCACAATGCCTTCATAATTTTTTCGTTTAGTCACAGTTGCTTCAGATCAGTATTTGACAGCATACTAGATTCAGATCTAGGACTTCGCAGTTGATGTCACTTGGTTTTATTAATCTATTGGATCTATTCTCTTGACGTTGTAGATCTACAGATCTATATATCCGATCTGTTTATTTTCCGTTGCATATGTATTGGGCTCATTGTACTCACTGCTCAAATATTTTTATGACGATCTATTGAATAAGAAGATTAGAAAGGGTTTCCCCCATGTTAGGCGGATAAATCTTTCTTGTGCACAAGACAGATCTACCTAGTATCACAAATATAGCTAGAAAAAAACAGGACAAATGTAAACTATTTTCTCTAGATTATACATGATAAATAATTCTATATGACGAAGGGAGGACCTACTTGTGGTCTAATGCTAGTTGAATTCTTTTCTTTGTTGCTCCAAGCGGTCACTTCTCGAGATCTGCAAACAAAAACATAGAAAAGAATCAAAAGCACCTGCAACATATATTAATTCGTAAATCACAAATCTATCTTAATGATCAAGGAATTTAAGAAATAAGCCATTCAAGTAATCATATAAATAACTTATTGAGGAAACATGATCCAATTGTATTATCTCTTAATTAAAGAAGGATTTTTACAACCGTGTTCGCCTTGATATCGTACAGGTCCTTCCAGGGTCCGGAACAAGCGTTTCCCTTTGGCCTGACAAGCCCTTCCACTCTTCGAAACAACCTAACTATGAGTGTGTAATCATTATCGCAGCTAGAAAGAAGAGTATATTTCTTCAACACTTCCCTTCTCTAATACAAGTAATAAGTACAAAGCGAGTACTTAAGTATATTCAAAACGCATAGAGAAGCTTTACATATGTGAGCATGTACCCTTGAGACTGAACCAAAGCTTCAATTTATAGGAAAAGGAAAGTGGTTACAACTCCAAAATGGAAGGGATAGAGTCTCCTTCTCAAGGGATTAAGTTCCAAAATCCAAGGAATAGGCTCCTTTTATGAAGGAATGAATTTTCATGATAATGGAGGGAGTAAGGCTTCGACTGGATAACGCATTCTAGAAGCTTCCAGCTGGGAGAATATTCGACTAGCTGGGCTTCTAGAATTTACTTTCACCTTCAAATTACCTTTTACAGGGGTTCGCACTTTTAATGAAGAAAACGTATGGTCAGCTCCGCAGTGTTTGGAGAAAAAGGGTGCGGTGTTGCAGGTAAAGCTAGGGAAAAGTGTGGTACCAATACTTTTATGATTTTTACAAGATTTTCTCCAAATTCAGGACTTGGTTTAGGAACTTTAGGGTTTTATACTTCTAAGGGAGCATTATATAGGTGTTGATGAGCCCATATAGACAGTAAAATGTCATGGTGACAAAATAATGTGTAACACCCCATAGTGGGTTTTTCCATGGTCTTGGACCAATCTATTGTCTCTTATGTTTTTTCTATTGACTTCTTTGTCACTGCATGTATGTTTCTATATTCAGTTGCAGTTTATGAAAATATACACTGCTAATAATTGGATGCATTGTTTATGAAGAAGTAATTTGGGCTAAATTAATTGATACAACATAGAACAATCTAAAAAATTAATAATGGAAGGCAAATAGGTAGGGATGACATGGCATGTAGAAGCCCTAATCTGTGGCCATTTTTCGTAGTGAAGATCGGTGCCTAGATTTGTGCAATAGCTCCATTATTGCAGAAGAAAAGGGAATATGTGGAGAAGTCTGTGAGAAACCAATAGAAGGGTCTCCTATGTGTGAGGATGCCCTAGCTAGGTGCACATGCTATAGTGTGGACTTGGTCACTCGTGGACCATTGGAGGGCAGCGTGAGAGTGGACTAAGTGTGGACGATATTGGGAATGTATGGTTTGGTGGAGGAAAATGTGATAGTTCCCAAGTTGGAGCCTAGTGTGCACTATCTTCATGGACTTAGATAGTTTCTAGAGTGGAAATTGTTGGATCTCAAGGGTATGATCAACCAGGAGAAGTTTGTAGAGCCCGAGACTTGTGTGTGCAGAAGGACTTCTACAATAGATTATGGGAATTCCTTCTAGCTCGTGTTCATTGTGGGAGATGGGAATATTGCAGTGATAGGTGGCAGGCCTTCATGCCCTATGTTGGTCCTCATTGGTGCAACACAAGAAGACCATAGTGGATTGAAGTCCCTGAGTAACTGAGGAGTAGCAATGGGCAGATTGATATTTGTTCACAAATCGAGTTGTGAACAACTCGATGAGAGTCTCGATGTGTTGATGAGTTGATGGAAAATTGATCAACTAGTGAGAAAATTGGATAGTCGAGGTTAAGTGATCAGATGGACTTGGAGCCCTGATAGAGGCAAGAGCTGCAGATCAGGAGTCAACGAACCAGGCATGTAAAGGGTACGACCAAAAGGAGCTGAGAGAGCATGCTACAACCATATGGTCAAATTATCTTGTTTTGTATCTTGTACGATTAGATGTATGAGGGCCATCATCCCTAGTATGGGAGCCCTGGACTGTTGTATTATATCAATTAGATTAGTATAACTAAGTTGGGTTGGAAATGTTAAAAAATTGTATATATTATGTGCATATGTGAATTATTGTTGTTTATATTTCACTATGCAAAGTAGTTATATTGACATTCTTGGTTTGGTAGCCTAAGATATTTTAAGACTCTATCCTAGACCCAAGGTCGTGGAAATTCAACAGGTGCAATAATTTGGAAAGATTCCCTTGGACATGAACTGCATTTATTGCTAGTAGTTACACTAGCAAGTGAGGCACATTTATTCACTTGGGAGTTACTTCATGTAGGGTGCACTATTTGGGATGGATTCCCTTGATTAAATAGGAACATTAATTGTGAGGAGTTACAACACATGTGGAGCACTTCACCCATGAGATTATTCTTAGCCCTGTTCCTCTTATTTTTCTTGTTATATAAAAAAGAAAAGGGCACTCTAATTAGACGTGTCATGAGATATTTTAGTATGAGCTTGTGAGGAGTTGTTGTGCTAGTGTAGAAATCCCCTGTCATCCGTTTTTCAGTGTTTATAGAAATATATGTGATTTTTGCTACACATTTTTACCATGTTGTTCTGAATTTTCAGATGTCGCATTTCATAGACCTACTATCCATTTTTTTCCAAATCAATCTAACCTTTTGAGATGCAGTGTTTACAATGTTACGCTCTTGAATCTTCAATCCATTATCTTAAAATATGAAAATCTGAAGTTCTGATTAGAATTGTCCTAAGTGATTTTTAGTGGTAGGATTGAATTATTTGAGCATGGATCTGTTATCATTAGCTGAAAATTTTGACACATGTCTCGATAGTCACTGCCTAGATCATTGATTTGTACTTTGATGTATCATTTGACTTATCTTTCTATGCCATAATATAATACAAGATGCATTTAAAAAAAAGGTACTAAATTATGTCCATTTTTTTAAATTTTTTAGAAAGAAAATATGAACCTAATTTTATTATACTAGCTTGTGTATTTGATTGCCTTCCTTGCATAAAAATACTTATGTAAAACAGAAAAATCACCTTTGCGTAATAATCCTGGCACCTAAAATGTCAAATGGTCCAATAGTTAAATGATAAATGTCCCAAGACCCGCTAGAAGTGTTTTGAGGGAAGAAAAATATAGGCAAAATACCCCAATTCCAATCCCACTCAGCTAATCCTAACATGAGACCATCTAGGACTAGGAAGAGGAAAAACACGCATAGCATTATGCCATGCAAATGATAGAACCCAAGAAGTACCTTAGCAACACAACAACAATGAAGCCAAAAAATATTTAGTGCAAATGAAAGTACCTTGTTAGTCTCGGACTAGAAAAATACACTATGACAATGATGAGTGTGATACAGCATTAGCTCCCTTAACTTTCTCAACTCCTCTAGATAACGTGGTTCACTGTGTTGGTTCTGGAGAGCTGTCATTATCAATTGAATCATATAAACATTTCTTTTTAGTTCCATCCTTCAACTTTTCTAAATAATGAGAATGTTTGATCTCATTCGAATCCTCAGAACGTTTCTTGTTGTTCACACTACATGGTTTTCCCAATCAACTTCACTTGTGAAATAATCATACAAAACGGGAACATCCACAGTTAGAAAAGACCATGTCCGAGAAATGAACACAACACTAGGTCAACAGACTAATATAGTACAACCAATGTGATTAGAAATTGGGATTCTTAAAAAATCACCTAAAACAACGCTAAAAGTAGAAATATAATAGAATTTAAAAACAAACTACAAACTAGATGCTAAATGTCCTAATGAAGTACTTGTATCTTTCTCACTCATTTTTTCCAAATTGGAACCAAAATTTCCAACTTAGGGTTGTTCTCTAGATGGTGTTTCTTCTGCCATATTTGTTCCTTTTGGTTTTTCGAGTAGAGAAGAAACACTCTCTATTTTAGACATGTCCTCTTCAAAACCTTTGTTGTGCGCTAGTGGTAAAGTTTCATTTTATAGTTTATGTAGATCTATCTTGTCAAACGTCAAGAAATTTTCCATCATTTCAACTCATTGGCATTAAATCCATGGATAACAATTTAAAACTGAGAAAAGGAAGTTGTTCAATTTTGTATTTGTTGATAACAAATTCCATGTCACCTTTCAAAACACTGCATCACACCTGAGGTCCCTGGCTATAACCACGTTTAAAAGAAATACATATATATATATGTATATATATGTATATATACATATATGTATATATACATATATATATACATATATATATATATTAGTGTGGTTTTAGCTGAACCTGCAGCTACACTTCAGGGAAAACCACGGTAGCAAAAAACGACACCCACAAAATAGGCCAGTAGTTGAACATCTATTCATTAAATTAAGAATGCATTAGAAAGGAAAAATACATAATTATGTTAACTTCCACAAATCTATAGATATCAAGGTTAGCACAAAATAACACCGCGTGAAGAGAATGCTTGTCAGCAAACCAATGCCATGATAGGGTTTCTTGCTTCTGCAAATGATAATGACTCCTCAGATCCAGATAAGGCACCAAATTCCCAGAAAGCGGCCTTTATTTCCTTGATTGCATCATTCTCAACTTTTTTTGGTTTAGGTTAACCTTCTTCTAGTAGTTTTAATTTACTATCATTATTCTGAGATACCCCAAAAAGCTCCTCACTACTAGGACTTTTGGCAATATGACTCTCTGAAGTGCTTTGAGAGGCAGTACTGGCTGAATCTTTGCTTGCTAAACTTGTTTCAAAGCTTATCTGGATGATCATATGAGGTGTCTCCTTCTCTTCTAAAAAATAACCTGCTATTGGAAGCCTAATAAAATGTAAGATAAATTGATCCTTGGATTTTGTAGCTACATGTTCTACAATCTCATTCCAATTGTCCCCATAAAGTTCTAGAGTCTCAAGTAGAAATAATGTCTCTTGGTTTGTCCAACTACCACCATTAACACTTGCTCTCTCAGTCATTTCCATGAGGATAAAATATGTTGAAACCATGCATGTGCCAAACTTCCTAGAATTATAAATATGCATGCCATAACAGTATATGCTCAATGCGAATTTGAATTTAATTGGTAATTAGATGACAAATGTTCTAGAATGAAAGCATCCACAAATAACGGAAATATAATACAAAAGACAGAAAAAACATAATGCATAGCAAAGGATATCAAACTGATGCTAACAATGGTCTATTTTCAGAGTAAAAATAGAATAAAACCATTTACCAACTTCACTTGCAAATCAAACATTGTACACAAGATTAGCTGCTCCAATACTAGGTTCCCATAAAATAGAGAAAAACACCAAAACATTGCACAGAAAGGATAGATTGAAGAGTTTGTGTGAAATGAGGAATAGATAAATCACCATTAACATTAATGACCTTCATTTATAGCATAATTTCACTCTTGGTATCATCGGTAACCTTGCAATATATGTGACCTTTTATATTCTATATCACTAGCTTTACTTTATTCTATGTCCTTAATTATTATTTGTATGAACCTCTTTTGAGATTTTTCTTGGAGACTTATGGAAGACATAGTGTGTTTGTGTGATATTTGCTATAGTGAGTCCTAGATCATTTTGTTGAGATCTTGTAACAAGAATCACTTCAAGGAGAAGGAGCACCATCTTTTCTTGGCCCGTGGGATGCAAGTGGAGAGCTTGTAAACTCTTCCAAGATGCAAGGCGTGCTTGTGTAATGCAATCTTTATATTAAGTTGATTCCTACTATATAGACAAGCACATTTATTAATGTGGTTGTGCTAGTACTAATCATATATAGGTAAAAACAATAGAATAACATATGTATATATGTTGATTCCTACTATATAAACAAGCACATTTATTAATGTGGTTGTGCTAGTACTAATCATGTATAGATAAAAACAATAAAATAACATATGACTTTTATGCTAGTATTGAAACACTTGAATTATATTGCTATCATATATAGAAATTGGAAACTTACATCTACAAATTTGTATCAATATTCAAACTTTATCCTAGTAGTGGAACAATAAAGTTGTTATGTTATATGAGTATTCAAATGAGCGTTCTAACACACAACTAGAATTTTTTTATTAATTACAAATAGTGGATGTCAAGCCCTATCATAATAGTTACAACAAATACTTTCCAAATAATCCAAAGTAAAAGAAGATTTAATTCAAGATAATCTAAATTAAGATTTATAATTTAAGATATGTCATTTTTTTATTTATGGTATTATTGTGCCTACAAGTACATTATACAATCCAGTATGAGGGCTTTTTGTGATTTCTTTCATGTTCAATATGAAATTGACACAAGTCCCTTTTAAAATAAAAATGAAATAATATATATTATGATAAAGAAATAAAAATAGATACACATATTTTGATTAGTTTTAATTAAAAGTATTATGAACTTAGTTTTAATTTAAAGTATTATAAAATATCAATAATTTGTTCATTTTGTTGTTCATATAACAAGTGAATCTAAAAGAAATATGTGAAGTAACATAGAATTATATTAATTTTAAAATGAGATAAAGTTAAATAAATAAATTTTATATTTTCATTTTGGTTGTGTGAGGAAGATGTATTCAACAAATGATTAGATAAATTATTTGAATATGAAGACCGGTGAAATAACATAGTTCTATATTAATTTTAAAATTAGATAGAGTAAATACAAATTAAAAATTCTTATATTTTCATTTTGATTATAGGAAGAAGATGTATTTCAACAAATGATTTATATAAATTATTTGAATATGCACGTTAATTAAATAAATTATTTGAATGTCCATGTAAAATAATTTATTTCAATACTAAGTTATATATAAAGAAAGACCATATAAAAGAAAAATTATATGAATATTCAATTCATTTAATTTTCAATATAAAATTAATATATAACATTTAAAAATAATAATAATAAATTACATTTGAATTCTAAACTTATATATATGAATAACACATATGTACATCTTAAAACCTAAACATTTAATATTTTGAAAATTTTCATGTGTATAATTATAATATATATCTATTTTAATTACAAATTTAATAGTGTTGGAATGTAATTTCATCTGCCGGATCAGTTGCAGGCGGCAGCACGACGACTGGTTTAGCAGGCGCAGAGGGTTATCGCGGCGGCAGGTTTGAACAGATCAACGGAGTACGGGAGGTCAAACCATTCGACGGTTAATGGGAAGGCACCCCCCGTAGTTGACTGGCCAATCGGAGGTTGACCGCCGATCAACGACTATGATGAACTACGGGGCCTCACCCCAATTGATGCGTACGGAAAGATGGCAGCCCCTGTAACCACCAGGTGAGGTGGCTCCGCCCACATGCTCCGCCCGCGCGCCACCAATCTGCCACCACCGCGAAGAATCTGCCAAACGGTGCTGAAATTCAACTTTGTCATAAATGAATTTTAAGCGGTGATGGCAGAATTGTTAATGCCATTAATGAAATTTTCAAGCGGTGATATTTTGGGTAATTTTTGTCAATGAATGACATTAATTCCTTTTAGATATTTTGTTTTTAAATATAGAACAGAGATGTAATGTAATTTTTTTTTTTACACGCACAGAATGTTTTTAAGCACAACAGTGCATTTGTAAAAGATAGAGAGAGCAGAATTAAAATTTCACACAGCAGTGTAAGTTTTATTAAAAACACAGTGAGTTGTTTTTTTTGTTTAAAAAAAAAAAAAAACAGTGGCAGTGAATAAAAATTCACACAGCAGTTTTTTTAAAGAGACAGAGAAAGTTTTTTTGTTTTGTTTTGGAACTGTGCTTAGAAGCAGTCCAGCAACAGTTGTAAATCCCTCTGTGATTGAGGAAGAACTTGTAACAGATTTTTATGGAATAAAAATTTTGTTTTATTAAGTTGAAAATTCAGTTTTCTGAGATTGAATTTATTTCTCTGTGTTGTGGAGGGGAAGTTTTATTTCTCCATCTTAATTCTGGAATTCTTCAATATTCCAACCTGGTATCAGAGCAGTCCAGGCTATTTGAAGGTCAAATAAGCTGAAGGGAAGGAGTTCGATATTGCAGAAGCCTCTCCAGCAGAGTGAAGGTTCAGACAAGAAGAATTCAAAGGTATTTCTCTATACAATTTTGTGTTACTGTTGCAGTACAGTTAATTAAATTTAAACACACAGTCAAGTGTTTTTGAAGCATAGTTAAGAGTGCAGAATGGCTGGCTCCAGCACTGGTATGGGTATGGGAAATATCCATCTCCCACAATTTAATGGGAAAAATTATGACTACTGGTCAATAACTATGAGGGCTTTATTTGTCTCCCAAGACTTATGGGAATTTGTTGAGGATGGCTTTGAAGAGCCAGACGATGAACTTGAGTTTAATATGTTAACTCAGGCAGAAAGAGAGATTCTGAAGAGCAATAAGAAGAAATATTCCAAGGCTCTTTTCTTTTTATATCAAGCAGTGCATGAGAGTGTGTTTTCGAGGATAGCAGTAGCTAAGAGATCTAAAGAAGCATGGGAAACTCTCAAGACAACTTATCAAGGAATGGAGAAGGTGAAGACAGCAAAACTTCAATTGCTGAGGAGAGACTTTGAGACTCTCTGTATGAAAGAGACAGACACTATTGACTCATTCTTCACTCATATGATTGGAATGGTCACACAAATAAGATCTCATGGAGGGACTCTTGAAGACAAGAGGATTGTTGAAAAACTCTAGAGAAGTTTACCCTCAAGATTTGATGTGATTGTCACTACCATAGAGGAGACTAAAGATCTCACAAAGTTTTCAGTTGATGAGCTACATGCATCACTGATGACCCATGAACAGAGATTGAGTAGGAATGAAAACTCATCTCTTGAACATGCTTTTAAGACCCAGATGTCTTTTAGAAAAGGAAGAGGGCAAGGCAGAGGAAGAGGAAGAGGCAGAAGCCAAAACAAAGGTGGAAGGAACAGTCCAGAAAATGCTCAAGAAAGGGGCAGCAATCCAAATCAGCATCAAGGCCAAGGCAGCAGCCAGCAGAGTGGTCAGCAGAATGATCAAGGAAAAAGGTATGATAAATCCAATGTCCAATGTTACAATTGTAAAAAATATGGTCATTATGCTAATGAATGTAGAACGAATAAGCAAGATATGAGAGATAGAACTAGTGAAAATTTCACTAGAGAAAATAGCAGCCAAAACAATTTGTTTTTAGCTTGTAATATGGCTGAAGAAAAGAATGAGGATTTATGGTTTATAGACTCCGGTTGTAATAACCATATGACAGGAAATATATCAATGTTTTCTATGTTAGATGAAAGTGTGCAGTCACAAGTCACACTAGGAACTGATAGCAAAGTTTCTGTTATGGGAAAAGGAGATGTGAATGTTTTAACAAGATTAGGTGCAAAGAAATCCATAGCAGATGTTTATTATGTTCCAGGAATGAAATGTAATCTTTTAAGTATTGGACAGCTTGCCCATAAGGGGTATAATGTTTTCTTTGAGGACAATGTTTGTACCATCATGGACAAACCACCCAGTAATCAGTGTATTGCTGAAGTGAAGATGACAAGGAACAGGATGTTCCCTATCAGAATGAGAGCAGATTTGAAGAATGGTGAAGAGAAAGCAGCGGTTGCACAGGAGACTTTCCAAAGTGAACCAAAAGATGATAATTGGTTATGGCACTTGAGATTTGGACATCTCAACTTTGGAGGTCTTAATTTGTTGAACAGAAAATGAATGGTAAGTGGTTTACCATTGATAGAGAAACCGGACAGCCTTTGTGAAGGTTGTATCTTGGAGAAACAACACAGAGAAAGTTTTCCTTCCGGGAAAAGCATAAGGGCAAAAGCACCCTTAGAGATTGTCCACTCAGATGTATGTGGACCGATGCAAACTCCATCACTTGCGAACAGCCACTATATCTTAACATTCATAGATGATTTTACAAGAAAAACTTGGGTTTATTTTTTGAAAAAGAAAAGTGAAGTGTTTGAAAATTTTTGCAATTTCAAAGCACTTGTTGAGAATCAGAGTGGGCTGCATATCAAAGTCTTACGGACTGATAGAGGAGGTGAGTATATCTCTAAAGATTTTCTACGTTTTTGTAGAGAAAATGGTATTCAAAAGAAGTTTACAACTAGATATACTCCGCAGCAAAATGGAGTAGCCGAAAGGAAGAATCGAACCATAATGGACATGGCGAGGAGTATGTTAAAGGCAAAGCACTTGCCTAATGATTATTGGGCTGAAGCTGTACATTGTGCAGCGTACATCTTGAATAGATGTCCTACAAAAGTAGTTATGAACAAAGTGCCAGAAGAGGCATGGAGTGGCACAAAGCAAAGTGTCACACACATGAAGGTTTTTGGATGTGTGGCTTATGCACACATTCCGGATCAGCTAAGGAGGAAGTTGGACAGCAAGGGGGAGAAATGTATTTTCATTGGATACAGTGAGGAATCCAAGGCATACAGGTTATATAACCCATCCACCAAGAATTTCATTGTGAGCAGGGATGTTCAGTTCATTGAAGAGGAAGCTTGGGATGGAAGCATAGAGAAAACAGTGAATGTTAAACATTGTTTATCTCATGATGAAAATGAAGATGAGTTGGCTGAAATACATCCCCAAACAGCAGCACCAACACAAGAGCAGCAAAGCACACCCTTGAAGAGAAATGAAAGTGCTTCTCCAAGCACACCACAAGGAGGAAATTCAAGTGCTTCTTCAAGCATTTGTACACCTACTGAAAGAGGTAAGAAATTCAGAAGTTTGAAAGATATTTATGAACAAGATATAGCTAATGAAGGTATCAATTCTTTGTTTGCTTTATATTGTCATGTTGATGATCATGTTCATTTCGAAGAAGCTATCAAGGATATGAAATGGATAGAAGCTATGGATGAGGAGATAAATGCCATAGAAAGAAACAAAACTTGGGATTTGGTTGAACTCCCAAAAGGTAAAGATGTCATTGGAGTTGAATGGGTCTACAAGACCAAGAGTAATGCTGAAGGCAAAATAGAGAGACACAAGGCAAGACTTGTTGTCAAAGGCTATAAGCAGAAGCATGGGATAGATTATGAGAAAACTATCGCACCGGTTGCCAGAATGGAAACCGTGAGAGCAGTGTTGTCCATATCAACACAAAACAAATGGAAATTTTACCAAATGGACTTGAAGTCAGCATTTATGAATGGAGTGTTAATGGAAGAGGTTTACATTGATCAACCTCTTGGCTATGAAAAGAAAGGCCAAGAGCACAAAGTATGCAAGTTGAAGAAAGCTCTTTATGGGCTGAAGCAAGCGCCAAGAGCATGGTACAGTAGGATAGATTCATATCTACTGGAAAATGGTTTTGAAAAGTGTGAGGGAGAACCCACCCTCTACATCAAAGAACAAGATGGTAAAATCTTGATTGTAGTCTTATATGTTGATGATGTTATTTTTACAGGTAATGATGATTGCCTTATTGAACATTTTAAAACAGTCATGAAGGAAGAATTTGAAATGACTGATATGGGTTTGTTGAGATACTTCTTGGGAATAGAAGTAGAGCAAGATAAAAATGGGATTTTTATCTCACAGGCAAAGTATGTTAATGAGGTGCTTGAAATATTTAACATGCAGGAGAGCAAAGTAGCAATCACTCCCACAGTGATGGGATTAAAACTCAACAGAGAGGACAGCAGCAAGGATTTTGATCCTTGTTTATACAAGAGCATAGTTGGCAGCCTTATGTATTTGGCTGCAACTAGGACAAACATAATGCATGCTGTTAGTTTGATTTCCAGGTTCATGGAAAAGCCAAAGGATGCACATTGGCAAGTAGCAAAAATAATTTTGAGGTATGTTAAAGGTACTAAAAGGTTTGGTATTTTTTATACTACTTCAGAATGTTCAGATTTAGTTGGATACACAGACAGTGATTGGGCTGGAAGTGTAGATGATCGGAAGAGCACTTCCGGTTATGTTTTTCATATGGGTTCAAGAGCCATTTCATGGGCTTCTAAGAAACAACCCATTGTAGTATTGTCTACAGCAGAAGCAGAATATGTGGCAGCTACAGCAACAGCGTGTCAAGTAGTTTGAATGAGAACAATGTTGAGAAGCTTATGTCAAGAACATGTAAAAGGGACAGTGATCTTTTGTGACAATAGTTCAGCTATTGCATTGTCTAAAAAATTTGTTTTTCATAAGAGGACTAAACACATTGACACCAAGTTTCACTTCATACGTGAATTGGTTAACAATGGTGAAATAGTTTTGCATCATTGCAGAACGGAGGATCAATTTGTTGATATCCTCACAAAGCCACTTGCGCAGAAAAGCTTTGAACACTTTAGAAAATGCTTGGGTATGCAAGAAAACCCAACAGTTGAAATTAAGGGGGAGTGTTGGAATGTAATTTCATTTGCCGGATCAGTTGCAGGCGGCAGCATGACGACTGGTTCAGCAGGCGCAGAGGGTTATCGCGGCGACAGGTTTGAATAGATCAACGGAGTATGGGAGGTCGAACCGTTCGACGGTTAATGGGAAGGCACCCCCCGTAGTTGACTGGCCAATCGGGGGTTGACCGCCGATCAACGGCTATGATGAACTACGGGGCCTCACTCCAATTGATGCGTACGGAAAGATGGCAGCCCCCGTAACCACCAGGAGAGGTGGCTCTGCCCACATGCTCCACCAGCGCGCCACCACCGCGAAGAATCTACCAAATGATGCCGAAATTCAAATTTGTCATAAACGAATTTTAAGCGGTGACGGCAGAATTGTTAATGCCATTAATGAAATTTTCAAGCGGTGATATTTTGGGTAATTTTTGTCAATGAATGACATTAATTCCTTTTAGATATTTTGTTTTTAAATATAGAACAAAGATATAATGTAATTTTTTTTTACATGCACAGAATGTTTTTAAGCACAGCAGTGCATTTGTAAAAGACAGAGAGAGCAGAATTAAAATTTTACACAGCAGTGTAAGTTTTATTAAAAACACAGTGAGTTGTTTTTTTTGTTTAAAAAAAAAAAAAAACAGTGGCAGTGAATAAAAATTCACACAGCAGTTTTTTTAAAGAGACAGAGAAAGTTTTTTTGTTTTGTTTTGGAACTGTGCTTAGAAGCAGTCCAGCAACAGTTGTAAATCCCTCTGTGATTGAGGAAGAACTTGTAACAGATTTTTATGGAATAAAAATTTTGTTTTATTAAGTTGAAAATTCAGTTTTCCGAAATTGAATTTATTTCTCTGTATTGTGGAGGGGAAGTTTTATTTCTCCATCTTAATTCTGGAATTCTTCAATATTCCAACAACCCAAGAAAAATGAAATTTCTCTAAATACAAATTTAAAAAAAAAAATTATATATGAAATGATTTGATCTTTTTAGCGCGGGTTAGATTTATAATTCAAATGAATCTATACTACTCTAACTTAAAATTGAACCCGAAATTTTCACAATTTTAACCTCAACCGAAAAATATAAAAACTCCAAACTTTCTTTTTCACTTTAAAATAATATAAAACTCCAAACTTTTTCTTTCTCATTTTAAAATAAGAAAATAAAAAGATTCCCAACTTAACAGGAGTATCTAATAAAGCTTTTAACTATGGTTTCCCCCTGATCACAAATTTCACGATACAAAATGTCAGATTTCCCATAAAACAAAGACGAGAAAATAGAGCGGACTGTGCGGACCCACCACGCTGTTCCCTTCCGCACTGATAATTGTGCTAGCGCTGCGTTAAGCGTCTTATTTTCTTTCAATCTAAATAAACACACTGCTCTACCTTCACGTCGGTCTTCCCATTGCTCAACTTCGCTACGTCTCTTACAAACGCACACCTGTCGACAACGTAGCGAACTGTCCGTCGGTTAAAGATCGCTGTAATAAAAATAAATTTCATTTTTAAAAAGGGAAGTCGACGATAGAATGTAGTTTCATTTTTAAATTTAAAAGTTTCTTTCAGATTTTAAAATCAACCCATTTATCAATATAAATAATTCATTTAAATATGTGGATATATAATATAAAAATACATAATAGATATTTAAATAGTTCAAAAAATTAGTTATTTATATATAATTCAGTATCTCAATTATAAATATACATCACAAATATTTGTTATGGCCAAAGGATTTGGAGTATGTTTGTTTTTGCTTGGTTAATAGTTTGTGTTTTTTTGGATATATGCAAACAAGCTAATCAGGCTAACCAGCTGAAACCTAGTGGTATCAGATAAGAGTAAAAACCTATTCTTTTAAAGATCATCACCTAACTCTAACTAGTATAGTTTTCTTTTAAAAATCGTCACCTAACTCTAACTAGTATAATTTTTTTTAATAATACTAAATAAATCAACTTACATTTACAAAGAACAAAAAAATAATAACGTTCTCACTACAAATTTAATAATAAAAAAATAATAATTATCACTATCAAGTGAAACCCTACAATACAAATTCTAAGGAAATTGATTATATATCGTTATTAAACGACTTTTATTTTCCAATTAAACCATCAATAACATAATAATTACAACTAAAAAAATTGCAAAACCTCAGTTATATTGAAACAAGCATGAACAAGATGAATAGCAACTAATCCCTAATCATAAGTGCATATATTTAATTATGTTGAAACGTTGATATTTTCTAATCAAACAATAATTCAGAATGAACTAAACCTAAACCCATGAAGTGTCTAGCTGATCATTTGCATCCTTGGAGTTGGGACAGCAAAGAGCGGAAAGCGTGGTGGCATCGTCATCCCAAATATTTCAGCCTCCTCCTCAGGAACTCCATCTCTGTGTTCCAAACTCCAATCGAAGCAATGAAACAAGCGAGCGAGCACGAGGGCGACTACTTCAAGACCCACAGATATGCCGGGGCACCCTGTCCTACCGGATCCGTGTTAAAATATATAATTACTTCCTCATGCAGAAGTTAGACAGATAGTTAACTGAATGAGTTGAGTTGAGTTACAGTTAGATTTGGTAAGTGAGTTAAAGAGTGAGTTAAGCGAGTTGATTAAGTTCAGTTATGAGTGACAGTGTGTGCATGTCAATTAGATTAAATACCCTTCACGGGTTCATTGTTTTAAGAGAGAAAGAGAGAAAGAAAGTTTTATGATTAGTAGAAGAGCAGCAGCTCTTTGTTCATGTGTGAAATCTTTGTGTTTTTATGTGATTGAATCCTCTGCCTTTCCAACAAATTGGTATCAGAGCTAGGTCACAGAGAACGGAAGAAAAACGGATTAACAATCATCCGTGAGTGAGAAGAAATTTTTTTTTCCGCGTTTTTACGTTATAACGCCACTGTGAATTAAAGACAGAGCGTTATAACGCGGGTCCCTACAGTAGAGAACCGCGTTAAAAACGAAAAACTTACGCCGATTTTAAAGCATGCGGGCACGCTGTTTTATTCAGTGCGTTAAGGCACTAACGCATCACAGGGTGTCGGGAAGTGCGTTAGCACACTTTGATTTTCAATATCGATCGCGTTATTGACTTGAAACTCAACGCAGCAAGGACTTTTTGAATACGTAGTATTCTTAAAAGGCATATGGTAATTTTTTTTTAAAACATTCTTTACAAAAGGGAGTTTTTTTTTATAAAGCACGTGAGGAGTATTTTTTAAAGGGGAAATTACAAACGTATTTGAAAACGTTTTGATTTGAAAAGAAGTTTTTTAAAAAGGGGCACTTTATAATAAGTATATTATAAAGGCTTTAAAGGTGGAGTTTTTATAAAAAGTGTTTTTAAGAAAGGATATTTTATATAAAGATTTTTTTTAAGAAATTTTTATATAAATAATAAAAATAATAAAACCTAGGGTTTTATTATAAGGATTTTCTTTTGGAGCTTTGCAAAGCATATCAAAATCTTTTTTTAGGGTTTCAGCAGTGAACTTGTGTTTGAAGAAAGATGGCTACAAGCAACTTTCAGCCACAACTTTCTTCTTTCAATGGGAAGGATTATGATGTATGGGCCATTAAGATGGAGACCATGCTAAAAGCGCATGATGTATGGGATCATGTCAAGTATGGGTTTGCAGAACCTAAAGAAGATGCAGAAGAACGAGCCCTCAGTAATGCAGAGAGGGAACAGTGGAAGAAAGATAAGCGGAAGAATGCGCAAGCGTTGCTTCTGATCCAGCAAGGAGTAGATCGAGTCGTGTTCCATAAGATCATGATAACCTCGTCAGCAAAAGAGGCATGGGACACCTTGGCGACAAGCTATCAAGGTATGGCAAAAGTTAATATTGTTAAATTGCAGAATACTAAGAGAGATTTTGAAGTTCTGCAGATGAAGGAGACAGAGGACATTGATTCCTTTATGAATAGGGTCATGTCTATCGTCAATCAGTTAAAAATCTATGGCAAAGATATTAAAGATCGAACAGTGATCGAGAAAGTTCTTTGATCCCTGTCTACCAAATTTGATGTTGTGGTAGCAGCCATAGAAGAAGCAAAGGACTTGGAAAAACTCACAATTAATGAGTTGATGGGATCTCTTCTATCGCATGAGGCAAGGATAGACAAAAATAAGGATTCCACTTTGGAAACAGCTTTCCAAAGTCAAGTCTATATTTCAAGAGGTCGAGGCAAAGGTCGATCGAGAGGCAGAGGACGAGGCAACAACTATGGCAGTCACATAGATGGCCGAGACGATCATGAGCATCAACATGGAAGCAACAGCAACAGAAGCTTTCATAACAATCAAAGGTCTGACAAATCTAAGGTAAAGTGCTTTTACTGCAATAGATTTGGTCATTATGCTCGTGATTGTAGGAAGAAGATTGCAGATCAAGGCAATCAGAGAGCTAATGTTAGTACAGAGAATACTGACTCTATGTTTCTAGCATGCAACACCATGCATGCACCGTCTGATAAGGTCTGGCTATTAGACAGTGGTTGCAGTAACCACATGACAGGCAACAAGGATTTGGTTGCTAATTTGGATGTCACAGTGCAGACAGAGGTTAAGTTGGGAACTGACAAGACTGTGGCTGTAGATGGAAAAGGAGTGGTCAACATTGTGACAAAGCAAGGGGAGCCAAAGACCATATCAGAGGTATACTATGTCCCTGGACTCAAACACAATCTTATTAGTGTTGGTCAATTGATGCAGAAAGGATACAAAGTTACCTTTCAGGGGCAACAGTGTGTTATTTACAACAAATCCCCAAGCAAGCAGTTGATTGCAAAGGTGCAGATGACGAGGAATAGACTATTTCCTCTCATTATGAACTACAATGATCAGGTTAGTTCTTTTACAACTGCATGTTCTGATGCATACTAGTTATGGCACTTTTGGTTTGGACACTTGCATTTTTCCGGGTTAAGATTGTTGCAGCAGAAACAGATGGTGAGAGGTCTACCTCCCATCAAAGAACCTGCTAGCACGTGTGAGTGTTGCATCTTGGGAAAGCAACACCGTGAAAGTTTTCCAAAAGGAGTTTCTTACAGAGCAAAGAAACCACTTGAATTGCTGCATACCGACTTGTGTGGACCTATGAGGACACAGTCGATTGGTGGAAGTTGTTACTTCCTCACCTTTATTGATGATTATAGTAGGAAGACTTGGGTTTACTTTTTGAAGTAGAAGTCTGAAACTTTTGCAAAGTTCAAAGAGTTCAAAGCTTTGGTGGAGAACCAAAGTGATCAACAGATCAAGGTATTGAGATCGGATCATGGTGGAGAATATGATTCGAAGGCATTCCATGAGTACTGCAAACAACATGGAATCAGAAGACAGTTTACGACCAGATACACACCACAGCAGAATGGTGTAGCAGAGAGGAAGAATCGAACAATCATGAACATGACAAGAAGCATGTTGAAATCAAGACACCTGTCTAACGAGTATTGGGCAGAAGCAGTTGCATGTGCTGTTTATGTGATAAACAGATCTCCTACAAAGAGCGTGATGAACAGAGTTCCAGAAGAAGCATGGTCAGGTATGTCTTGCAGTGTATCTCATTTTAGAGTTTTTGGATGTGTAGCCTATGCACATGTGCCTAAACAGATAAGAGGCAAATTAGATGATCAAAGTGAAAAATGTATATTTACTGGTTATAGTGAGCAGTCAAAAGCTTACAAACTGTATAACCCTGTCACAAAGAAGACAATCATTAGCAAAGATGTTGTGTTCAAAGAACAAGAGTCATGGAATGGGACTGTAGACACACTAACCGATGCTCAAACACCATTGATGGAGGATGATCTTGTAGAAGAAGAGGAGCAGCAAGAACCAAAAGAGCAGACACCAAACAGAGTCACACCAGCAAGGACTCCCAGATTTTCAGAGCAACATGGATCTTCAAGCAGATCCACAGATCAGAATTCTCCAAGCAGCGAATCAGGTAAGAAAAAGATGAGAAGTTTGAAGGATATTTATGATGATTTGGATGTTAGTTCCAATTTTGCATTGTTAGCATTCCAACCTTCTTCGTTTGAAGAAGCAATCAGAGATGACAATTGGGTGCAAGCCATGGATGAAGAGATGAACTCAATTGAAAAGAATGATACATGGGATTTGGTTGATTTACCAAACGATAAAAATCTCATTGGTGTGAAGTGGGTATACAAGACCAAAGTGAATGAGAAAGGTGAGATTGATAGATTTAAAGCAAGACTTGTAGCAAAAGGATTGTCACAGCAACCGGGAATAGACTTTGGAGAAACATTTTCTCCAGTAGCCAGATTGGATACTGTAAGAGCAGTTCTAGTGACAGCAGCTCAGAACAAGTGGAAAGTGTATCAGATGGATGTCAAATCAGCCTTCTTGAATGGAATTTTAGAAGAAGAAATTTATGTGCAGCAGCCTCCAGGTTATGAAGTTGAAGGACAAGAAGACAAAGTTTACAGATTGAAGAAAGCGCTCTATGGACTGAAGCAAGCACCTAGAGCATGGTATAGCAGAATCGACAGTTATATGATCAAGAATGGATTTTGCAGAAGCAACATTGAGCCTACCTTATACACAAAGGTAAATGAGCATGGACAAATTTTGATAGTTTGCTTATATGTTGATGATATGATTTTTACAGGTGATCTTGAAAGAGATGAATTTAAAGCAGCCCTGATGAAAGAATTTGAGATGACAGATCTAGGTCTCATGAAATATTTTCTTGGCATTGAAGTTGAGCAATCTAAAAAAGGCATTTTTATTTGTCAAAATAAGTATGCAACAGATTTGTTGAAAAGATTCAGGATGGATAATTCCAAACCTGTACCTACACCAGTTGCAACAGGTACAAAGTTAAGTAAGGATGATGAAGGAGCAGATGTCAATCCAACTCTATTCAAAAGATTGGTTGGCAGCCTCATGTATCTCACAGCGACAAGACCAGATATTATGCAGGGAGTGAGTCTGATTTCCAGATTCATGGAGACTCCAAAAGACACACATTGGTGTGTTGGAAAAAGAATTCTGAGATACATAGCAGGAACCAGAGATTATGGCATAATGTATGCAAGTACAGAAAAGAAAGAATTGATTGGATATACAGATAGTGATTTTGCAGGAAGTTTGGATGATTGGAAGAGCACATCCGGTTATGTTTTCCATCTTGGTTCAGGAGTGATAGCATGGGCATCTAAGAAGCAGCCTATTGTTACACTCTCATCAGTAGAAGCAGAATATGTAGCAGCAACTTCAGCAGCATGTCAAGCAGTATGGTTAAGAAGAGTATTGGATGGACTCAAGCAGAAACAGCAAGGTTCAACAGCGATATACTGTGACAACACATCAGCGATTGCACTATCCAAGAATAGTGTGTTTCATCAAAAGAGCAAGCATATTGATACTAGATATCATTTTATTCGAGAACTAGTGAACAATGGAGAAGTTCACTTGAAGCCTTGTAGAACAAGTGATCAATTGGCTGATATCTTTACAAAGCCATTAGCAGTAGATTTTTTTGAGTTTCACAAAAGAAACTTGGGAGTTGTAAGCCTAGCTGAGACATAGAACAGCAGGCATGTTTGAGTTATGTTTTATTTTAGAGGTCGTAATTAAGGGGGAGTGTTAAAATATATAATTACTTCCTCATGCAGAAGTTAGACAGATAGTTAACTGAATGAGTTGAGTTGAGTTACAGTTAGATTTGGTAAGTGAGTTAAAGAGTGAGTTAAGCGAGTTGATTAAGTTCAGTTATGAGTGATAGTGTGTGCATGTCAATTAGATTAAATACCCTTCATGGGTTCATTGTTTTAAGAGAGAAAGAGAGAAATAAATTTTTATGATTAGTAGAAGAGCAGCAGCTCATTGTTCATGTGTGAAATCTTTGCATTTTTATGTGATTGAATCCTCTGCCTTTCCAACAATCCGAAGGGAATGAGTTCGAAGTTTTTCCCTCTCACATCTATATCTCTATGCATAAACCTCTCCGGCTTGAACTCCAAAGCGTCAGCTCCCCAGACGAGGGGATCTCTACCTATAGCCCACGCGTTCACAATCACCCTCTTTTTAGCAGGAATCCGGTAACTGGTGACAGTGCACTCCTCCATCGACTCGTGGGGAACCAGCAGCGGGACCGTGGAATGCAACCTCAGAGTCTCCTTCACCACGCATTGCAGGTACTCCAAATTTGGCAGATCACACTGCTTTAGCGACCCATCGTTGCCCACCATTGACTCTAGCTCTTGTTGAAATATTTCCATGACAAGAGGATGCCTCAATGTCTCCAACATGGCCCATTCTAATGTTGCAGTGGACATATCAGTTCCACCAACCATCAAGTCTAAAAGGAGGGCCTTCATGTCATTCCTGCCCATTACTGATCCGTTGCCACTCTCTGATATGTTGAGCAGCACCTCTACAAAGCAATTAGTTGCCCCCCGATTTTGGGTCCTCCTCTGAATGCGTTCATCGATAATCTTGTCATTTAAACCGTCGAATTCCCTTTGAACTTTTTTCATGCACCTTCGGATTCCCTGTAAATCCAACCACCCGAGACGAGGAATGTAATCTCCGATATAAAATGCACCCGCTAGAATTGACACCTCTCGCAGCAGTTCTGCGAATCCTCTAAAGCCCCCCGTCGAATATTTAGTGCCCATCAACATTCTGCATATTATATTTGCAGTAAGGGACGACAGCGCCTTGCTCAGATTAACAGGCTTGGCCCCTTTTTCGCTTTCTTGCCAAATGGAGCGAATCATCGCAGACATTTCCTCCTCTCGTAGCGACTGGAATGACTCGATTCTCCTGGCAGTCAACAGTTCTACGACGCAAATTTTTCTCATTTGCCTCCAGTAATCTCCATAGGGAGCGAACCCCAAGTCTTTGCAACCGTAGAACAAGTACTTCCCTGCCGCTGTTGTAGGTCTGCTGGCGAAGATCAGATCATGAGTTTTGAGAAAGAGTTTGGCCATCTCAGGTGAAGAAACCACAACGACAGGGACGGAGCATAATCACAGAAACATAATGGGACCATATTTGCCTACAAGCTCTTTCAAAGCACGGTGAGGAAGCTCTCCCAACATGTGCAGATTTTCGATGATGGGCCATGAATACGGTCCTGGAGGCAGCTGATCTGAATTGCTTGCTCTCCTCGCTTTCGAATGGTATTTGAAGATAAAAATGATGACCAGAAATAGTATCGTCAGTCCTAATGTGGTAGCTGATACCCATCTTGGTTGTGCAGCGAAACCCATAAGCAACGTCTCTTCAGAATCCATTCTTTTTCTCTTTCGACTTCCTGCAGAATACAGCACGAATATATGGACAAGCAGTATATGATGATATGGAAGCGTGTCCTGAAATGGACCTTTCATGACAGCCATCATTATGGAATCGATTTGAAATATTCAAACTCTAAGCCTCTCAGATTTTTATATTATTTCAGAATGTACAATGAGTCTATGAGATTACATTTACATTTAATGACTGAGCAATCTTCAAATTTCACTTTCGGATAAACATCAAAATTTATCATTTTTTCGTTTCTAACTTATTGGATACTCTCATTATTAAATATTTTGTGATCTTATTTCATTTTAATTGATCTTTTATTTATAAAATATGGAGTATGTCTTAAAATTGAGTTAAGAATTTTTTCTGTAAAACTTAATGCCTAAAAGCATTTAGCAAAAGTGAAACTAGCAGACTACTATCAAATAATTTGAGATGACATGATTTTCTTGAAATAATATTGATGCTTCACTCACTGCATTCACAAATAACAATCAATAAATCAATGTTAACTGTAATCACTACTTGATTTGATTACTAAATTATAATAAATTTTCTATTATTAAAAAAATAATCTTTCATTAATGATATCTAATTACAGTAATATAAATTAGTACAAATTTAATTATAAATATAATTTTGTAATAACACCTCTTTAAATTTAATACCCCATACAAACTTGAATATTTCATATCAATTACAAATGTTTAATAACTAGCTTCCACTTTTCCTGTGACAAGCTATAATATTCCAAATTAGAAGATACTAAGGACATGTTTCTGCATATCAACTACTTTCATCCATTTCGCATTCATAGATGTCTTTTAAAATTAAACAATTTATACAGATAAACCGAGGTAAAAATAACGAAGAAGAGAATTACAGAGAGGTAAAAATAAAAGGAAGCAAAGACAGCAAAGGGTCACGAAGCAAGGATTTCCATGGGTCCACTAAATCTCAAAGGGTTCCAATCGCAACTATGCTGCAAAGAGAAAAAAAAGAAACAAGTCGAGAAAATCCAGGGATTCTCGAACATTGAAAGGGGCATGTTGGCGGTGATCCAAATTAGTTAAAGAAATATATATTAATATTTTTCCATATTCAGATATATAAATATTTTTAAGGAAATCAAACATCACCTGGTTGGCCCTATGGACAAGGCAATAGACTACTACAATGACATGTAGTGCCATTATGATATGGTAGATCATATTAGTGATCAAACTATCCAATTCGCGCTATGATAATCAGAGGCTTACTGGTTTTATGTAACCTCGATCATTATGGTTAATAAATAAATTTAGTTTAATTTATATTTATTTTAAATTTAGATTTATTAAGAGTAGAGAGAAACTAAGTTTGAAGTTAAGATGCTTTAAGTTCATAAGTTTATATCTTATAATGGATTTCTTCAAATCTTCTTATAATAGATTTTCTCAAACTTTTAACAAATATTATAGATAAATACTCTATAAGCTCGAGGTAGATGGTTGCGCTGTCATGATGGGCAAGGCATAAAAAGTGGTGAGATGGGATGAGGGCAAATTATGGCACAACCTATTGGGCCATTTTCATCATGGAGCCTTGAAAGTCATGCAACAAATATCTACTAGACTTTTAATGGGAACACTTGCTCAGTGATATCAGTGCAAGGGTCGCACCATGGGGAAGTATGTAAAGTCCACCTTTCATGAGAAGGAGAACCGTGCTTCAGGGATCCTTGAGAGAGTTCATAGAGACATGTGTGGACCATTCTCGGTTGCTTCAACAACAAAACATAAGTACTATGTAATCTTTGTTGATGACTTTTCTTGTAAATGTTAGATCTTCTTCATGTAGAAGAATGATCAAACATTCTCAAATTTCTATAAGCTTAAAGCATTGGTGGAGAAAGAGTTGGGGAAGCAAGTGAAGGCTTTTAGGAGCGATAATGGTGGAGAATACATCTCTAACGATTTCAAGAACTTTTGCAGCAAAAAAGGATTTCGAAGAGAACTCATAGCACCTCATAACCCACAACAAAATGGGGTCGCAGAGAGGAAGAACAGAACGATCATGGGTGCATCATGAGCGATCTTGCATGATCAGGGCCTACCAATGCATTTGTGGGCGGAAGCATGTAACACTATAGTTTATGTGCAAAACCATTGTCCTCATAGAGTACTTGGCACGAGTACACCTGACGAGGCTTTCACTGGTAAGAAACTGGATGTTTCACACTTTAAGATTTTTGGCTCATCTGTTTATGTGCATGTGACCAAGGACCCCAAGAAGAAGCTGGAGCCGACTGTTGAAGTTGGGATTTTTGTGGGGTACACAAAAACACACCATAATTATCATGTATATTTTCCAGACAACAGAATGAATGTTGTGTGATGGGAGATAAAATTCGATGATGGGAAAGCCATGCGGTTGTCACTTGAGAGGGAGCTGAAGTTGCATGCGGAGGAGGAACTAATGCTCCCCAAAGATGAGTCTCTAGATGTGGATCAGCCACAGGAGGAGGTTAATGGAGTGGAGGAAGCCACTCATGCAGAGCCGTCCATCAGAAATGGCATAAAGCGTACCACGGAAGCTAATAGGCTAAGACTTGATGTTGCGAAGAATGTAGGAGTCCCTACTTCATAGTGCAAACAAAGAAAATCTCCTCACGGATTTACTGGATACATGGCTCTCATGAGAAAATGTATTGTGACTGAACCATCTTCCTTTCGGGAAGCAATGTAAGAGCCCACATGGGTAGATGCAATGGTGGAGGAGTATGACTCCATTGTCAAAAACAGTGCTTGGGAAATTGTTCTAAGGCCTATTGATAAATCAGTGGTAGGTTTGAGATGGATCTACAAGGTAAAGCAAGCTGTTGATGGGAGTGTGGAGAAATACAACGTTGTATTTGTGACTCGGGCTTCTCACATATTGAGGGGATAGATTATGAAGAGACCTTTGCACGTATCACAATATATTCTTCCATAAGATCCATCCTTGCTCTCTCGGCACAGATGGGTTGGCATATTCATCAGATGGATGTGAAAATTGTGTTCTCAATGGGATCATTGAGAAAGATGTGTACATAGAGCAACCTGTAGGTTTCGAGATCTTCAACAATGAGTCGCATGAGTGCCGACTCAAAACAGCGTTGTATGGGTTGAAGCAAGCATCCCGTGCTTGGTACACTTGAATAAACAACTATTTCACCGGACTCGAATTCACTAAAAGTGAAGCAGATGTAAACCTATACCAAATTGTGGTGGAGGTTAAGTTTTTAATCATTGTTCTTTATGTTGATGATTCAATATTCACTAGTGATGAGAAGTTGATACACTCATGCAAGGAGGATCTTGCAAGGGAGTTCCAAATGAAGGATATGGGCCTCCTTCATTATTTCCTTGGATTGGAAATATGGCAGCGAAACAGTAAAATTTTTTGTCTCAAAGCAAGTATGCAAGGGAGATACTAGGTAAGTTTCACCCGGGAAAATTTTAAGCAACCCCCTAAATTTATATATATAATAAATTGGCGAATCCCCATGATACATAGGAAAAATGGAAGGCGATTTTATTAATAATATAATATGTATATATAATTTTTTGGCGAATCTCTCACGAGATTATATTATCTTATAAAATCATGGCGAATCACTAGTACAAAATGGTGAATCGTTGTCTAGTGGAGTTCGGGGTGTTGGTTTTAATGAAGATATGGTAGTTGAAACAAGAGTTGAAGGAAGTGAACCACCGAGACCAAGCATGGCACATGGTGACTGGTGAGGGAAGTAGTTCTCGTGTAGTTTGGAAAATGCGTTCTAGTTCTACTAAGCATAGTGTTGTTTCTCATGCTACTACTAGCACTAATATGGAGGTTGGAAAGGAGTTTGAGGAAGCATGGAAGGTATTAGTGGTGGAGAATTACAAAGAGAACCCCATGATGGGCTTCATTTTTCCCTTTGGTATTTGGGCCTATAAGATCTTATGTCCATTGAACCAACAATTAACCGTTCAACCAACAATCAACTTAACTGAGTTGATTAGGTATGAGTCAACTTAGACTAATATTCAAAACTATGCTTTGCATTATCCCATATTTATCACACTAATGCTACACAACATTGGGCATTTGCACCCAACTCTCATGCATGCACACAAAATTTTCATCAACATCTATAACCCTAACCAAGTGAGAATTGATGAACAATTTGCACCAAAGTTTGTTATAGTGTTGAAAGTTCATAAGAAATTTAGATCCATGGTACCTTCAATAAATTTTGAGATAACCTCCACTAATTCAACCACAATAGAGAAAACTTGTGATAAATTTTAAACCTACAAAAATTAGGATTCATGTTCCTAGGAATGATCATAAGTAGTTGACATATAGGTAGAGTTTTGAGCCTTGACACATTGATAATGCAATGGCTTCGGTCAAAACTCACACATTGAAAATTTATCAATGAAGAGAAGACAAGATCATTATGAATTACACATACTCCAAACTTCCTACCAAATTCTACTTAGTTGTCCACAACTCAGCTATGCATAATCTTATAGTAAATACAAATTCCACAAAGCCTTCTTCACATAGCTAATAAATGGCCATTAGAAGAGCACCCTATATATAATAGTAATAGTAGAAATCAATAGATTATTTCATATTGAAATTCACAACCATAGCACTCCTATGTATTGTATGATGTATTCAACTTGCATTATCAAATATAGATAAAATCATACTTTTGATTGATACATGTAAATCATACTTGTGCACAATGTTGAATGCAATTCCAGTCAAGGAGTAAAATCAGTTTGACGTGTAACGATCTATAAAATAATGAAGAAACTTAGTAATGCATCACAACTTTCATGTTTGAAAAAAATATAAAGCTTTCATGAAAATCCATTGTTGTTATAGTTCCTTCTCTCGACAATGTTCCATATAAGCATGGAAAATCAAGTAATATTAAAATGCATTTATAATACTTTGAAGTAATTAATGCTTATGGTGTATTTTAATACTGATTTATTACTCTGCCCCAGTTGTAATTTATGCAATTAGATTGTATTCAATCCTTACAAAGAAATTGAAGAGAGGATAGTTCAGAACTAGGGCTCAATATATTATAAGCATTCATGCCTTGATCGATGATATAGAATGCATATAAAACAAACGAGATTTGAGTAAAGCACGAATGTGGCAATCTCGTTGTACAAAATAAATGACATTGAGTTTGACATAAGATATTGTCTTTTACCAATGTTTTATGATAGATTAGTGCAACTTAAAAGCTATAAGATGTTATAACTTTAATATATCTAAATTTTACCTGAAGAGATAGTCAGAAATACATAGATTTTACAAACAATAATTTTGCAAATAAATTGGAATGTTGAATTAACACACAAGTATGCCTCAAATAAAAGCATCTATAAAACCTTTTTCCCAAAAGAAATTCATGAGTTTGAAATTTTCAATATTTATCCATGATCTTTAGATTGTAGGAGTATATGTAGTTCATATACCAGATTTCTTAAATTAAATATTAGCTTACTGTATGAATTACAGTGCATAGATAGAAACAGAGATGGTTTCCAACAAAAAGCACCCAAAAAGGCAGCAAAATTCAGAGGAGATGCTTATTTCACTTCTTCGGTGCTAGTCTTTGATGACCAACATCATCATCACTTCCACATTCATCCTCATGCACCTCAAGAGTTGCAGGTATCACTCTGCCCCTGCAAATAGATCAACGAAGTAAAAATTACAATTAAAACATTCTATAATTTTCCAAAGAGTTACAATGCACATTCACAAGAACAACACCAAGCCTTCTCCATTAAGCATTTCCATGCTAGTGAACAATTTCTATATAGGGCATAAAACACTATTATCATAATTCAATCCTATATAAAGATGATAAACACTAAACCCAACTAAACATTTCCATTTATTGGAACTACCCATCATCAAAAGTAAGTAAAACAATCTACAAATTTATGATTAACTTACAAGCATGATATGTCACAGAGGCAAATTTTCTTAATAGAAGGTGCCTTGCCACTCAAAGGATCACAAAAACTGAAGTAGAATATGAGACTAAATAATTATTTCAACAATAGGTCATTGAAAAATATTTTATTTGACTTCCATATTATTGTCTAGTACAGTCTATTATTTAACAACACAGTAGTATTAATATGTAAATATCACATTATAAAATACTATTCTACTAACATCTAATTCTATTTTGTATTATTATGATAATGTCGAGTCTTAGAGCCCACCAACAATTCCAACCCACCTTCTTGTATAACTTTTAGGGGATGCCAAATTTCACAGGAAAAACAAAGTCTTTACAAACAATACTGAAATATCACTGGAACATCACACAAGAGCCTTGACACTTGTGTGAATAATCAATAATGTTAAAAGAAATAATATTTCCAAGCAAAACCAATTCAGAGCTCCTACATCCCAATCTAATCTTAAGACAATTTCCACAATTTAAAAATATGTGGAGGTTCAATGCTAGTTATAAAACATTTTTGACTGCAATATTGTTTCCAAATCAAAGTGTCCATCAGGGAACCTCTCTCTATATTCCTCTAGTTCCCATAGCTTCCTCCACTCCAGATATCCTTCACATATCAATGTGTCAAACTGTGATTTTATTGGCATAGAATTGGAGTTTTTTTGTAACCAGTCAGCAATAATTGCTACCAAAGCAATACAAGCACTCTCCCCTGCTGCACGTTCACTTCGTTGGTTAATTGAAGAAAAAATACTTCAGTTAATAGCTTCATTTGTCCATCTCTGCTAACTAGTACTTTATGTTCCCAACTGCTAATGGTAAAGTTGTCATCTCCAAAGTCTACCCAGACATGTTCAGAGCTACACTGGAATCAATCTCATTGACCTACAATAGATAAACAAAGATTGATATCAATATCTACCAAATATTGCAAGATAGTTAAACAAAAATGAAGCAACAACAACAGGGTTCTATTAGTTTCTAAATTGATGTTGAAGTAAATTTAATACTTGAAAATAATCCATTTCTAGAAGCATCGAACTGTAATCAAAGTATTCAATCCAAAAAAAATATCTCAAACACTCACAAGTCGTGCCAAACTAAGTAACACATCCAAACTTGTTTGTAGCACCAAATGAAGCACTCGAAAATGCCGAAAACAGTACAAGCATCCATCAATATTACACCAGTACTTTTTGCTATGGTATGAATAATGTGACATGGTTATAAGGGAAGAAAACATCAAGAGATGAGTTGTATATCACTAGGTAAGGCCACATGGTGAAGCCTGATTAAAAGGAACCCAAGTCACCAATCATCTCCACTAGATCAAAAATAAACATAAATTCATAAAAAAAAAAAATGTTTGATCTATTTTTACTTAAAAATGCGAAGATACCAAATTGTAATCACAACCATTCAGGCCAAACACATTACCATACATGATACACAATCGTTGATTGTAGCACCAAAATAATGCAATCAAATATGTCGAAAATAGTACAATCATGCACCAATATTGCACCTGAACCGTTACCTTTCCTATATTAAATTTATGTATTGTGCAGAGTGATATGGTTAGGAGTAGAAAAAACGATAAGAGACAAGAATATGTACCATCACTTGTGGGGGGATTACTGTGTAGGAAATATTGATTGTCTGCAATCAAAATAAATATTATCTCCACCCTCTTCTCTGCATACCTTATTCAACAATGATATATGGAGGAGCTAGTTTAAAACAAGAAGGATCATCCACATGTATAGTTTTCCATAGATGAGGATCATCTTTCACGACAGCATGCAGAGACTTGTGTTACACAGTAATTTGTCACCGTCCCTACCTTTCCCCGTCCCGCACATTGGAGGGCCCATTTTGTGACCTGTGAGCAATGTCATGCCGTGAAACCATTATCATTGCATTCCTCTAAACATGAGCTTCAATTGCCCTAAAGACATCTCCTTGCAGAAAATCATAAAAACATCCCTTTTTGCACTGGCGCAGGTATCCAGTTCAGAACTCGCGCCAATGAGGAGAATCCTACAAAGAGGCCGCACCAACTGGCGCTCTGTCCCAGAGTCGCAGTCGCGCCAGCCCATTTAAGGAGTGTTTTTTAAATAAGAATGGCGGAATTTTCGTTTCAACAGACTCAGAAACTGTTATCTATCTTGAGTTGGGAGGTTTGGCTCCGGGAGTTCCATGAAAGGGAAGTGGTTTGCCACTTCTCATGGAAGCTTCCCTGAAGATAGGGCCAATCCCACAATTATAGGGATCCCAACTCCCCTTCCTCCATCTATAAAAGCTAGCTCATTGCCATTGCAAGCTAGTCTTGAAGTGCCTAAGCCTTGAATCTCCAAGTTCTCAAATTCCCAAGAGCCTTCATGCTGCAAGAGCCCTCATTTTCTCCTTAAGGCCAAACTCGAGCAAGGAGACTATCGTCGAGAGACTCTAAGAGAGGCTTGTCCCATCCCTAGCAAGCTTTGCGAGACGTGCACGACTAGAGACCCCTCCGAAGGAGACCTCAGCGTCAGAACATTGGTTGTACTCTCTTTCGATTGCTTATCAATGAATGACTACTGGTTATGGTTCCACTCTGTTTTTCACTTATGATAATGATGAGTTATATCCTTTCTGACTGATATATAGTTGCGTATTCTAGATTTTATGCTTGTATTCGTGTTGTTTCTTGCATGTGCAGGTGTCCATTCACGGAGATCGTGGGGATCGTGATCTGCCGAGGCTGAGGAACGGGAACGCTGTCTCTTCTACGAATCATAGCACTGGACTCCAGGTAGGCCTCCATCGTTGGTCTGTTTATTCGCAATTAGGAACTTGCACTGTTGCATTTGACGATTGTTGCTAGACCCGTGCTGGGCTAGTAGGGATCGCCTCTGTCCGCAGAGGGGATTTACCTCCTCAAAAATTTTGCGACTCCGCTGGGGATCGTCTAGTTTTGATTGTCTCATTTTGATTGTTTCGCAGTTTTCCTTGCTTGGTTAGCCTTCTGGGCTGGGTTCTTTTGCTATTTTTTGCTTCTTGGTTTGCTTGGATATCATTGATCTGCTTCTAGAGTAGTTCTTTTTTATTTTTGGCTGAGGAACTCGGCTGGCGCGCTTTTTAGCTCGACAGTCACGCCAATTGGCGCATGTTGCTTTTGTATTGCCCACGCCAATTGCTTTCTGGCGCCAGTTACAACCTCACAGTCGCGCCACTCTTGTGAGGCATTAGGGTTTGCTCAGTTTTGAGCTCTCTGGGTCTGATCAGTGTATTTCTTTTTGGTTTTTCAGCTACCTGAGTGTGTTGGAGTCCTGTTTGACTGGGAATTTTCCTTCGTCCTTTGGTTGTTTGCTTTTCTCCATCGATTTCACGTTTTAAGCCCTAGGGCATCTAGTGGCTTTGTGTATCGAGCCCTCCTTAGGAGTTTTGGTGGCTTTGTGTATCGACTCCAGTCAATTCTCTGATTGCTCCTCCACATTCTCTTAGTGGATGTTCACCATTTTGTAGCGATTTTTGGGTGATTACTCTTCTCTTCATTCAAACTTCGTTTGGTCTTGCTTTGGACCTAGATTACACGGTCCATTGGAACCTTTGAGACTTTTTCTTGGTTTTGAGAGACTTTGGTCGATTTGAGATCTGATTGTTTGTATCATTGAGTGAAATTTGTTTGTTTTTGCTCTCTTAATATCGTTTCTCAAATTGCTTCTCTTTTGTTTTCAGTTTGTTTAGTGCATCTAACCATCAAACATTGAAAATTGAAAAAAAGTCTCTTTTGCTTTTGGTTGATTAGTGCAAATTGAAATCTTTTTGATTTTACTAGTAATTAGTGATTTGAATGAAAAGTTTTCGATTTCATTAGTTGCATTAGAGATATCATTGATTGTCTTTTGATCATTTTGTTTGTGTAAAAACTCTCAACTCTTCTGTAGCTAGTTTTCATCGAACGAAATGATGTACTGTGGCATGTAGCTTTGCATTTAGGAGTTTTTGAGACCACACATTCGTTAGGGCCTGAAAACTGAAATGTAATTGAAGATCAACTTTAAAATCTACTCAATTTACACTAAGGTAGCATTGAAATCTAACGAAACACATTTAGAGGTCTAGGCTAGAGACGTGTTCCGGCGTCTTTAAACCTAGTAGCTGTCGTTCGCCTTTTGGCTTTAGACAGCGCTAGTGCAGACTTGTGCTCCCCGTACCGTCGCGTATATAAAGGGAGACCCCTCTAGGTTTCAATCCTTTATCCATAGGAATCCGAGTCTGCCGCCCTATACCCGTGATACACCGGACACAGCATTCGGGGAGATTGCCTGCACGTACGGAAAGTCCGTGGTCGATTTCTCTTTCATTATTGAAACCAAGGTGTATATTGCAGTTCACGGTTATTTGGTACACCCTTTTGCCTAGTATTCCTGAGCAGTCATTTGATCTTTTCTGACTCCCTAAATTTGAAAAGATCGCCAAGCGCTTGTCCTTTCACGCTTGTGTCAAATCTGAAAGAGATAGAGTCACCTTTTTTATCATTTCTCGACTCTTAAAACATGAAACAGTGAAGTTTCTTATTTTTCAATGTGGTAAAAAACTAATCACCCACGATTACACGCCCTGTTAGATTTTTCTTGTTGACCATTTGATCGTGTGTCTTGACTCTTTTTCAGCTCGTGTGCGGTTTTTAGTTTTGATGGAAACTTTTTCGAAGTTTACCAACCAAGGAATCCCCTCAGAAGGGAATCCTGGTTAGTTTCCTCCTTTTGGGAATGTTGGTGCTCCTTACATGGCAACGTTGTCCCTTCTTGGGTTAACTGTTGGGTTGCCTGTTTGGTTGTTTTCAACCTCTGTGGTCCCGAATATCTCCGCTACTGTTCAATCAGTTCCTCCACCTAAACAACATCATGTTGATTCCAAGGTGGACCTCTCCCCTTCTTCGCCTGTTTCTGCGTCCTCCTCTTCTACTTCGCCTGGTGAAAGCCTGGATTCGAGTAACCAGGTGGTTCAGAAGAAGAAGAAGAAGTCTGATAAAGGAGAGGCTAGCTCTACGGCTATTGCGCCTAAGAAGCCTTCCATTGATAAACCTTCCAACCCTCCGCGGAAATTCAAGTTCCCTTGCATGTTGTGCATGGGAGACCATCTTCTTCGAGACAGCCCTGGCATTCCCAAGGTGCTCGAAGTATGGTCCAACGGTCGCCCACCATTGCCTTTGGCTTCCGGGAGTCAGGTTGGGGGCACGTCTTCAACTGGTGTTGGTAAGGCTCCTAAGAAGCAGGGTAAGATTACAAATCCCTGTAAGTTGTGTGAACGACACCATGCCGTTCACCTTTGTCCGTATATGGATGAAGCCAAGCGAGTATTGGACAAACCGGTTGTTTCCACACCATGCCTCCCATCTGGTTATAAACAACTCTCTTTGAGTCTTCCACCTACTGATGATACGATTGGTCAAAAATCATCTTTGGTCGATCCCACTCCCTCATAAATTCGGATTCAAGAATCCATCCCTGACCAACCATTGGTCGTAGGATCGGTTGAACTGGCCCCGTCCGCGGTGCACCAGGTCTTTTCTGTTGAGAGTGGATCTCACGCCCCCCATGTCCTTCTGATTTCTTCAGATTCTTCAGACTTGGAGAAATATTCTCCTGTCCTTGTACTTCAAGAAGCTCCTCCTCTGCCTCCCATGATGGAGGCTCCGGAGGATATCCCTCCCGCCTTCGAGATGGAGGTTATGGAGGATGCTCCTTCTTCCGTAACACTAGGGGAAGACCTTCTCGGTTCGATGGTAGCCCCTCCGAGTAGTTTGGTCGCCTCCTTTGATTGGAGTCAATTTGCAGGATTTCGCCTTCCATCTTACGTGCCTTTCGAGATCACAGTACAGGCTCTTGGTCTGGTCGTACCCAGCACCATTATAGACGAAGGTGCCTCTGTTAGTATTCTATCCTCAACTACCTGGCAAGCTTTCGGTTCACCGCCGCTTGCGCCTGTTACACAGAATCTGTTGACTTTTAACATAAGGACGAGTCAACCGTTGGGGATCCTTCCAAGGTTACCGGTTACTTTGGGTGGTAAAACCGTCCATATGGATGTGATGGTCATTCCAGGCCCCTTGGATTTAAATCTGCTCCTGGGGTGCGATTACACCTATGCCATGGGAGCGCTTGTCTCCTCCCTTTTTCGTGTGGTCTGTTTTCCACATGAAGGACAGATTGTGACCATTGATCAGCTTTTGTTCTTTGGTCGTGATGTGGCAGCTGGCTCGCCATCATCCCTTCCTGGCTTTTATCCACCCGTTGTATCTGCCCCACCGCAGGTCAACTATGTGGCTACCTACCCTATGCCTGTGCTCAGTGATAGTGTCATCATGCATCAGGTGCTGGGGGCATTGGGTCCTGACTTCCAAGATTTTTTCCTTCCATCAAGAGTGGAAATCTTGGAAGCGATGACTTCTTGTTCATTATGATGAGTTCGGTCGGAGCAGAGTTCGTTTTCTTGTGTCAAGCTCCTTAAAAAACGAAACAAGGTCGTTGGAGCAGAGTTCCTTGTCTTGTGTCAAGCTCCTTAAAAAATGAAACAAAGGTGTCTGAGGATAGTTCTTTTAATGTGTCAACCTCGTTAAAACAATGAAACACGTTCCCGTTCAATTCGAGTCTTTGTTAAGATCTCGTAAAATCCCAGTCAAGTCTTTTTCTTAGATCTCGTAACTTGAACCTTCACTCCATCTGCCTTACATATGGATTGAAGCTTGGGGGGCATGCACCTCGAATTGAGTCACCATGCTGGGGGCATGCTTATTTTTTCAAGCATAGTTTGTTTCCGTTTCAAGCTTGTGTAAAAATGAAATCGGTTTCAAGCATAGTTTATCTCTGTTTCAAGCTTGTGTAAAAATGAAACCAACTTCAAGCAGAGTTTCCTGATTTCAAGCTTGTGTAAAAATGAAACCTTTCCCATTTTACCTCTTGTGATTGCCATTTTATTAAATCGTTTTTTGCCGCATGAACCTTGGCCTTTCTCATTCTCCATCGTCATTATCTGCTTAGCCGATCATATGCCTTCACTTGGTTGTTTTATCCGTTCCTGAGGAACCGCTGCGATGAGTGGTCTTGTTAGCCAGCCTCTTGACTTTTATCATGTTTTGAGCAGTTCCACCATCACCGGAACCAGTTGCTACCCTTTATACCACTCGTTCCTCCAGGAGGAGTCATCTTTCAGCTCTTTTCTGACTCTCTAAATATGAAAAGATTTCCAAGTCGCTTGTCTTTTCGATCTCGTTAAAGTGGCTGTGAAACGACATCTACCCAAAGATACGCGCTCCCTTTTTCTGGCCGGGATGGATTGATTACGAAAAGGAACACCCTAGCCTATCGTGACTAGGAGGTTTTCCTCCATATTGTTTTCACCTTTTCGGATTTGGGGAACTATTGGACGAAAACGACCTTTGAGTTTACTGCCTTTTCAAACTCTTTAAACATGAAAAGACGCCGAGTTCTTCCTTTGTCAGACTCGTTAAACCCTGATGACATCGGATTCAGTCGAAATGACGTTACTCGAGTCGCTCCTTCCTAGGGCTCATTAATTGTACTAGGATGGATTCGCCCGAAGGGTGGACTTATATTACAAGCATATGCTATCCCCTTCAAGCTTGTTATTAAAAAATAATTGGGGTGCTCGCCAGAAATGGTGGGGGAAAAATGGAACCATCATCATTGTCATGTCGGCAGTATGTCGCTCTTGAACATGGCACTTGTCTGCATTCGTGTCAGGTTGGGGACATCTCATCTCGTTTTTCACTTGCCTCTGTGGGTTTGGGTAATCCTTTTGACCTCTTATCTGCTTCTTTGCCTCGTCACCATGACCTCTGATCCGTTGATGTCAAATGATGCCAAATCCACTTTTGTGTCGTTATATGTTCAAGAGAAGTTGACCTCTGTAAGTATCAACCTTCCTATGATTCTCATATGATCCTGATTCACAACAAAAACATCATGTTCCTCTATCTCGTGTCGATGATGTGGGAAACATTATGGCCCTCCTTCGACCGCGTCACTTCCTGGTCGACCTGTACCCTCATTATCCAGAAGCTGATCTAGAGACTCTTTATGGTACCTGGGAGTTCGCATGCCCACGGCGGTGTTCGTCGCATTCGACGAGAGGTTCTCATCATTGGCCTCCGATCGAGTGATTCTACGGGTGTTCGACACCAGCTCATTGATTCACATGCCGTAGATTGTACCTGTAGTACCTTGAGGGCCATCATCATTATTGGTGGTTCCTCTCATGTCTATTAACAACTTTCATCATTGGTTGGTAATCAGACGATGTTCTTGCATGTTCGACGTCAACTCACATACTCGCATGCTTGAACTTGTACTTTGTTTGGGTCGAGATGGAGCGCAAGACCCTTGATTGTGTCTGTTGTAATCCAGGCTGCGATATTGTGGATTATTATGATTATTTACATGACTTATTCACTGGATGGCCGACCATACCGAGTCTATTTATCGTATCCTCACCGGATGGCCGCAACATGCCTTTGATCCGGATTATTGTATACTCTCTGCTTTTGATGAAGCTACGTCCATACCACATATACATCATGTACTTGAGATATCAGTTGTATTTCTCCACGAGGTTTTCCGACTAAGCGGGAGCTTCGCTGACAAGCTCGTAAAGCATTTCACCCCTCTCTCTCTCTCTCGGCATCATGCTTTATGGGATCCGTTACACAGTAATTTGTCACCGTCCCTACCTTTCCCCGTCCCACACATTGGAGGGCCCATTTTGTGACCTGTGAGCAATGTCATGCCGTGAAACCATTATCATTGCATTCCTCTAAACATGAGCTTCAATTTCCCTAATGACATCTCCTTGCAGAAAATCATAAAAACATCCCTTTTTGCACTGGCGCGGGTATCCAGTTCATAACTCGCGCCAATGAGGAAAATCCTACAAAGAGGCCGCGCCAACTGGCGCTCTGTCCCAGAGTCGCAGTCACGCCAGCCAATTTAAGGAGTGTTTTTTAAATAAGAATGGCATAAGTTTCGTTTCAACAGACTCAGAAACTTCTATCTATCTTGAGTTGGGAGGTTTGGCTCCGGGAGTTCCATGAAAGGGAAGTGGTTTGCCACCTCTCATGGAAGCTTCCTTGAAGATAGTGCCAATCCCACAATTATAGGGATCCCAACTCCCTTCCTCCATCTATAAAATCTAGCTCATTGCCATTGCAAGCTAGTCTTGAAGTGCCTAAGCCTTGAATCTCCAAGTTCTCAAATTCCCAAGAGCCTTCATGCTGCAAAGCCCTCATTTTTCCCTTAAGGCCAAACTCGAGCAAGGAGACTATCGTCGAGAGACTCTAAGAGAGGCTTGTCCCATCCCTGGTAGGCTTTGCGAGACGTGTACGACTGGAGACCCCTCCGAAGGAGACCTCAGTGTCAGAACATTGGTTGTACTCTCTTTCGATTGCTTATTAATGAATGATCATCGGTTATGTCCACACTGCTTTTCACTTATGATAATGATGAGTTATATCCTTTCTAACTGATATATAGTTGCGTATTCTGGATTTTATGCTTGTATTCGTGTTGTTTCTTGCATGTGCAGGTGTCCATTCACGGAGATCGTGGGGATCATGATCTGCCAAGGCTGAGGAACGGGAACGCTGTCTCTTCTACGAATCATAGCACTGGACTCCAGGTAGGCCTCCATCATTGGTCTGTTTATTCGCAATTAGGAACTTGCGCTGTAGCATTTGACGATTGTTGCTAGACCTGTGCTGGGCTAGTAGGGATCGCCTCTGTCCGTAGAGGGGATTTACCTCCTCAACAACTTGCAAAATTTTTCAATGGATAGAAGATCTTGCAGGCCCAAATACCAAAGTGAAAAATGGAGCCCATCATGGGATAGTGAAATAAGTTCTCGTTTTGAGCCAGCCTGAAATATATTTAACAGAACTCTCCCAAATTCAAAGTGGCATTCCATCATAACAGAAACTTCTAACAAACATGATGAATATTTTTTCACAACATTAAATGGAAAAGTAACTGAACTTGATTTTACTCCACAATTTCCTTCAAATTCATTGACATCTATTTGGTTATATTGTACTGAATCTCCCAAAACCATCAACAACCAAATTCCAATCGGCACGCCTATTACAAAATTAAGAGGACACTCATAACTATTTTCTGGAACAAGCAAAACTGCTCTAATTTCTTTAAGTTATTCACTGAGAAGTATGGGTTCAATGAAAAATTGTTTAGGTAATTCCTGCACAAGTTTCAAGGGACATGATATATTTGGATTGTCATCACAAAGTTGCTTCTTAACTCAGCTCTAAAAAGTCAGAATGCTCCAATCCAATTCCTTCATAGGGGACCTCAGCAGTAGAAACTATGCACTTCAGTCTTCAATCTAGTAAATATCTGTGAATGTAAATTTAGTCCTTACACAAACAACCTCAACATATAACATAGGGAATTCAACTCAAATATGTGCAACTCTTGTTCTTCACCAAGACCCAAAAAGTAATTCCTTGTTCATCTTAATGATTTGTCTAATTTTTGCAGAAAGAATTATGGTGAATTTATTCCAGAATGATATATATTTCGGCAGCTTCCAGGTATCAAGTTGGCCCACAACTTTGCTAAAATTGGAATTGATTATATATAAAGAGAAGAAAATTCTATCACAGAGCTAGGCCCTTCAAAATTTCTTTCAATTTGTCCCAAGTCTTCCCTGCCTAGGTAAAACTATGGAAAAATTGCATGAACATGAATGAAACTAGGTAAGTGTATTACCACATCAGCGGATACTTATGATGTAACCATGCAGCACAAGGTGAAAGTGACCAAGATGTGATTATTTTACCACCTTGATGTTGGTTCATGAAGAACATTATGCACCACTAAAGCAACCTCCACTGATAATCTAACCTTGTGAAGGCTAGAATCATCATTCCAACCAAGGCAACCACATTATTATCAAGGAGAATCACTATGTTGAACATCTAGGAATATCATCACATGAAGGACTACTCTCAACCAAAAATAAGTGTGTCTATAGCACTTGAGCATCCTACAAGTTACCCCTGAAATATGCATTTACCAATCATGTCAACATTAGGGGTAACAACAACCACCAATGTGACCAAGTGGACAATTACAAGAACATGACTGCAGGGGTTCTCGACTGGCAAAGACAAAACCCAGTTCCAACCTTGAAAAATTGATGATATTTTTATTCAAATAGGATAAATTATAGTCTCTTCTGAAATATTTATTAACTGGTAGATCATATGTACCAGTTAGAGCCAAGGAGCAAAACCTAATTCAAATGATTGCATGACCAATATACCTCCATATCAAGCAGACAATCACCACTTCATAGGGAGTCCCAACAGCAAGAAACTCTAAATATGAAGGGAAAAGACTTGGAATTTGAGTTACACACCAATACCAAACAATTTCAAGAAACAAGCTTGGATATTTAATCTGGGCTCCACAAGTATCCCAATCAACCAGTCCCATGAAAGGAACATTGGTCAGCATACCTTGTGCTGCATGCAATACACACAACAAACCTTTACCCTTGTCTTCTGTCAATTAACTATGCTACAGCTAATGCACACAACCACCATTAGCAGACCATTAAATGCTTGGAAAAAACTAGTTAATAATTCCAAAGGGTCAAAGACTATGAAAATAAAATGCATCGATTTGAATGTAGAAATTAAGTGAAAAATATACATACAATGAAATCCACTGAATCAATTATGTAGCATCCCTTGCACCACCAAGAAGAAGTAAGAGGGTCCACAACCATCATACACAATCTCCAAGCAAATATCAAGGTTTGTGCCATTAGCATACTTGTGAATTACCCCTGCAAAACTTGTCATGCGATGAGAATCACAATTTATGACTCATGCCAATATGAAGGGTAAGAACCATCACAATTGGAGTATCTTTCCATGAGAGATAGAGACAGAGAGATGAATGACCACTCTATCACAGATATAAGAAACAACTTCACAAGGTAATGAAAAAAATCGTTTGGCACACCCCAACAATTGTAAGGGAAGCACTTTGCTTATAAGCTACGTGAAAATTAGGAGAATTAGTTGCATCTCCTAGATAACAATATATCTAATCTATTATAATTGTAAAGCAATAGAAAAGAAAAGAAAAAAAGTGAAGAGAAAGAGAAGCCAAGTATATGGCTAGTAGCTACATCAAATCATGATGCACTTTTTGAAATGTATTCTACAACATCCCATTATGGTGGTAGTAACAATTATTCATCATCTCTATGATATTGACCCAAAACCGGGTTTAAAAATATTTTAAAAACCCACTAATTGTTTCCTTGTAAGATGAACCCTCGCATAACTCTTAATATGACACCTTTGATGCATAAATTTATCATTGGCAAGGAAGTGTTCCAAGCACTATTTGGACAAGAAAAAACAATTATTTCAAGCAATATATCAAAAACTAATTATTTCAAGCAATATATAATTTGACAAAGGCAACATACATTTGTGATTTATTTTTAGGAAAACTAATTGAAATACTTCCATGAGTAAGCTCAATCGGTTGCACCATTGTCCAAGATATGTTTATCCAAAGTGCAGTCAATGGTCACAAATTTCCAATCCAGTCAAGCCCCTCAAGGTTACCAGCCACCATTGTGTTTGGCAGTTGACATGCAACAAACATGCCATAGGCAAGAAGAACAATCAACTTGATCTAAAAATGGGAGAGCAAATATACTCCAAGGACCAAACTCATTCTGGCCAAATTTGTCAAGAAATGCAAGCAATCAAGATAGATACTAAAATGAAAAAAATGTTTCAGTGCAAAGGATCCACATGGTTTGAATCCATACAAACAACGCATACAAATATTACACAAGTATTGGTGAATGTGTACACAAACATGTGCTTATGATAATTTCATCCACATTGACCCTGAGAAGGCTCAGGGGAGACATTATCAAGTAGGATTATATAGAAATACTTGAGGTGCTATGATAATTGCATCCATGTTGACCCTGACATGACTTAGGGAAGCCATTATCAAATAGGAACCCTACATTAGCAATGCCACCTCAAGTATTCCTAGATCAAACAGACTGCTAAGTCTATCTTGAACTATTTGTATGTTTATATGAGGTATTTCACATTAAGCTGTCCTTGGAAAGGGAGGAGTCTTGCTAGAGTTTGAAATGGGAGCTTCTAGACTAGGGGCATGGGTTTAGTTGTCAGCCACATAAACAAGCCTGACCTCCTGATGTTTACATTGTACATAATAATTATCATGATTTCTAGACTAACAATGCAATATCTTGTAGATAACATTTTCAACGACTAGTGCTCCTTGACTTGAGCATGCCTGATAAGTTTTAGGCATACGTAATGTGTTGCAATATCTCAGAGCTGTTAAATACAATCCTTAAGAATGTCAGAAAAAATTACATTGGTGAGCATGCTTCTTACTGTATGTTTTCCTTTATCACACTTATATATAGACTGGAGACACCCAGTACACTGCCTTCGTGTATCATATAAAATATTTAGTCTATCTGACATTTTGGACATCTATGTGTGTTGATTCCATTTCAATACCTTTTCTAAAGAAATCCTAGCAGTTGTGTCAAATAGTACAGACTACAAAATGGATTTTGGCTGTTTTCAAAATCCAGAATTAAATGGTTTGCAAAACTCCAAATTTTCCCTATTTTGGTTGGCCTGTATATACTATATTAATGGTCCAATTTCTAAATTGATGACAAAGAGCTAAGCCAACCATGAATTTCTACAATATATTCATTTTTCCTATAATGCAAATCATAATATTTTCCAATTTCTCTAAATCAAATCATATCATTATGATAATATATTATGTACTTTCCTTGTAATAGTACTTTTTTTCCAACAGGAGCTTGAGTACATGGTAAGGTAGAGTATGTTTCACACCCCCCAGCAAGGTTCAAATCCCCCATAGACACATTTCACCACTCGGGTGGGGTCTTGCCTCTGTAAACATTCCATTTGAAGCAGTTGGGACCTGATGCAGATCCTAGATGACTTTGCCAGAATATATACCACCCACCTGCTGCTTCTTACTAGAAGGGATCTCCATTGAATTTTGTAGTCCCACTATACAACATTATAATATTTCCAGATTGAGCATGAACATATTGCCACAAATTCATAATTGGAAGCATCTTAAAAAATAGTACCTTTCAAAAAAATTGAGTTATATAGAACCTTTCAGACATGTTTTCTATACAAAAATACACATTTAACTTCTTCCTTCCATAATAGACTTGGATTTTTATTCTTGCATTAATCACAGTATGCACTAGGTAGAGAAAACACAAACCAAGGAATTGTTTAAGGGACCATCAATGGCCATGGTGTAAAATAACATTTAACAGCATAAACTAAAGATTGAGATGGTGCAACAAACAAATAAATGCACAATATTGCATGTACCCAACAGGATAAGGGCATATAGAATTTGCAGAAATACCTCGATGGTTTCAAACAAAGGGATAACTTCAACATATAACCCATTTGATGTTATTGTCAGAAACAAAATGCACACACAAAATTCCTCATCTCTAGAAAACTCAAGAGTTTCATACCAAGAAATGTGAACGAGCCTTTTATAAACAATCTATAGGTCACTGGCTTAGTGTATGGTACAACACTAGAAAATCCCTATTACATGTTTGAAACTAGCTAAATGGAATAAAAAACAAAGCTACTCCTGTGGCAATGAAAGAGATAAGCATAAAATCTATTACCAGCAAAATCTTTATGGTAATAAGTGCAACACACTACAAGATGTCCTGATCATATAATTATTGTTTGGAATATGGGGTAAAAACACACACGTGAAATGAAGAGGTATTATTGGGAATTTTATAAATAAGTTCACACATATAAATTGAAATAGACATAAACCATTTTTAGAAAATAAAGCTACATCTTAAAGCAACAGTTCCAAATAATTATCATATACATATAAAACAATGTTTTTTTGCAACCAGGAAAGCATCAATTACCAGATAAAGCTACATCTTAAAGCAACAGTTCCAAATAATTATCATATACATATAAAACAATGTTTTTTTGCAACCAGGAAAGCATCAATTACCAGTCAGGTCTTCCATGTTGGCAGGTTTGACATCAACAATGTTGAAACTCTGATCACATATTTCCAGGTTCCATAAGTTTATTCTTAGGTCATCCGTTGATATGAAAGTTTCACCATCACTGGATAAAACAAAAAACTATCAGAACGAAAGCTAAACATAAAAAACATTAACCCAAACAAACAATGTGCTTACACAAAACAAATTCACATCCCAGTAGGCACTAGTCACTATATTTCTGCCTACGTATTTTCTTGTGGCAAGACCACCTAGGAGGACCACATGAGATGCTAACAAAATCTTTAATACCAAGAACCTATACATAGAACTGGTTCATAGATAGATTTATTTTAAATTCTATAAAAATGTTTTTAAACAGACATAAGATCATAAAACATGACTGCAAGGAGATTTTTGTGAAAGGTGTTTCTTGTGACACCTTTGACACAATTAAAAACCTTGAAATTTTTCTTGATGTTACTAATAATGATGATGTGTCTCTTGCATGATATGGGACTTCTGAAAATGGCGTACCAAACATTAAATATGAATGCATAGGGTGTTTTTTAAAAACTACCAAAGAAATTGATTCCAATCTTAGATTAGATTTCATGGCAACAAAGGTCTAGGAAAATATGGGCAAAGAATTAGAAAGCTCGTGGATCCAAGTACAAGGACAGGAAATGATGGACTTGGTTTTGTGGTTAAACAAGAAATCAGAACAGCTAGTTTGTAAGAGGGGAACCTCATATAGTGAGTGAATCATTTACCTCTAGAATAAGTACATATAGAGGGGAAAAGATTTACAACAAAAGCCTTGTACAAGGAAACAAGTTCAACAACAAAATTTGTTAAACCACATGAATATGTTTAGCCATAGGAATAGGAACTTCATTATTGAAATAAAGGCACATGAAAGCAAAGTGTCACACCCATGCTATATTACTGGACATATCAATCTTGGAGATGGATCAATTTCATATATGTTTCCTAAGTAGACCAGAATGGATCCCTGACTTGGAAAAAAGACACCAAGCATCATAGGAAGTCTTGCAATTTTTGTGTTTCAAAATATGTAAAGTAAATCAATTTCCACTGCCACTTTGTATTTGTTAAATTTTAGTGCCCCTTGTGCTCACTCCGAGATCTGCCCTAACTATCATTCACCCACTAGTGCTTGACGTTGATAGTGTCGTGGTGCCCAAAATGGGAATTGAGTTAAAAATGTCATGTAGTTTGGAATAAGAAGCTATATGTATTATGTATATGTAATAGTAATACTCATACCATTTCATATCTAAAAACACTTAATTTTTACACACACACACACATAATACATGTAAAGGTTTACAAGGTAAATTTTTAATGAAAAAAGAAATACAAAGTTATCATAAACTTCATTTTGGCTAATGAGTCATGATTTATGTTCTATTATATGCTTCACAGATTGCTCACATTTTAAACATTGGAATTAATGAGGATAAGACGTGGCAGGGTGGAAGACAATGATAGATCTTACTGACCACCTATTGTGCACTTGATTGGTTGAGGGAAAACCATAGAGAACTCATGATGATGATTCGTTGCGAATAAACCATAAAGAAAACTTAGAACTATGATGATGATTGGTGACCAAAGCCGGTCAATCATTGTGATGGTTCTTACCCTTCATATTGGCATGAGTGATAAATTGTGATTCTCATCGCATGACAAGTTTTGCAGAGGTAATTCACAAGTATGCTAATGGCACAAACCTTGATTTTTTCTTGGAGATTGTGTATGATGGTTTTGGACTCATGATGATGATTGGTTGCAAATAAACCATAAAGAAAACTTAGAACTATGATGATGATTGGTGACCAAAGCCGGTCAATCATTGTGATGGTTCTTACCCTTCATATTGGCATGAGTGATAAATTGTGATTCTCATCGCATGAAAAGTTTTGCAAGGGTAATTCACAAGTATGCTAATGGCACAAACCTTGATTTTTTCTTGGAGATTGTGTATGATGGTTGTGGGCCCTCTTACTTCTACTTGGTGGTGCAAGGGATGCTACATAATTGATTCAGTGGATTTCATTGTATGTATAGTTTTCCATAGATGAGGATCATCTTTCACTGTAGCATGCAGAGATTTGAAAACTTTTTCAATGGATAGAAGATCTTGCAGGCCTAGATTGGGTGGGAAGATGAAATATTTTGTTTGCAAATTCATGTAATTCGGTGAGGGAGCATAGTGGAGGAGCAAATCTACCATCTGTTTACAATTTCTCTTCACTGCCCTGTGCAATAAATTACTTTCAAGCAATTTTTTGGATGACTCTGGAGCTGAAGATTCCTGCCTAACATTCATTTCAAAAAATATGTCCAAAAGCTTCTTCAGAAGAGCACACATGTCCCTTTCTACAGCATATATGAAAAGAAACTTGAACCGATCAAATGAAAATTCAAGAAAATAAGCATCCTTCACAATGCTTAGCTCCACTTGCCGCACGCTACTCTTTTGAAAGAGACATCCTAACTCATTTAAGAAACTGATTACTTCTTCCCTAGCTATTACTGCACTGTAATCTTGAAAATGTTCTTGTGAACATTCAACTTTTAGGGAGCTTGTTTTGTCATTTGAGAACTCATTTTCAATCTCAAATTCAAGGCTTTTCAACTCTCTATAGATGGTAGGGTCCACAACAATAACAGGAAAACAATTTCCCTTGAAACCATGCTCCACCTACACAATGTCACAAACAGGCCCACTATCAGAGAACTTACACCAACACCATATTAACTGAACACCCAAAACTAATGCTAAAGCCACAGAAAACATGACTGAAAGAGATTCCTCAAGCTCAATCTACCTCTATAAAACAGCGGCCCAAAACATTAGGTGGCCCCCCTAAAAATGTAAACTTCTGCACCCTATGATCAGTCGATATGATTTCTGAAGTTTTTTCTTCGGGAAGAACATCAATAGAGGTATACTTTCATCTGTAAGCACAAAGAATTTTGCATCCGGAACACAAAAAAAGATATAAGTATAGAAAATCAATGCAATTCTTATCAATTTCACAACTATAATTCCACAACTTACTTCGTGCCAGTAGTAGCCAAATTATGGCCTCTCAAAGTAATAGTGGTCTCTTGGCCAGCTACAACAGCTACAGGCTAAACAAAATAAATTTCTAGAGCATCCCACGACCTCCAAGAGCTGCAAAACCTAACTTTACCTGTAAAAAAATGGTATATTCAAGTTAAGACACGTTGATGGAAATTACATCAACGAGGATTCAAAATTGACAGGATACATATATACATTAGCACTAGTTAACTACCATCATTGGAAGATGCTAATCTATGCTCAACTTGCACTAATACTCTGCGACATCTCCAGAAATCAGTCCTGGAATCTTCAACAAGTAGTTTCAGGCATTGTGGAAAATATTCTGGTAGCTGTAAGAGTTTCAAACAACCATTTCTATTTAGCATTGATCAATTATATTAAAACTATAGATCTCTAAGATAGAGCCCGAAGATTTCCTAATCCTTCAGTTGCTTGAAGATCTCCTAATCCTTCTATCTTACAGGTCTTTCTCATGTCACTTAACGAGATTCCATAGTAATTTCGAAGTTCATTATTACAGTTAATGATGGCAAATGGGAATGGCCAAATGGGATTAATATGGACACATACCTATTCCCAGCTCGTAGATGGCATGGACACAAATATCGAGAGAATCACACATCTAGGCCTTATATAGCTTTCCATGTCAGACGGGCTGTGAGAGAGCCATTCCAGAATCTACATACATTAAGAAACCACATTTAGTATTACAAGCTTGAAAGAACCACAAACTTGGAGAACGTTACCCCAGAAAGCTCACCTGCCCACGCAATTCCACAGGAAAGTTGCTTGGATGCTGCCCAAAAAGCTTGAAAATAATGCACCCTCTTCGCTCCTGCAAGCATATTTGAAAAAAACTTCAAAGATCAACATTGATGAGTCATACAAGACAATTTGAAAACACTCATAATCATTGGTAAGAACAACAATACCTTTGAATTAGAATTGGAGCAAGCAAGAGATCTCTGGTCCCAAAAAAAATCCACCCAAAACCCTCCATTTCCCTATAAATCTGGGGCGTATGCAACCTAAAACCAGCATCAGTAGTGTAAATCTCCATTGCCCTGTAAATCTGGGGCATATGTAACCCAAAACCAGCATCATCAGCGTAAATCTAGTAACCCAAAACCAGCATCATCAGCGTAAATCTGGTAACCCAAAACCAGCATCATCAGCGTAAATCTGGCAACCCAAAACCCTCCACTGCCCTCATCATCAACATAAATCAGGGGCGAATGCAGATCCAAAACCCTCCAACTTAGTAAATCAGGGGCGAATACAACCCAATACAATCACAGACCAGTGAATCGAAGGCGAATCCAACATTTCTTTTTTTATCCGCCCTTATTTTTTTTGGCTAAACGATAATAATTATTTATTTTTAAAATAATTTTGAGGCTATATATGCAAAACTATACAGAATAGGTTTTATATAAAAAATTCGCCCCTCTAAAATCTAAAACCTCTTAAATTTCGCCCTTGGGCTAAAATTCGCCCCTAAAATTTTCCCTGAGTTTCACATAGAGGGTTGCAAACCCATGGATAATCCTCTTTCAGGAAACTGGAGGAAAGAGGATGGTACTTATGGAGAGGTAGTGGATGCTACTGTCTATCGACGGTTAGTGGGTTCACTAATGTATCTAGTGAACACAAGACAAGACATTTGCTATGCAGTTAACCAACTGAGTCAAGCTATGGTTAAGCCTACCAAACTCTTTTGGAAGGCGAGGAAGCATATCCTGAGATACCTGAGGAGAACATCATAGTATCGTTTATGGTATAGACAGATGGATGGAGTGAAGTTGCATTGCTTCATAGATGGATATTGGGCGGGCAGTCCATTGGATAGAAAGAGGACATCAGGGGAGATATTTAGTATTGGGCCTACAACTGTTTCTTGGTACAACAGAAAGCAGAGATCCGTGGCACTCAGTCCAATGGAAGAAGAATACATGGCAGCGAGTCAAGCTACATGTGAAGCTATCTGGATGAGAAAGATCTTGGTTTGTTTGTTTGGTTCTCATATGGATCCGACAATGATTCATTGTGATAATCATAGTTGCATTAAACTCTCGATTAATCTTGTTTTTCATGATAGATATAAGCATATAGATATTCGGTACCATCATCTCAGAGATTTTGTGTAGAGGAGAATCATGTTGCTTCAGTACATTCCCATGGAGGATCAAGATGCAGATATTCTGATGAAGGCACTCACCAGGAGCAAATTCGAATACCATAGAGACAAGATCGGGGTGAAGGATAATCCCTTTCTTTTTGAGAGGGAGTGTTGAGATTCAACAAGAAGATCCTAGTGAAAATTAAGCACCTACACTAGGATGGAGCCTCAGGCTATTTTTAGGTGTATGTCTATTTATATATGTATGTGCATAATCTATTTATAGAATGCATGTCTATTTATAGATGCATGTCTACTATTATTATTCCTTAATATTAGTTGGACAATAAAAATATAATCTATTCTCAGTGAGCACTTGGAAATAGTTAACTGAAATGGAAAATCAATTAGCTAAAGGGATTTCGAGTTAAGTGGTTGGTTGGTGGGACATGCATGTTGGCTTAGTTGTAACTAAGTGATTCGAAGTTGTAACAGAGTTCGAAGTGCAATTGTGCAAGTTGTAAAATAGTTTAACTCAGTTAAGTGAGTTACACTCAGTTGTGCTAGTTGTAACTGAAGATACACTAGTGAGAGGTCAAGTGAATTAATTATTAATTAATTCACAATCAGTGGTCTCACATGCAATTGAAGATTTACTATTATTAACTGCATGCATGTCAGATCCAGTAGAGACCCAATTGAATTCTAGGTGAAAGAGAAGTAAAATATCATTTGTGACATTATCCGGTTTCACACATGAAACCACACACACATTTGATGTGTCCATGAGGATTGCCCGGTCAAGGTAGGCAATATTGCATTCATTTAGGGATTGCTATTAGCAGGGATTCCGCAGTGGAGGCAGGCTGTTTGGAGATAGTAAATTGGCTAAGGAACTTGCCAATTTTTGTATGACAGTGTGAGACATTTAGCTCATGTACTGAGGGCTCTTGGATTGGATCTTTGTATGTAAATGTTTCATGATCCATGATATAATATACAATAGAAGATAGTGAGGTTTTTAGCTATAAGATTTCCCCGGGAAATTAACTGTGTTGTGTGTGATTGATCTTTCTTCATGATATTGTAATTGGCGATTGTATTATTAATTCTGTAAATATTAGTAGAAGTGATTTTGTATTTAACAGTAGCACATTATTAGATCAGGAGAATCCAAGATATACATGTATTTTGCATAATTCCTACAATATAAATGGGAGACAAGAGCATCTTCTTCACCTTTCTAAATTTGAGCCGAGAAAAAATTGGAGGAACTTTCTTATTCATAAAATGAAAGAAAATAATTTAATCCACCTAAAGAACTATTAAATCTATCTTAAGAATCTTTATGGTTCTCTTGGCAACATGCGCACCATATTGAACAATATTATAAAGGAGTATATATTTTCTTTGGAAGACATTGAGCTCTGGATTAAACAACTTGCTAATGGGAAGGCTAGGGATATTGAAGGCTACCAAGATAAAATTCTCGAAATTGGAAGCTCTGTCCTCATCCCTCATATACAAAAACTCCTCAATTTTGTTGTGAAACAGGGCTTCCCTAAGACTTGGAGGCAAAGCCTTTAACGGTGAGGATAAAAATATCTCCTCTAACTACAAGACTATTATGATTTGCCAAATTTTAGCCAAGATATATTGACTCATTTTTGAAAAAAAGATTACTCTCACTTGAAAGTCATAATAAAGATGCTAAAAGACAAGCTTTGTTTAAGAGACATCACTCAATTATAAACCATCTTGTTACTCTTAAAATCATTACCAAAAAATATCACAATAATAAAAATGATCACTTTTGTTTTTTTTTGTTGACTTTAAAAAGCTTTTAAAAACATAATCAAATGAAAGAGTAATGTGAAAGTGATGAAAATTTGGATATTGATGTCAAAAATCATGTGAAAATGAAAATGAAATAAAATCAAAATATTCAATAATGAAAATAAACCGTCATAAATTTATAAACTTAAACTTCTGATATAAAAGTAATCTTAAACTTTTGATACAAAAGTGATGGAAATTTTTATTTTGATGTCAAAGGTAATGTGAAAGTGGTAATGCAATAACATTAAAATATTTAATAATGATAATATTTAACAATCATAAATTTATAAACTTAAACGTTTGATAGGAAAGTAATGTGAAAGTGATGAATTTTTTTATTTGGATGTCAAAAGAAATGTGAAAGTGAAATTTGACGCTTGCCCAGACACGACAAAACCGACGTGAAGGTACAGTCGTGTCTCTTTAGATTAAAAGAAAATAAGAGACTTCAGGCAGCGCCGACGGGCATGGTTTACTCCCGGGGCACCATTATCACCGGCCGTAGTCTAACTAGCCAGAGGAATCGCCCTGAAAATCATGAAAATTCCGATAAGATTTTCAGAAAATCCGGCAGGAATTTTTCTAAATCCATGTTATAACTATCAAAGTTTAATATTTTGGGTGTCTTACAGATTTTTGATGGTGCTGAATCCATTTCCAATGTCAAAATCAGGATTCAAACACTGTTTCTGCAAGATTTTTTAAATTTTTTTGGCCCGGATTCCGGCCAATTTTGACCGTCCGGGCAATTCCTCCGGCTCGTTAGACGACTCCTTATCACCGGGCAAGGAAACAACGTGGTGGGTCCGCGCTCCCTTCATAGTGGTTTTGATTTATGGAAATCTGACATGTTTTATTGTGAAATTTGTGAGGAGGAGAAAACATAGTTAAAAGGTATATCAATACCACTATTAATTTGGGAATCTTTTTATTTCTTTGGTATTTTAAAATGAGAATGAGAAAGATATACTTAGGGTGGTTTTGGATGAGCTTTTTGTTGAAATTGGAAATGTTTTTGGTTGGATGTTAAGTTATATGAATTTTAAAAATATTGTGGGGAGTATTAAGTTATATGTGTTTTATTTAAACTTTTATAAATGTCTAGTATTGATAAAAAGTTATTTTAAATTACTTTAATTTTTATATGAAATTGATGTAAAATTAAAGTAAAGATGGAAATATTTCATATATTGATTTGAAACATTTTTTTTATTAATATTTCTAAATTTTTTAATGTAAATATTATTTTATTATTTTTAAATATAATATATTTTTTTTCCATTCTAAATTGGAGAGAATCTCTAAATCCACCAATAATGTTATATTTAAATTCATAAAACATAATTAAATAAATTTTAATAGTTCAAATTTAACATTAAAATAATGAAGAAATATTTTTGTCCAAAGAGCTTAATGGTTTAATGGTGGAGGACAGGGAGTTCCACTTCACATGAGAGCCTAGCCTCAAGCACTACAACAAAACATGTCATTAGCGTTGGAAATAGCACCAGAATCTAGCATTTTTAAGCCTGTGAATTGGCTTCAATTGATGTCGTTAAACCCACCGCAATCTGACATCTTCACTTGGGTGCCGAAAATAGCATCGAGAACTGTTTCTTACATTCTTACTTTCGTTGTTTTTTCCATTTTTACTTCCAATTTTGCTCCCAATTTTGCTTCATATTTTTCTTCTCGTATGACATCAAAAATATCATCTTTTTTGGCTTCCTAATTAATGCCAAGTTATGCTTTTATTATAACGTTCTTTGTTGCGTCGAGTTTTTCTTCCAATATGGCATCACTTGTTGCATCTAGGTTTGCTTCCATTATGACATTTTCTTTAGCTTCTTAAATAGCCTATATGATTATACATTAAGCCATATTGCATTTGAAATATTTATAGCCTACCATTTATAAAGAATTCTTAAGGAAATGGACATCCATTCAAACTAACAACAAATTTTTTTTTTTTTTTTAAATTATAACTAGTATTTTTATATCATTAATACACAAAATTGTTGATCATGACTAGGTACATGTAATCCAGACTCAAATTCACATAAGAGATATTTCTAGAGCAGAGTTCTTTTAGGTTTCTTAAAGTTACAAACCACACCTCAAGATTGGAATAAAATAACAAGACAGTTTGTTTTAACTATAATCAATATTTTTATATTATTAATAAACAAAATTGTTGGTTTGGACCAACTATAGAGAATGCAGGCCCAAATAATACATGTCCAAATAATACAAGTCAAAATAATATATGTTAAAGTGATACAACTCAATATGGTACAAGTGAAAATGATACACATCATAATAAACATGATGATGATCGAGGTGGATCCTTAATGGCCCAGAAATCAATGTTTTCAGAACTCAGTGAAACTAGCGCCGGATCAAAGAATTCGTTGCCAAGATTCTAACAACGCAAACAACGCTCAATCTGAATTCATGTGTGAACGTTATTGCGAGTCAAAATTAAAGTGAAACTTGGCTTTAGAGCTAAATGTAGAGTACCTCCACATAAATTTGGCAAACCGATACATTTGGACAAGATTCCAAATATAACTGCACTCTGCTAAGTTTGGGGCACTGAAGTGGCCAAATTGAAAAATGCCATTTGGTCCAATCATATGGTGCCACGTGGCACCAGGGGATAGAGGGGGGGGGGGAATTAGCCCCTAGTCGACCAACTTTGGAAAAATTTGTTATTTGTTAGCGACAATTTAAGTTTTACAAATAACAGTTGGTGGGTGGCTCGACGATTAGTTTGTAATATTTGAAACAATTTAATTTGGGAGGTTCTTAACAAATTATTTTTCGAACAGTTTCAAGCCCTCGTGTTATATTAAAAATCAGCGGACCGATTGTCATAACCACTAGCCTAGATCCATCTTAACTCTGGATCTATTAAGCGTCGAGAGGGATCAAATCTATAGAGGTGAAAACCTCTTTTTTGAGTGCAAAACTTGAGGAAAGTTTTTCACCTTGAAAGATTTGATCCCTCTCAGGGCTTGATAGATCCAGGGTTTGGATTGATCTAGGCTGGTTTTTTACAAATTTAGAAACATATTCTTGAAATCACTTTGTTTCAGAGTCGGGAAAGGTTTCAGGCAAGGAAAAAATTAAATCATTCTAATTTGGTGGTCTTCCACCCAAGGCAGAAATTAAATCATTCTAATTGGTGGTAAGAGTGATTCATTACACATGATCGCATCCATGGAGTAGAACTAGATGAAGAGTTAAAAAGAAAAAGGTAGAAAAAAATAAAATGCAGGAGTAAATGAAATCAAACCTGAAAATCGGCCGAGTGAATAGAACCCAAACCAATTTGCAAAAGGATTTGACGGAACCTTTTACCTTGTGTCAACTTTGTGCCATGATCGATGAAATGATGGGAGCTCATGCAATGCACCAAGTATAGTGGAAGTTGTAACCCCCTTTCTTGTGAGCTGGCATCATATAAAGGTGGTGGGGGAATGCCAGATCTTGGGCGCCGTCCTTTGGACATGTTATGAATGATGCTATTAAAAATATTGTTATTGTGCCAAGAGGTACTCTCCAACCAAGTAGAGAAGAGATGGTTTAATGTCCTATTATGTTTTAGATAAATGTCTTTCGGATTAATCACATAATTAATATTTGGTTGACGTTTCGAACCATCTAATGTGGTTCATCCTCAGGGCAAGGTGGAAAAAGATGACCGTTCTTAATGAATAAATAGTGAGGATGCATCATTGCCTAGAAATAACCATTAAAACTAGCCGTTGATTAGTAAGTTAGTTTAGAAAATTTAATTACAATATATGATTTTTATCGATTAAAAATATTTATAAAATTATCAATATTATAATAGGGTAATAAAGGACAAACATTAATAAATATTTAAATAAAATAGGGTTTATTAGTTTATTTTGTAATTTATTTTAACAAACTTTTTTAAAAACCCTTGTTCATAAATCAAGAATATAATTCATAAGATGATAATGTGATTAATAAAGAAAGACATTTATTTAAATTATGGATCACAAAATTCTTACATCTAACATTATGTTATGTTATCTAAAATTTTTGACTCTATCAAATTACATAAAAGAAAAAATTAAATTAAAAGAAATGAAATAAAACTAGACAAAATAATGATTATAATTATTAATTAAAATAGTTTGACTCAACCAAATTACATAAACATAAAAATAGAATAAAATCATTAAAATTTGTAATTAATAATTAATAATTGTTAATAATTAAACCACCCTAGATTCATCTTAACAGGATATCTATTAAGTGTCAAGAGGGGTCAAATCTATCTGTTGAGGGGTAAACCTTTTCTCAAGTTTTTCACTCAAAGAGGTTTACACCTTGAGAGAATTGACCACTCTTGATGCTTATGCTTGATTATATATAGTTAAGATAAAGATAGATTGATTAATATTAATGATAATATTATGTTTTCTATATTATTATCATTGATGTTGTTAATAGTATAAATTAATATTAAAAATTGGGGGATAAGCTTTCGGATGATGAGTTAGAGGGAAAAAAAAAACATATTATAAGGAGGTGATTAAACTTATTCTTGCTAACCGGGATTATTTGTCATGATTTACTAAGAAGAAAATGAACAATGCAAAGATAAGAACTAACTCTCATGAGCTTCAAAGTGAAACAATACATTTGTCTATTCCCAAAACACTTTAGGACAAAAAACCTATTTGCTATACTAAGAGAATCTAAGATGAAAAAAACCTCTTGAGTATGAGACCCTTACTCAAATCCACTCTCATTTTCAAAACATTTGCCACACTACAGCCTTCATATTTAGTTAAGTAAGAAAAACAACAGTAATCTAAGAATTAGTCTCTCAGTTCTTTTTTTATCATAGAAATAAAAAATTAAAAAATTTAAGTTAATTCTTTTCTTTATTAAAATCTAATAAATTATATTGGTCTCGGAGGTTAATCACCACCACCATTTATTTCATCATTAAAATAATAATTAATTACACAGAAGGTGTTCCTACTATGAGCTTTGCTGGGATGAACAGTGCTCCCAGCCAATCTCTATGCCCCACCTATCGCCCTTCTGCCCTGTCAAAATTTGACACTTGGCAGGCAACCAACCTCCTACTGTCCAATCTTTACCTAAGCCGTGCTGCTGTCATCTCGGCCGCTCCGGAGTTGGCGGCTCGAGTTCGGGGTTCGACGAGTAATGGTTCTTCTTCGCAACATCTAGCAATGGCGAATTGACAACTTCCAACCGCCTACGCAGTGAAGGTCTATCGCTCTCACAATTCTGCGATTTCCTCCTTGTTCACAATTCGCCTCCTCTACCTAATTCATGCAACTTCGCTTGTAATTCCAATCCCCTGTAATAATATTTGTTCTTCGCAAAAGCAAGCAATGGCGAATTCTGAGCTTCCAGCGATTTTGGAGCGTGTGAGGTCATTTCTGAGAGAAGCGTATGATGAGATCGATCCTTCGCTACCCGAATTCATGAAAGTACTGAGACAAGTGGGGGCCTCTGAGTGCTGGCACAGGGATGGCAACTTCTTCAGTCATCTGATGGGTGTTTATCGAATTCTCAAACTCTGGAACGCCCCTCATTAACCGAGGAGGAGACGATGGAGTGCGTAAGGGTTTCTCGGCCCTCTGCAGGAGTTGTGAACGCTGAATCAGGGAGCAAATCCAAAGATTTGATGGTCATATCCATATACATTGGTATGCAATGGATGGAATAAGATTCTACTCGCAACTCATTTGTGTATCCCTTGTCATTTGCAAGAACAATGGTTGATTTTTTCTATTTTTTTTATCGATTTCTTGGTTTGGGTCAGAACCGCACCAGTGGGAATGCAACTATACTTTCATGGACACTCACTCATCGATCCTAGTCTCTCCCTTCCACTCACATTTGTAGCGAACTAAGTATTAAAGGTTTGCATTTTTTTATGGTCAATTATACATTATAACTTGCATAGTAACATTTTAATTATATATCTGTGTGTGTGAACTTAAAGAACCGAGGAGGAGACGATGGAGTGCGTAAGGGTTTCTCGGCCCACTGCAAGAGTTGTGAACGCTGAATCAAGGAGAAAATCCAAAGATTTGATGGTCATATCCATATACATTGGTATGCAACGGATGGAATAAGATTCTACTCACAACTCATTTATGTATCCCTTATCATTTGCAAGAACAACGGTCAATTTTTTCTATTTTTTTTATCGATTTCTTGGTTTGGGTCAGAACCGCACTAGCGGGAATGCAACAATACTTTCATGGACACTCACTCATCGATCCTAGTCTCTCCCTCACCGATCCTTCGAGATGGATCCCAACATCGTAGGACTTGTAATCTGGGCGATCATATCGAATTGTTAGGGGAGTGAAGTTTAACGGATAAACCTCGTTTTTACCATGCCCTATGTGATGAGTGGATCAAAAGTATTCAGAATAAGATAGATCTGGATACATATAAAAGGAAGGAACATATAGATCTAGTTTATTGTCTGATCTGTCTCATGTTACAGGAAAAATATCCTTTGTGCCCAATCGATGGTCTGAATTGAGCATATCGATCTTGAAACTGGGATCTCCTTTGCAGGATCTAAGATCTCCACACATCCGGTGGACAATATGCATGAGACAGGAAGGATCGGAAATGCTTTGGTGGCTCTCAGATCCCTATCAAATGGAACTCTCGAAACCATCCCCGCCACAGATAGCAGTTCTGACAGATCGTAACGTGCCAGAGGACAAATCACTTTTCCCTTCGGATCTGAACGAGCAGATCTCCTTCCAAATATTTATCAAAACCCTGGATAGTAAATCATCACTACATGTATCTGATAATATCTGTCAAATGAAGCAGAACATCTGGAAAAAATTGGATATCAGCCCGACGTTGATAGGCAAAGAGTGAGAGATCTCATCGGAGATATTGCGAAAGAGATTGTGCACATGTTTTGTATTGTGCCCAAGAAACCCATCATCCATGATGATCTCCTCTTTCATTTTACTGATGAAAAATTAGTCTCTGGCCTCAAAGAATCAGAGAAATCCATGAAAGAAGCCGAGGCAGAGGATTTGGAGCTCCAGAAATTAAAAATAGATGATCGAAATGGCAACTGCCTTGGTGAAATCCATGACAAGTTTGAGCTTCACAAAACCCAGTTCAAGGAGAAGCTGGAAGGGTTTTTCCTGCCCGAATGGAGAAGAAAAATACAGAAGGTATTGCCTGCTGATGGTGTGAGAGTGAAGCATATCAGAAGTGGGGATGATGTTGAGGTTCCCCGAAGATTGGTTGACATATTCCTCTTCATGACCATGGCGGATTTTATTGACCAAATGTTCAGTTTTCAGGACAATCTGTTTGATAACACCAATGAAATTGCGGATTACAGTGGGGATGAATCGACTACTCTGTGGCCTGGCGAAATCAAGCCTGGGCTTTGGATGAATTCCGTTTCTCGAATGGGGGCTCTCTATACTTTTATTGTAAGGGAGGAGAAACTGTTCCAGAGGGAAGAAGGGAAAAGAAAGAATGGAGAACAGGAGAATAAGAAGAGGGGTTTTGAAGAAATAGAGCTTGTGATCCCCGTGTTTGATCACTGCAGGGTTGTTCTGAATCTATCAGATCAGGTGACTGCCAGAGATTTGTATTGGGAAGCTATTAGTATGCCCCCTGGGAAGAAGAACAATCAGAAGGCTGAAGCCCTTTTCATAAAAGTCTGTGAACTTAGTCCTTTCATAGGAGACCCCCATGCTGTTCTGGCTTAGATATACAATTCCCAGGGGAGATATGATGAAGCAGAGATGGAAGCAGAGACAACGCTGAGGCTAATGTTAGAGTGGGGTACAACTTGGGACAAAAGGATGTCATGGGAAGGGTGGATTGCATGAACAAGGGTGCTGCTGATGAAGGCCAAGGAGAAATCTTGGCCTCACTCCGCTTGGGGACTCCTGAATTTAGGCCTCGTGAAAGAGAAAAAAATAATAATAATAATAATTAAATAAATAAATAAAATATGAATAAATAAATAGAAATAAAATAAAATTAAGATAAAATTAAAAATAAAAATAAAATAGATACAAAAATAATTCTTAATTACAAAAATAAGAATAAAATAAATAAATAAATAGAAACAAAATAAAACAAAGATTAATAAATAAATAGGTAAAATGAAATAAAAATAAAATTTCATAAATTACAAGTTAATAATATTACATTAAAAATTAATATTTTTATTAAAATAAATATAAATATTTAAAATTCAAATTAAGTATTTGAAAAATATGTTTTGAGATATGGTCTCATGACTTGTACCGTTCTTGTTATGGTTTCAGCTCCTTCTCGTGCGTCAGCTCCTCCGCGTCCGTGCTGCTGTCACGTCGTGCAGCACGTCATCCCCCTTCAGCGTCCCCTCGGGTCATGTATTAAAATGACCAAGTGCTAGTTTAATATTACTATTAAATATATTTTGAATGAATAAATAATTATACTTTATTAATGAAAATGTTTTAAATGGTTATACTTTTACAAATTCTATATATATATATATATATGACAAGCGACGCATGAGCCGTCTGAAGCTTCCGAGAGTGAAACCCTAGCTATGTTGATACAGGAGAATATGAGGCGTTCTATGTTGAAGCAAGTTTTATAAATTATCTTTTGAATCCATTTCTGTTTAAAATTTCCAAGTTTTATAAGTATAATAATTTTTTATTTATATTTGATAGATTTTTGAAAGTTAAATATTATTAGATTTGAATTTGAAGATTAAAAAAAATTATTATAAAAAGAGGAAACCAAAATGTGATAACATATTTGGTTTTCAACCATAAATTTTATAATTAAAAAAATTTACCAAACTTTTCATTAAAAAAATACTTATAAACATAATATAATATAATAATATAATATCTGTTACAATAAACCTAGCAAGTCATTTTATAATTACCATGATGCGAATTTGATGGTTGTATCATTACTATGATCTACCATATCCATGACAAATAATCTTTTCATCCTATAGTAAATCATCATATAATGCCACTCCATGTCATTGTCATAGGCTAGTCCCTTGTCCACGGGCGGTGGTAGTGTGTTATCTTTGATTTCCTTCAAAATATTAATATATCTAAAGATGTAAACATGTTAATATATTTCTTTGTGAAATTTAGCCTTTTGTTATGACAATAGTTAAACTTGTGATATGAAAGTAACGTGAAAGTGATAAATTTTGATTTTGATGCCATGGGTAATGTGAAAGTGAATGCAACAAGATCAAAATATTTAATGATGATAATATTTAACACTCATAAATTTATAAACTTAAACTTTTGATATAAAAATAATGTGAAAGTGATGAAATATTATAAGTATTTTGATTGGTTCAAATTTTTGGAATATTCAAATGGATTCTGTAAAATGGATGGCCGTCATGAAAGGTCCATCTCAAGAATATCTTGTTTTAATTTACTTATTGGTTAATAAATTTGTTATGGCACATTTTGAATGAGTAACGAATAAGGATATTGGTTAACAATATTTAAATATATTATCTTTTGTTAAAAAAAAAAAAAGGTTAATTAATAATTGCCTTGAGTAAAAAGAAGGAAGTAATTGATTGGTAAATGATTCCAAGAACCCAAGGTAAAAAGGTTGAGACAATTCCGATTGTTACCTTCCCAAAAAGGATTAAAAGGAAAATCTTAAGAAGGGAAGGGGGTTATGTGCAAAAAGGATGTTGGGGTTAAGCAATAGGTTGTTGCTATGAGTTATTCAGAGCTCGTAAGGAAACCAGTGGAGCTTGAGAATTATCCAAGTGAAGTAAAAACTGGATTTTGATCGTGAGGTCTAACTTCTTGTCTCAGAGAATTGCCTAGGCCCTGGTGAGGAGCAAGGGGGGAGCAGAGGACATCATTTTCTCTCTCAAGGTTGGGAGAACTATCAGTTATTGGAAGAATCCTCTGAGATAGGTATTTAAGTATCTTGGATTTACAATTTAAACATTAATAACAACAGGAATAAGCTTTATTATAATGTTATAATTGATACAGGTAGTGTTTACTGTAAGTCACAATTATAAATTATTTTCTATTATAATTGTTTCAGGTAGTGTTTACTGTATGACACAATTATAAATTATTCTATGTTATAAAGATTATAGGTAGTGCCCACTGTAAGTAGTAAATGTGGAATTACAACGATAGGAGTATGTTCAACAAACTCTGTAAATCCAACTTATGACAAAACTTGTATTATGTCTAAGCAATCTAGTACTAATATATTCAAAAGCATTGATAGATAAATTGATTTCATATCATTAAATTAGAGGTTATATTACAAAGAGCATAGCAAACAATACAACAAGATAATACATACATTAGGGTTACTATGCAGTGAGAATTCAAGGGTATAGGCCTACAGGTTTAGTACCTGGGCCCAAGGGACGGGTCTGGGGTTCACGTCCCTTGAGCCAATGACCCAGGATATATATATAATCCTTAAGAAACTAGTGAAAAAGTTGAAAGAATAACCAAGATTGTACATAAGTAAAAGAAATAACATTTCAGAATTTCTTTAACGACTAATGCAGAGTAAAGCCCAACATCAACCAGAAAGAATATAACTCTAGAGTTTGGAAATGGATAGAATAGACAATCCTCATTTATATAAAAGATATACCTCTTAAATTGTTTTGTTTATTGAAATAGATTTACGAACAAGAAACAACTTTGATGCTAGAATTTAATACATGCACGAGGAACCAAAAGACAAAACATAGAGTCGCAAAAATTGAATGAAAGTCCGAATGATGGACTAAGCACCTAAACAAAATAAAATTAGAAATAAACTGAGGAACAAGTCCTTTCTTCTGTCCTAATAGATACAGAGTAATTAAATAAGAGGAAAACTGAATAGATCTGTAAATAGGGCCGAACCCTGGTAAAACCCCTTTGTAAACAGTAACCAGAAAATAGAAAATTCATGGCTAGGATGGAAATGTTTCATGCTAGAAAAACCCCAAGTCCCTGTAGGAGACAGAGGGGTGGCCATGATTATAAACATGAGTAAACCCAGCTATCAATTACATAGCCATAGTAATAGTGAATGGGAAGAGAGCTTACCAGTAAGGGAACTCATAGGGCTCTCGAGAATGTCTTGCTATCGACCTTGACTAGTATGCAGACCCTGCATTCACAACTGTAGCTGTGGGGTTACGACCATTGAATAATAACATTACCCAAGATAAAAATTTAAACATAGCATAAGCTAATGACAGTAAAAATTATTACCTGATGTGTTGAGGAAGCCACGAAAGCCCGTGCAATCTCTCTGCCTACTAATCATAGTTGGTATGTCTCTTTATAATGGAGATGAACCCTGGAATGCTGAGAGAACCAGCAAGAGCAATAGAGTGTTACAAATTATCTCATTACCATACTGTAGCGGAAAGAAACAAAACAGAAAATGAATTGCAGAAAATAACCCAACAAAATAACCAACAGAGATTAAGATGAATATTAATACCTCTGTGGATCGGCAAGACAAATGCAGCATGGCCATACCGTCGAGCAGAACTGTTTTGCAGAGGAATTCATCTAATGATAGACATAAGAAGGTACCAAAATTGTAGAGTTGAAAACTTGATCTCGATGACAGAACAAATGAAAACGCAGGCAGGAGGATGGGGTGGGTGGTTACCCTAACCATCCTTCCTTGCACCTTCACCGTTGATATTTGTGGATAAGAATTCGACGGATAGATTAAACCCAAGGGGAGGGCACAGGACAAAGTGAAGCCAAAGGTGCGGACAGGTGGAGATCAACACGATGATCGAGACATGCAATATTTAAAAGCAATTAACACTCCTCATAAACAATTGTATAGGCAATCAAATCCTTTGCAATTGACATTATATGAAGCGAGATCTAATGTCTGACAAAGGACAATAAAACATTATAGTATATACAATCAGTGTGGTGAGAGTATACTAGAAATTAATAACAAACACTATGTGAATTCCAATAGGATCACCCGAGCTCGAAAAATGTATTATATATTAAACATACAAACCTTTGGAATGGCATTATAAATATATGTAGACTCCAGAGTTTGAGAGTTCATGTATTATTTAGTCTTTTTAATTATTGTTTTAGGATGATTAATAAATTTGAAAATCATAAGAATGATTATATGCATGCTTTAAGTATAGTGTTGTCATAGTAGATGGAAAGGTATGTGTAAATCACAAGTTTTTAGTAAATAATAATGTGGAATAATGTGTTCATACTTAGAAGTATAATGGCGATAGTAAAAAGTAAAATTTTTCTTTTTCTGTGGATAGAATTAAATATTGTGTGGTTGTTACAAGAAGCTAAGAGATAAATAAACTTGACTAACAGTGATAGAGGAATTATAGAGCATGATTTTTTTACATTTTTTATTATTGTATTTTCTTTGGCATGATTTATCCAAAATATAGGTTTAATATTTTACAACTAATTATGTTTTTTTTAATACAATGGGATCATATTTAAGAGAGAGAGTGATATGGAGGGAGAATAGAGTGGGGGAGAGAGACATAGAGGTGGTAGCGATAGGGAGAGCGAGGAAGGAAGAGAGAGAGGAGGGAGGGGAGAGGGAGAGAGAGATGGATTTGGAGGGGGAAAGAGAGGGAGAGAAGAACAAAGACATTGAGAGGTAGAGGTGGAGAGAGAGGGGGAGTGACTAAGGGAGAGATGAATATGGAATGAGGGAGAGAGGGGACAAGGGAAGAGACAGAAAATGACAAGATAGAGATAGGGAAAGAAGGGGAAGAGAGAGACACATAGACATAGATATGATAGGGGGAGAGTGAGAAGGAGAGAGGGAAGGAGATAATGACAGAGTTGGAGGGTGGAGAGAGAGAGTGTGTGTGTGAGAGGGGGAAGAGACAAAGGGAGGTGGGAGAGAAAGGGAGAGAGAGGAAGGAAGAGAGAGAGGGGAAGAGAGAGATGGAGTTGGAAGGGGAGTTGGAACTATCTCTGCCCATCAATGTAATCGAATCAACTCGATGATCTCTCTGGCGGCTCTCTTGAGAAATCGATCTTTAGACTCACTCGATGTGTTTTCCAAATGCCCATCGAAGTACTTTTTATAATCTTCCCATTGGATAACCAATGACCCAAATTAAAACATAATTAATGACTTATATCATATTGAATCGATCTCCATATTTTTCTAGATGATTCACACCCAATTCAATTAATAAAATTTATATATTTTAATTCTCTAAGTTCAGACTTAGCCTCCCAAAAAAAATTATTAATTATTTTAATAAAAACCCATCAGGTGGAATTTTCCAAAACAATTTATGGATATTTTGGAATACATGTGTGTAAGCCTCCCTGTAAAATTTGAGACTTAGAGCACATTCGATGCTACAAAAAATAAACACTCCCTCTTAGCGAGAAATGTGCTCTAGTAATGCATCCTGTTGAAGCATCACACTGACTCTGTAACATATCCCACTGCGTTGCTAGTGCCTAACATTGTTGTCCACTAACTACTGTGTTGTTGCATCTATGTTGCTGCTAACCCTGCATAGTTTTGCCAACTTCATCTGCACTGCAACTTTGTTGCTACTGCTACGGTAGAAAAACATTCAAAATAATAAACTAAGTGCTTAGTATAACACATCTAATACTGAAGATTTGACTGCTACCAGTCTCTAGGCTAACCCTATGAAGCTACTACGTTGTTGTTGACTCTGTGTTGTGCCTTACTACATTGTTGCCAACTTTTCTCTGAATATGGCGCTCTCTAGTGACTTCGTTGTCACTCTGACACTCCTCTACACCAATTGACACTTTTCCATCCTGCTACTTTTGATATGGGCCCCCGTAGCAAGGTATTGATCCGATAGGTGGAATCCTCAAGGATTCTGCCCAACTGGAGTTCTTTCGAATTATATTTCTTGATCACCCCAATTCTTCCCTAGAGATATGTGGGCAATCACAGTGATTTCCTCCTCCTAGATCCTTGCATTTGCAGCCTATGGATCATGTTTCTCATCTTTTTCCTTCTTCTTGAGAGGACGCTCCATAGTGTAGTGACCCATCTCACCACACGGGAAACTTCTGATCTTTGAGACATTCTCTTCCTTCTCCTTAAGCTTCAACCCACTGTTGTTGCTGCCATTAGGTTTTCACTTGATCATATATCACCTCATATCTTCCTACTGAAGATCGACCCACATTTTTTCCCAATCAGACAACCTTTCTCTGCCCAGGATTCTCTGTACAAAGACTTGTCATTCATATGAAACTGATTTTAGGGCCAATCTTACCATCCTTGTGGCCCGAGGTGTTGATATGATAGCTGCCAACTAATCTGTGGTTTCCTGAAGCTTTGCAAGGAACATATCAATGCATTATCCCTTCGGCATCTTTTTAGATCAAATATTCTCTTGCAAGAACATCTTCCATTGCTTGGAAGATCCTTGACACAATGTATCCAAGGAATCCCACATCTCTTTGGCAGCCCCTTTACCAAAAATGTGACATACTACATGATCCCACACTCCATCGAGGATCAAACACTTAGCTTTTACCATATCCTTCTTGTAATATTTTAAGGAATCTGCATCCATGGTGACAACTACTACACCATCGTTAAAAGCTTTGAGATCATTCTCATCTAGCAGACATATGATCCTTCCCTGCCATATCATATAGTTGGAGGCTCCCTCCAACCTATATTAATCTCTCAGCTCATTTTCTACCATCTCTGCCAACTGAATAATGTCAAACTACTCCCTCTCTCTACTTTGCGTAGCTGCTAGGCTGGCCTACGCACTCCTTGCTAGAGTTAGTAGATCTACTCCTTGCTACTGCTACAGAGTAACTGATAATTAGAATTTCTTGAATCGAAATTAATCGAGGAAGAAAATTACCCCAAAAAAATGTCTTATTATTCCTTCTGACGCTTTTCTGCCCTACAAAATGTTGTAGAAAAACTGTGTCTCACTAGTAGATTTCTCTGTGTTGAATCTTCCATTGCGCTGCTCGCTCTGCCACTTGAAAAATCATGAAATGAAAATATTACCTCTTTTTCGACTCACTCAAAGAGATATTTTACTTGATAATATTTCCCTTCTCGCCTGGACTGCACAATCCCTTGGGGATTCAATTTGATGCCTACACAACTATTCGATCTCACTCTTTCTCTTCAACGTTGAGTTCTTCCAGCTTTCTCTCTTTCTTCACCTACGTTGCTCTGAATCCAATGACACCTATAATACCGTGTGAAAATTTCTAGATCTAGGAATCCTATTGCAGAAGAATGATATTAATTCTCCTACTTGATAAACTATACAAGTTATTTACTATGTTCTACAAGTAAATACTGAAGAAAATACACTGCAACCTTCCCTAAATAAACTGCAAAAATTAAATGTTGAAACAAGATCTGAGAAAGAAAATTAAAACACACATCGAACCATTATTTTTGGAATAAGTCGAGAGAAAAACCAAATGCGGAAAAACGGGTGCAACAACTAAGGGTTTGTATTATGAAGGAGAAGTTTATGAATACAAATGGATGCTCAAATATGGCTATACATAGAGAATTAGTGAGGATTATCTCACACTAACACTAGAGATCCATCACTGACCCAACACTGAACTAGACAGCTCCACTCTGCCTCTGTACAGATCTGCGTCACTCTGGCTTGGAACTGTGTCACTCCCTTTGGCTGGTCTTTCTACTAGATGGATGCTAATATTCTTCCCCTCTGGTCTCACAACCCAAATATCTAGCACTGGATCTCACTGATCCTCATCAAAATTGTGGATCTCTTCAGAGGCCCAACACTACCTATGTGTGGCTCTGCGCTGCCTAGTGTAGCCTCTACACTACCTCTTTTGTGTCCTCTTCTCTATCTTCTCTGCAATGTATTCCCAGCTCAGGAAAAGATCTTCTAACCTTAACTATCACTTCCCCCCACTGTAATCGAATCAAATTGATGATATCTTCGGCTGCTTTGTGCTTCTCACTTGAGAAATCGATCTTTAGACTCACTCGATCTGGTTTCCAAATTCCCATCAAATTCCTTCTTATAATCTTCTCGTTGGATAACCAATGACCCATATTAAAACATAATCAACGAATTAGATCATATTGACTCAATATCAATCTTTCTCTATAATATTCACACCCAGTTCTATTAATATACTTTAATTATTTTAATTCCCTAAGTTTAGACTTAGGCTCCAATTAAAAATAATTATTTATTTTAATAAAACCCCATCCGGGTGGAATTTCCAAAAACACTTTCTAGGTATTTTGGAATACATGTGTCTAAGCCTCCTTGCAAAAATTGAGACTTAGAGCACATCCGATGCTACTAGAAATAAATAAGAGAGAGAGAGAGAGAGAGAGAGAGAGAGAGAGAGATGTGTTTGGGGCATTGAGATAGAGAGACAAATAAAGGGAGATGGAGGGAGGTATATATATATATATATATATATGACAAGGGGAGATAGGGAATAAGAGAAATATAGAGAAAGGGAGGGAGAGGCAGAGAGAGAGGGACGAGGGAGGGAGGGAGGGGGAGAGAGGGACGAGGGAGGGAGGGAGATAGACACAAAATAGAAGGTGAAAAGAGAGGGAAGAAGAAAGAGACACACATAGACAAATACAGACATAGAAATTAGATCTAGAAAGTCATATTGAATGTTTTTGCTTTTCAATAAAATAGATGTATTGATTTTAGTGCAGTTATTTATTTATAATCATATTTGATCACTTGCACTAGATTCATTGATTTTAGTGTAGATGTCGATTTCTAATCATATTTAATACCTTACATTAGATGAATTGATTTCAGTTTAGACGTTGATTTATACTCCTATTTGATTGCTTGCACTGGATGCATTGGCTTCATTGTAGATATTTATTTCTAATCATATTTTATCGCTTGCATTAGATGCATTAACTTCAGTGTAGATGTTGATTTCTGATCCTATTCAATACCTTACACTAGATGCATTGATTTTAGTGTAGATGTTGGTTTCTACTCCTATTCGATTTCTTGCACTAGATGCATTGATTTCAGTGTAGATATTGATTTCTAATACTATTTGATTATTTGTACTAGAGGCATTGATTTCAATGTAGATGTTGATTTCTAATCATATTTGATTGTTTGTACTAGATGCATTGATTTCAATGTAGATGTTGACTTATAATCCTATTTGATTGTTTGCACTAAATGACTTGATTTCATTGTAGATGTTGATTTTTGATTTGATGCAACTATATTTATGATGTACATTAATTTAAAAGTTATTAGATTAATAGTGTGCATTGATTTTAGTGTAAGAACATCTCTTACCCCTCCATCTATATCTCTATCTCCCATTGTCTCTACTTTTTTATCTCACTATATCACCCCCCAAACATACACACTCTTTCTCCATATCTTTTTATTTCTCTCTCTCCCTCCCTTTTGCCCTCCCCCCTCTCTCTCTAACACTTCTCTCTCTCTCTCTCTCTCTCTCTCTCTCTCTCTCTCCATATCTATATCTCTTCCTTTGTCCCTGTCTTTGTCTCTCTCTCTTCTTCCCTCCCTCCCCCCTCTTCATCTATATCTCTATCTCCCCTTGTCTCTCCTTATCACCCTAAAAACATACACATTCTCTCTCAGTGTAAGTCCTTAAAAATTATTCATGACGTGCATTGGCTTCTGTGTTGCAGTAATTCAACCAAAATACAATACTTGAATTTTTATCCTAAATAAAATGTTCACTTACCCAGAATTTTTTCTTCCTAGAACTGCAAACTATTTGTAATTGGATACATTCATATTATTCCCATTTTCCATCAGTCAACATTGTTAATCATTTTGCATTCAAATGAGGAAATAGAAAATAACTACCATTAAAAATTATTTTGGGTTTAACACTCGATAAGTCACAATGATTGACTTTGGAGAAAACTACTATTAATATTGGAGAGAAACAAAGACAAGTTGTGATGTTTACTACAGTAGGTCGAGTTAAATATTTGAATGGTATATGATTTCAACTTCCCTTTTGATGGATATGAGAAAATGGAAAAACTAATAGGTGTGACAATAAGAACAACAAAAGAAAATAGTTTCAGATTGGTCGCAATGAATATTGTTTGTAATTGACTATATTCTTATTATTCACATTTTCTATCATTCAACATTGTTATATTGTCAATTTTCACTGAAAATTATTATCTCATAATTTTTCATCATTCAAGTTACTAAGAGTCTCTCTCATCTCATCAAACTGAGGAAACAAATAAAATTTTAAAATTAAATTGACCAAATTAATCTTAGACATATTTAGCATATTTAAAATGATCAAAATAATTAGATGTTCAACAAATTTTGTATGATCATAGCTAGATCTATCTTAACCTCAGATCTATCAAGCACCGAGAGAGATCGAATCTCTTGAGGTGCAAGCCTTTCCTAAAGTTTTACACTAAAAATAGAGTTTTGCAACTTGAGAGATTTGATCCCTCTCGATGCTTGATAGATCCGAGGTTAAGATGGATTTAGGCTTGTGTAATTTTTAGTTGTAATGATTATGTTGAAGCTAGTTTAATTGGAAAATAAAATCCTTTTAATAAAGATATGTGCAACTTATAAAGATATATATAGCTCAATTTTCATTCATTTATTCTTAGTTATTTAATTAATTAGAACAGATTATTATCACGAGCATAATTTCGAAGAGGTTTGCATATGGAGATATTTGATTCCTCTCGACTCTTGGTAGATCCAGAATTGAGATGAATTTATGCTGGTGATAATAATATGTTCTAATTAATTAAATAAGCAAGAATAAATGAATGACAAATGATCTAATTTTCCCCTTTAAATATGCTATATTCCACATGAATAATTTCCCCCTTTAAATAGGCTATATTCCACATGAATACCATGGGTCAATAAGATGTGCCATTTTTATTTTTATTTTTATTTTATTTTTTAGGATTACTATTATTTTGCTATTTTTCTTTTTTTACTTTTTTTTTTTTACGAGTTAAAATGTTTACATTATATTACATTAATCTTTTCACTTAATTAAATTATTTTTATTTTTTATTTTTATGTAATTTGACATAGTCAAAATGTTAAAAATTACATTACAACATCTCTACTATATTGGACTGAAGCTCAGAGAAACAACTATAAACCATCCCTCTAGTAGCTTGGTAGATAGTTAAGATGGATCTAGGCTAGTTTAATTTTCCCTTTAAATAGACTATTTTCCACATGAATACCATTGGTCAACACCATGGGTTTTTAATGAAATGGGCTATTTTTATTTTTATTTTTTATTTTTTTATAGGGTTTATTTATTTATTTATTTATTTTGACACATTTAAAATGTTTAGATTCATTACATTAAGCTTTTTATTTGGTTTCATTTTGTTTTTATTTATTTTGATTTAGTCAACATGTTAAACATTATGTTACAATATCTCTACCATAATGGGTTGGAGAGTGCCTCTCTGCCCAATAACAATATACTTTTAATATATATTAAATTTAGAAAAAAGAAAAAACAAAGAGTTATGTTAATTGATTTAGGAAAAGAGCTAGAGTGTTATAAAGAAATATAAGAATTTATAAAGAAACATAAGAGTTTATGCAATTAAATTGAATAAGTGAGATGCATGTCTAAAATTAATTTGAGTAGCTTTTATAACCTTAGGGTTTCATTTGGAAGTGACAAATATTACAATTTATGTATAGTTACAATTTGGTATGAAAAATTATTAATACATACTTAATTTCTTAAAATATCATAAAATTAATATTATGTTTTTTTATATTATTTATGTGTATGTTTATATGAATTATTTATTTTGATAAATGTGTATATTTTAAAATAGAAAAGAAACTTCTAAAATTTTAAAAATAAGGATACATTTCATTGTGGCCTTCCTTTTTATTTTTCATTATCTAATGTAAAAAGTAGATGAAAACCAATAATAAAGATTTTAAATAAACTTCTTTTATAGACTTTTATACATTTAGAAAAGTTCGCTACCACCAGAAACTGGTGTCAAAATCCGAACTAAGAACCTCTCGAATTAAGAAGGTATAGTATTGTTTTTAGTCTCTGCCATAAGGCAGCATGGACTATTGTAATCAATATGCCCTAAAATTTGAGCCAGTATTAAAAAAGACATATAATTAAACCCAAAGACTTCTCTCAAACCTAAAGTCATAATTAAATCCAAAGTCTTCTTTCAAACCTAAATTTTGTTTTAGTGTACTTTTTTTTCACCCTTTTAAATATTGCCAAATATTACCACTAATTTTTATTAGCAAATCAAAAAATTTGACATCTTATTTGGCCTCATCTCGAGGCAGGGAGACAAAATATTGTGTGAAAAACTTGGGTTAAACAAACATGTTGTCAATCTGTTTTTTTGTAATCAAGTAATGCTAGTTAACCTTAAGTGTTAAAAGGTAAAATACATAGGCCATGGTATATAGTCCATTTTTGCATGAGCTTCCACGTAGTACAATCACATGCAAATGTACATGTACAAGCACATGCAAGCTTACATGTTGATGCAGGAGCATTAGCTCGGAAAAATGCCTTGTATTTTTATTAAACCTAGGGGTCTCATGTTTTTGAGAATTTATTAATTTCATGTAAATATTAATATTATTTTTGAGTGATTAATTATATTTTTAATTAATTATTTGTGAGAATTTGTAAATGTTTCCAAACAACTAGAAAACATGAGAGAAATTAGATGAGAAATATCTAAGAGATAATTAGGAAGCCTAAGATAGATTTAGTTGCAAGGTTTTAGGGATAAAAATCTATCTTTTAGGGGTGTTGAGATATTTGGGGATTTGTTGAGAAGTTGAAGGGATTGAGCATTAAATTAGATCATTTTAAAATTTGTATAAATTTTCAAGCCTCAAAGGGCATTGAGATAAGAGAGAGTGTGAGTGAGGAATAGAGGAGAGAGTAGGGGTTCTACTTGGGAGCCTTCGGGCAGTTTGTAAAAGGGCCAATGATTTGGAAATCCGGCCAAGAAAGGAGATTTATGTAAGTATTGTGAGCATTAATGCAGAAATTGATTTTCTGAAGTTTATAACCATTATTGAGTTTGCATAGAATTGAATTTGGTGTTCAATGTATGAAGGGAATTCGATTCTTCTTGAATTCTATAGTTATCATGTTGTAAGGGAATTTGTGTTTAGTCCCTGTTGAAAAAGTTCAACTTTTTAGAAGTCCATTTAATACTGTTCGATCAAATCGATCTAATCGATTATCTTTGATTTTTGGTGGCCGAGAGGGCGTTCTCACTTGGGTTCTATTGGATTATATCCACTGGATTAATGTATTCGATCTGCTATTTTGTGGTAAACCCATTATATAAAACTCTGTTTCTCTTGAATTTGTTTGCATCAATATAAATTTATGCGAGGGATTACTGTGTGAGGTCAGAAAAGATTTGATTCTATAAAATCAGAATCATTGAGTTGATGTTGAATGCGTTAAGGTTTCAACATGCGTTAATAAGATCGGTCTTTCGATGAAGAAATGCAGGTTGGCATCAGTTTAGTGAATATACATTGATCTGTTGATGAATCGATAGTTGTGCAATCGATTCCCAATAGTCCAGATAGAGGAGACAGGATTTAAAGGTTCGATTTTGGTATATAAGCTATCCTACAGTGAATTGACATTTGAAATTGCAGATAAGGGACGCAATTCAACTTATTCTGAGTTGAGTCTGGCAAGTCGTTGTAATTGCAACTGGGAACGTAGAAGAAATCGTATTAAATCCTTTGAGTTAAAACCAGATCTGTTTATGCAAGCACTGGATACTTGACATCGATTCCAATTATTAATGCAGAGAAAGGCGCTAAGAAAGGGCAGAATTAACCAGTAACTGGAGCAAATCCAGAATTGCCAGATGGGTTCGATGGGTAATTGAAGTCGATTTTTATTAAATTCATTTTGGATCCAAATCGAAATGAGGATCAGAAGCTTGGCGATGGAATCGAATGCTGAAGGAGTCAAACGTTGATTAAAATTGGGTGTAAACGTTGAACTGGAGCGGCATTGATACGAAGGCCGGGGTGTAAAGCATTGACTGCATTCAGACATTATGGTACTATATTTGTTAGATTGTTAAAGTCTGAGCACGATATGATGGACAGGTATGTGATGTCGGATTTGATTCTAATAAAAAATTCTAAGCTTGATGTGGATTGTCGTTTCCATGAGCTTGGTAAATAGTGAAGGGCGCATATATAATGTAAACCTGTGGTAATGTGTTGATATGTGAGCATGGAAGCATACAGCGTTTTGGAAATAACGCTATTAGCATTATGGAAGCCGAAGAATGAATGCGTTGGAAGATTAATTAGCCAAGGTATGAACCAGTGTTGCTTAAAGATTGCAAGTTGCTTGAAAATTGAGATTGTTTATTGAAGATCGATATGTGGGCCTAATGATAAGCGCAGGCAATGTATTTACGTTGGAATTTTAATGGTTTTAAATAATTTAAAGACTGGGCTATTCGTTTCAAGGGCTATTCATAAGTTTTGGACTTATTATATATGGAGTTTTGTCTAACTTTGAATGATGGGTTGAAAAGTATGAGGTAGAGGCAAGTTTATATATTCAGGTATGAATGGACTATTGTTTCATATTCTTGAAATGAATTTTACAACCTTGATTAATTCTAAAGCTTCCGCAAAATTTTGTGAAATTGCCAGACTTGAGTTTTAATTGGGGCATTTACTGAGATGCGTTTTTACATGCATGGTATTGGGAGTGTGATTTTGGGTATTGCAGGGGTTACCCTGCATCATTTTTGGTATCATAGCAGGAAGGCTCTGTTGAAATGGAAGATGTTTGTTTTTTCTGAATGAGTGCAGGAAGGTTCTGTTGAGAACTGAAGTGTGTTTTATTTGAGTATGTGATGAGAACTGAAAGGAAGATCAGATTCTAAATCTGATATGCAAGCTACACAATTGCAGTGAACAGGATTGCAGAGATAAATGAAGGACAATATCATTCAGGATCTTAAAGGTGAGATAATTTTCTGATTTGAAATTTGTGATTAAGGTTATGGTTGCAGACAAGATGATGGCAGTGAACTTGACATTCAGCTAAAGGCTGGATAGGGAGGAAAATTGTAGTGTCCTGAAGAAGAAGGTGAGTTGAAGAGATAGCCTAGAGAGAGCAGAGAGAGTGCTCATTAGGTTCCAGAGGCAGTGAACCGGTACTTACCAAAAGACCAGATCTAGTGAAGCGGATTGGTGAGGTAAGGGGCAGCAGGAGAGCTTGCTATTGCAGAGGCTAGTGCAACTCATGGTGAGTGAGAAACTCATGGAGAAGATGATCATGGAGGATCAGAGAAGAGGTTTAGAGGAATGCCATAGAGGTGAGATGACTGATGAAGTCAGAGAAAGAGAAATTGCAGTAATGAAGGTACAATTGCAGGTGCTACAGGAATGGCTGCAAGAGCAGGAAAATCAGAAAGGAGGATGGATCTTTCCACTGAAGGGAAAGAGAGTCATTTGGAAACCATTACAGATGAAGTTAAGGCAAAGTGTGATTTCCTTATTGAAGAAAGAACTTAGAGTTCTTGTGCCAGAGATGGAATTTGAAGATTCCACACGCAGATCTGTTCAAAGGGAAGTGTGTGAGGAAGCAGTCAAGATTGAAAAGTCTTGTGGTTTTAAAACTAATGAGCTGTGTATGTTTGCAGGTACAGTACAGGGAGATGAGCAAGCTTTAAAGTTTACTAAAGACCAGGAGAGAGAATTGAATCTGAAGTCTATTCAGATCAATGCTGAGATAGCAAGATCTCGGGAGGGAATGAAGAAAAAGGATTCTAATCGGAATATTGGTGCAGAGAGAGGAGGACCAGCTGATGATTGGTTGAAAGCCGGTGAAATTATGGAAAATTATGTGAAGTTTCCAAGTTCTAATCCTAATGAAATTGTTGAATTGTATAGGAAACTAGATCTTCAGAGAAGAGAATTGGAGAGGCAAAGAACTTACACACAGGCTAATTTGCTGAAGAAGCAAGATAAGAAAGTTTTCATGAATGACAATTATGAAGCAGAGGATGGAAAGAAGGAGAGACTAGCTGACAGTCTCATGGCGAATGCAAATCAGCATACTGATGTGCTGGCAAAGGAGTTGGAAGAAAACTCAGAGCAACATACTGAAATGTTGCCAGAGAAAGCTGAGGAGGAAGCCAGTGAAGACTTTCTGAGTCCTGAAGAAGACTTGGAATTGCAGAGAGAAAATTTGGTGACTGAATCAACAAGTGAGACCATTGGGTCTTGTGATTTTGAAGCTGACAATTTGATTGTGTTTACAGGTGATACAAAAGATAGTCCATCATTTGGAATTGTCTTGGAAGAAGAAGAACTATTGCAGAAAGAAGGTGAGACAATCATGTCTCATAAGCAGAGGCTTGTTACCATGGGTGACAAAGAAGAGTTGGCTTTTTTGAATAGCCAAGAGAGAATTGTGGGGCAAAATTTTGGAACTGCTACAATGATAGAGGATGAGGCTACAGTGTTTGAAGAACTTGATTTGATTGCCAGAATCAATCAAGACGATGATGGACAATTACTGAAGATTGTCAAAGGGGAAGACGAAGGTTATGCTGGAACTAATTTGCAGCATGATGATGAAATGCTTGAGAAGAAATGGCTGAAATGTTTGCTGGAGACATTTGAACCATAGAAAGAAGTTGCAGGCATTGAAATGAATTTGCTTGAAGTTGAGAAAGGAGCAGATACTAGTTTGTTAAAATTGATTTTGCTTACTAGTATACAAACAGAGATAAATGGATATGTTACTGCAGGAAGAGAATTAAATTAAAATTTATTTTCTGAAGATAAATTTGCAGGTGATGAGCAAAAGAATGTTGCAGAGGGACAAGAAGTTTGGGAGGCAGCAACATCTATGGTGGCAGCTGAAGCAACATGTGGGGTGACATCTGTAGGAGTAAATTCAATGTTGGTAGCGAGAAAAGCAGTAACAGCAGAAGCAGCTACAACAACTGAATTGACAGAAATTGGAGACAGCAGCAGTAGGTTGGACATAGAGATTGAAAGCATCAGAAGACTGATGATGAAGGTGTCTCAGAAGCAGCAGACAACAGCAAGAAAGCAGAAGAATTTAAGCAAGGGAAAGACAAAAGCAGAATATGAAAGTATAGCTGGAGGTAGGATGTAGAACAAGATATGGAAACTAGGAGAAAAGCAACAATCGACAACAAATGATGACTTGCAGAACAAAGTGTGGGACCCAGGTGGATAAAGATTTGAAACACATGATCAGGAGATCATGATAATTTTAACCTTGGGAGTCTGATGCAGGAGCATTAGCTCGGAAAAATGCCTTGTATTTTTATTAGACCTAGGGGTCTCATGTTTTTGAGAATTTATTAATTTCATGTAAATATTAATATTATTTTTGAGTGATTAATTATATTTTTAATTAATTATTTGTGAGAATTTGTAAATGTTTCCAAACAACTAGAAAACATAAGAGAAATTAGATGAGAAATATCTAAGAGATAATTAGGAAGCCTAAGATAGATTTAGTTGCAAGGTTTTAGGGATAAAAATCTATCTTTTAGGGGTGTAGAGATATTTGGGGATTTGTTGAGAAGTTGAAGGGATTGAACATTAAATTAGATCATTTTAAAATTTGTATAAATTATCAAGCCTCAAAGGGCATTGAGATAAGAGAGAGTGTGAGTGAGGAATAGAGGAGAGAGTAGGGGTTCTACTTGGGAGCCTTCGGGCAGTTTGTAAAAGGGCCAATGATTTGGAAATCCGGCCAAGAAAGGAGATTTATGTAAGTATTGTGAGTATTAATGCAGAAATTGATTTTCTGAAGTTTATACCCATTATTGAGTTTGCATAGAATTGAATTTGGTGTTCAATGTATGAAGGGAATTCGATTTTTCTTGAATTCTGTAGTTATCCTGTTGTAAGGGAATTTGTATTTAGTCCCTGTTGAAAAAGTTCAACTTTTCAGAAGTCCATTTAATACTGTTCGATCAAATCGATCAAATCGATTATCTTTGATTGTTGGTGGCCGAGAGGGCGTTCTCACTTGGGTTCTATTGGATTATATCCACTGAATTAATGTATTCGATATGCTATTTTGTGGTAAACCCATTATATAAAACTCTGTTTCTCTTGAATTCGTTTGCATCAATATAAATTTATGCCAGGGATTACTGTGTGAGGTCAGAAAAGATTCGATTCTATAAAACCAAAATCATTGAGTTGATGTTGAATGCGTTAAGGTTTCAACAGGCGTTAATAAGATCGGTCTTTCAATGAAGAAATGTAGGTTGGCATCAGTTTAGTGAATATACATTGATCTGTTGATGAATCGATAGCTGTGTAATCGATTCCCAATAGTCCAGACAAAGGAGACAGGATTTAAAGGTTCGATTTTGGTATATAAGCTATCCTACAGTGAATTGACATTTGAAATTGCAGATAAGGGACGCAATTCAACTTATTCTGAGTTGAGCCTGGCAAGTCGTTGTAATTGTAACTGTGAACGCAAAATAAATCGTATTAAATCCTTTGAGTTAAATCCAGATCTTTTTATGCAAGCGTTGGATACCTGACATCGATTCCAATTATTAATGCAGATGAAGGCACTAAGAAAGGGCAGAATTAACCAGCAACTGGAGCAGATCCAGAATTTCCAGATGGGTTCGATGGGTAACTGAAGTCGATTTTTATTAAATTCATTTTGGATCCAAATCAAAATGAGGATCAGAAGCTTGACGATGGAATCGAATGCTGAAGGAGTCAAACGTTGATTAAAATTGGGTGTAAACGTTGAACTGGAGCGGCGTTGATACGAAGGCCGGGGCGTAAAGCATTGAACGCATTCAAAAATTATGGTACTATATTTGCCGGATTGTTAAAGTCTGAGCACGATATGATGGACATGTATGTGATGTTGGATTTGATTCTAATAAAAAAATCTAAGCTTGATGTGGATTGTCGTTGCCATGAGCTTGGTAAACAGTGAAGGGCGTATATATAATGTAAACCTGTGGTAATGTTTTGATATGTGAGCATGGAAGCATACAACGTTTTGGAAATAACACTATTAGCATTATGAAAGCCGAAGAATGAATGCGTTGGAAGATTAATCAGCCAAGGTATGAACCAGTGTTGCTTAAAGATTGCAAGTTGCTTGAAAATTGAGATTGTTTATTGAAGATCGATGTGTGGGCCTAATGATAAGCGCAGGCAATGTATTTACGTTGGAATTTTAATGGTTTTAAATAATTTAAATACTGGGCTATTTGTTTCAAGGGCTATATCATAAGTTTTGGACTTATTATATATGGAGTTTTGTCTAACTTTGAATGATGGGTTGAAAAGTATGAGGTAGAGGCACGTTTATATATTCAGGTATGAATAGACTATTGTTTCATATTCTTGAAATGGATTTTGCAACCTTGATTAATTCTAAAGCTTCGGCAAAATTTTGTGAAATTTCCAGACTTGAGTTTTAATTGGGGCATTTACTGAGATGCATTTTTACATGCATGGTATTGGGAGTGTGATTCTGGGTATTGTAGAGGTTACCCTGCATCACATGTTGGCCTTTGTTCTAGTATGTGTGCACACATACAACCACATGCAAGCTTACCTATTTGCCTTTTTTCTAATCTGAGTCCACATACCATTTCCGTTGATGGCATCATTGCTTCATTTACCTACGAAGATACCATTTCTATAGATACCATTTCTGTTGATGGAATTAGTGCTTCATTTCTTTGCGATTGTCTCTATGCTTATTGATTTTTTTCTTCTGCAGAAAGTGTGTTTTTCGTTTTTTTCTACATAGCATATTTGTTGATGGCATCTGCTTACTAATTTTTTTCTTCTGCACAGAGTGTGATTTTTGTTTTTTATATATAGTATATTTGTTTATGGCATCATTTCTATTGATGGCAATGTATAAAATTTTCTATGGATATTTTATTGTTTGCGGGTATCGAGTTCACCTACGTAATAGTTATTTCACGTGTAGGAACATTATTTCAGCGTAACATATACTTCATCCAATTAACAATTTAACTATAGGAACATTATTTCACCTATAGTAACATCCTGAATCCTGCATTTCTAGTAGATTTTATCACAAAATTTAAATTTCTAATTCTTATGATAAAATTTGGCTTGGTTTGAAAATCCTAGTAATATCTTTCATTTACACATAGGTGAGAAGAGATTAAGTATTTATTTTTCAAATTCGTCCAAGAATTGTAAAACTATAAGTATAAAATAAGAAGCTTACGACTGCCAAATCCACTGAAATTTCATTTATTTTCTACTGACTGAGGGTAAATAAATTCTATTACCAAATACTCACTCAACACGGACTCAGGTTCGATGTTTCTACTAGCCCACAAGTTGAAACATTCTTAAAGTCAACCACCATGGCCCATAAGCCACGACAAGCAGAACAAATTGGTCTCTACACTAACATAATTGAGCTAACGCAAGTAAAATTCTTTAATAAAAATTATTTCAATGTACATAAAGGAATTTTAATCTGTAAATAATAGACAGGGAGATTCTCCCTTTAAGGATAATGTGCATAGCATAGATACAGTAAATAAGAAACTTTCCGCTGAGATAATCCAAAAAAAAAACTTAGGGCCACAAGCCATTCATTAATGTATTATATGAGGTTGTCTACGCCCAACTGAGAACCTTAATAATGTCGACGGTGAAGTAGAAAAACCCTCGTCTGAGAGGGAAGAAAGAGTTAGCCTTTAATTTCCTACATAAACCCTATGATAACAATCGTCTGCACCTATGATAACAGTTGTTTGCACTTGAAAAGGAACAAGGAAAAGAGTAATCAAAAGAAGAACCTCAAATGTGACTTGAAGGTCGTGAGGCTCTAGGAAGCCGTAGCAGGAAAATACTCACCTGTATAAATCAATAACAACAGTAATTGTTAGAATAATAAGAATTTTTTAATATTGTTCAATAGTAACCCAAGAAGTACGACAAAAAGAACAACTTTACTAACACTTTGCAACCCAAGAAGTGTGACAAAAAGAACAACTTTACTTACACTTTGCAATTACAGAGTGTCCCAAAATTATGAATAGTTTTCCTTCGACTCGTGAGTTGATGAGCACGAACAAATAATTTTTGTTCTTAACTGATCATCACTCAATTGTTGTTCTTAACCATTGTTATAATCACATTAATTCCTCCTTCCTAAGAAATTATATAATAGACACGATATCCAGAGAAAATAAAATAAGTGAAGAATTGATTGATAAATTGTAACAAACAAAATCGATCAGATTGGAACATCGGGAAAAAATTACATATATTTTACAAATAAAATAGAATTAGAGAAACGATTCAAAGAATTCCAAAAATTTTAAAGGTAAAATGGAATCACGTTGGCCCTTTAAAACTCATTTTACCATACATATTTTCCTTGAATCCTTTCCATCTCCTCTTTCAGTGAACACAAAATTAGAGAATATGGACAAAGACACAATACATGAACAAACATCTCACAGAAACACACAATATACACAACACTTCGTAGAGAACATACAATATACAATATATAGAGACGAAAGGGAAGATACTATACAGAGAATATATAGAAAGACGTGTCCAGACGAACTTGTGAGGAGAATACCTTTCTGTTGAACCCTCACCTTCCACATTACACTCAACAAGAAAACAAATTAAAGACAGAGATGCATGTGCCACCTGCAAATTCTGTTTCCTGGCCCAGAATAAACCCTTGCACAAACAAGACTGGAAATTCAATAATTAAGGGAAACCAAAACCCTTCCACAAACAAGACTACAAATTTAGTAATTAAGGGCAACCAAAGTGGCACAAATGATAAAAGAAAAAGAGAACCATGAATCAAGGTATTTTATCTTCTCCATTAAACGTGAAATCTAATGCTCCATGACCTAGTTGAAGAGCCTCAACCAACTCGAAGAAAGTGACATTGAATGGCTCACGACATCCGAGCGAGAGGGTGATTACCATCATCAGGAGTCGTAGATCTCACGACGTGTATTCCCAAGCAATCAATGCTGCGATCTGGTAGGTAAAAGAGACTCTAGAGAGAAATTTGCCATCGTTACCGAGATTAGATTGACATCAATGCACTATTTAATTTATACTTTCGAAAAATTATACAATTTTACATTTACAAATTTATTTTACCCTGTAATTTTGTAAATAAATTACTTAAAACTCTTAGAAAATTATCAATGTTTAAGTTTTAGGATTTTATTTTTTTCCCTCTCTGTGCTTGCCCAAAAATTAAAAAAAATGGATTCAAAAGAAACAAAATAAAATCTTTGAACTACATTAGTTTGGGCATAATTATAATTTAACCATCGGCTTCGCAGTGGAATGATTACAATTTAATTTCCATTTGAATTTTTTTTAAACAAATATCAAGAACGACATGTTATTACATGTATTTAATTAACTTTATATTTAATTTATCCCACTTCCTTTTTTTTTTACATTGTCGGGATTATAAGGTTATATTTTTAAAAACGTTATTATAAGGTTAGTATACAAAACTAAATTATTTTTGAAATTCTGTCAAATAAGGAGGACAACTGTGAAAGATCAATGACTTTTTTCAATAGCTCCAACACCTGAAATGCATGCAAGGTTCTGGTGGCGAGTCTTTTTCCTTTTATTTTAATTTTAAATTTAATTTAGTTTATTATTTTTCTAACTTTTTATTAAATTTTTTATGTGCAGGCATAGGCATAAATTAAACCTCAAATGTGCAATTATATCCGAGTTGAAGTTAAGATGCCAAGTTGTTGTCCAAAACTTTAAGCAAATACGTTGCCTTGCTTTGTTCTATTTTTCCTCGTTGCAATTATGATTCCAATAGAGTCGATATTGTTTAGGCATTGTGAGAGTAAGGAGGTAATTGGGACAGGGGACTTGACGACATGGTTCTGCAGGAGACCAAATGAAGCCAACATACTCAATTAGAATATGGATGGGACGTAGGAGTGACAACGTAGTTGGCTTCCGGTGTTAAGCGTTACAAAGAGAAGTTGATCTTCGGCCACCGACTCTAGTGAGTCACTAGTTAGAGGTTAGGCGTTGTAACAAGTCACATGGTCACATTTGTGAGAATCTCTGACTCCCACCCAACCTCGTGACGATGTAGGCGACATATAAAATTTATTTATGTTATGTGTGTCCTAGAGGTTATGCATGTCATAGAGACAACAAATGACTCCGACTTGTGGCATGCCCTGTTCTTGCTTTTCCTAAATTCCAAACTATCATAGAATATAATGCATCAAACACAGATATCTGCCTTATTAGTTGTTCCTATTTTGTTTTGTTCGCAGTGACTAGCTGAATCGCAACTCCTCTTGTTTAAACTTGAAAGAAAATAAGAGGCTTTACGCAGCGCTTGTGGGCATGGCCTACTCCGGGTGGCACCATTATCAACGCGCAAGGGAACAGCGTGGTGGGTCCACTCTCTCTTTTCATTTCTGTTTTGATTTATGGAAATCTAACTTTTTGTATTGTGAAATTTGTGATCGATGCGCAAGGGAACAACGTGGTGGGTCCACTCTCTCTTTTCATTTCTGTTTTGATGTATGGAAATCTAACTTTTTGTATTGTGAAATTTGTGATCCATGATGGGGGAACATCATTAAAAGGTTTATCATATACTACTATTATATATATATATATATATATGAAAATGAGAAAGATAAAGTTGGGATGGTTTTTTGTGGTTACCATTAATGTAAAGATTGAAATATTTTTTTTTATGTATAATTGATATTAAAGTTTTATTATTAATAATATTTTTTAATGTGTATATTATTTTATTATTTTTAAATGTAATATTATTTTTAGGGTATATTTAAGTTCAAAAACAATGTGATATTTAATTTCATAAATTTCAATAAAATAAATTTTAATAAATTTTAATCGTTTAAATTTAACATTAAAATAATGAAGAAATATTTTTGTCCAAAGAGATTGGATTTAATTATGGAGGGCAAGGAGTTTTTCGCCATTGGACAAGGAAGATCTAGTTCACATGAGGGCCTAATCTCGAGCCATATAGGAACCTTGAGGCAATGGTGGAATTTTTTGTTCCATGTAGAGAGGTTATATTAAATGTTCTCGTCACATTTGCATACATAAGTGGATCACATCCCACTCACATGTTTTCCATTTTAAATCCCCATGTTAGATGACAAGGAGGAATAATCTCCTAGGAAAAGAGATTGTGCCACAGTTTCTTGACCGCTGAATGAGGGCACATTCAATGCAAAGACATGTTCTTCATAACTTTTGTGACCCTTCAACACATAAGTGGATCACAACACCCTCCCATGTCCTCCTTCTTAAAACCCCATATCAGGAGAGAAGGAGGCATAATCCATTGGGAAAAGAGATGGTGCCACACTTCGTTCTTCTGTTGAATGGGGGGACACTCAGTGCAAGGACATGCTATTTATAAATTGTATATCCATTGTCATGAATGTTCGTGAAGGGGAAGGTTTTAGCGTGATGGATTTTTCCATTATGGTAACTCACATAACATTGATCGACCTATAGAAAAATAGGTCCCCATGTTTTTCCATGAATGTTAGGGATCATGCTAATTCTTTTGTGTCATGTTTTTCTAGTCGTAACATCATTCAAATGAACCTTTCTCAAATGTCAACCTCCTTAATCTTTGGACTTGGTATGGTAACTTCTCTCACTTTCAAATCCTTCTACTGAGTCCCTATGTTTTAGTTCTAATCTTTATTCACCTATGGGTCTCTTCTATCATGGTTTCCCGATTGTGTTTTCTAGGTGGAATTTCAATGGAAAGAGAGAAGTGCAACTACAGTTGGATAGGCCCCACTAAGAAACTCTCACTCGGGCCCAACATGAAACTAAATCCTCGAAGGCCATATTTAACTCGTGCACCCCTTTAACAATCCAATAATCCATTGAAATGGATGAGATGGAGGCTCAAATGTAACAAAATTTCATGCATGATGAAGAAGTTTGTGAGCAAGTTACATTATAACGCCTAGACACTAGTACCTCCAAAACTTATGATATTATATATTTCAGGGCATTGAATCTACATTAACAATTTTTAAAAGAAAGTAATGGACTTATAACTGAAAGAAGTGAGGAATAATGTCATTCTTCTTCAACTAGATGAATTCCAATGGAAAGTCAAGGAAATAGACAGGAAGGTTTCTATTGCAATAAAAGTAAAGATGGAAATTAACTTCCAATACCCAAGGTTGCATTTGTCTAGGTCACATAATCTAAAGAAAATACCACTCTAGTTAAATCATAGTCTATCTGGTCTTTTTGTGGATTTCTTATTATAAGAAGCACAAATTCCCCTATCACTATACATAAGCTCATACAAATTTTCTTCTACAAAATAAACCTCAAATTTTATGGCAATAGTGGAATACCATAGTTGTTATGTTACTATCATGCATAGAAATTAGCAACTTAAATCTCAATATTCGTCATCATATAACAAATTTGTATCAGTATTCAAGCTTCATGCTAGTAGTGGCACACCAAAGTTGTTATGTTACTATCCTTCATAGAAATTAGCAACTTACATCTCAATTGTCATTATCATATAACAAATTTGTATGTTCCTTTTAAATTAAAAATGAAATACTTTATAAATAGAAAAAGTAATGTCTCTTATAATAAAGAAATAAAAATAGATACACATATTTGGTTAGTTTTAAAAGTATTATAAAATATCATTACATTGTTGATATTTTTTTTTTCAAGTTGTCTGTAATCCTTGAGGCTTGACTTGTGGCTTGAGGAGTTGCGATCGAGGAGCATCTAATTCGTCAAAGTCACTCAGGATTGCACTCAGCCCGAGCCATACTATCCTAAGTTGATTGGAGTTTTTAGCATGTCTCCTGCCCCTAGTGTAGGGCACAACTGCCCCTCGTGAGGTTTGATCCCGGGTCGCCTTACTAACGAGGCTCATTCTCAACCGATTGTGCTAGTGTGACTTGACCATTACTTTGTTGATATTACAAACAAGTCCAAAAGAGATATGTGAAGTAAAATAGTTTTATATGAATTTTAAAGTGAGATAAAGTAATTAAAAAAAGGAAATATAATATTTTCATTCAAATGAATGTGTGAGGAAGATGTATTTCAATAAATTATTTAGATAAATTATTTGAATATGTAGGTTAATTAAATAAATTATTTAAATATGCATGTTAATTGCACCGAGAGGTGCTCTCCGACCTAGTATGGAAGAGATGTTGTAATTTCATGTCCTATAAATATTTTGACTCAGCCAAATTACATAAAAAATAAAATTAAAATTAAAATAATATAAAAAAAATTAATAATGTTACTTATTCAAAAACATTAAAATAAAAATTAAAATTAAAATAATTTCATGGTATTGACCCATGCTATTCATGTGGAATATAGCTTATTTAAAACGAGAAATTAAACCGACTTAGATGCAAAATTCTTTTAGATTGAAAAGAGATTTAATCCATCTCAGTCCTTGGTAAATCCATAATTAAGATGGATACTAAAATTAATAAATGAAATTAAAAAAAAAAATATATATATATATATATATATATATATTATAAAGAGATTTAATCCATCTCAGTCCTTGGTAAATCCATAATTAAGATGGATACTAAAATTAATAAATGACATTTAAAAATATATATATAATAATATAAATTAATTATTTCAATGTCTCACACTCACACATATATAATTAAAAAACATAACGACTAAAACATTTAAAATTTTCTGATTGTTTTAGGTTTCTGGATTTTTCATGTGTGTCTAATAATAATATACATCTATTTTAATTAGATTTAGTAAAGCATCGAAGAAGAATACAATTTTTTTAGATGCAAATCTTTTTTCAAGTTTTTTACTTAAAAAAAGATTTGTATGGCAAAATATTTTATCTTTTCCTACATTGACTAGATATATGATTAAAATGAATTTTACCATAACTTAAAATTCAACCCAAACCATTAACAATTTCATTAATTCAAAAAAAATCTCACTTATTAAAAAAAATCACAAATTAATAAGATTATCTAATAAACCTTTTAACTATGTTTTCTCTCTCATGACAAACTTCATGATACAAAAAAGTTAGATTTACCATAAAACAAAAAACGGACCCACCACCCCGTTCCCTTGCAGGTTGATAATGGTGTTGCATACCCACTAGTGTTGTCTGAAGCCTCTTATTATCCATGGAGCAAACAATACAATATTGCATCGAGTTTTTAGTCAAACTCATATTAGTTTGGGTTTAAGTAAAAAAAATAAAAATTTTCATAATTTAACTTTATACAATCAAATTTATTATTATTTATAATATTTTAATTTATTTTTCCATTCTATTGGCTATTTTATTTATTAATGAGCTAGGGCACACCGAATAATCCATAACAAAATAACTCATTTATTGAATATTGTACAACCAGGTACAAATACGTTGTTATTAAAGAATTTTTTTTTTGGTGGGACAGAAGTTGTTATATGCATCTAAAGCTATCTCACAATTACACACTCCATGTTAAAAAAACAATATAAATTATGTTCATTGTGTACATCACATTTATTAGTGTTTCTTTGAGAAATGATGTATGAGTATCGATTATTAGTTAACATATTGAACAAATGGGAGGCTAATTATACGAAGTAAAAATAATAGTAGAGAATCAAATTAATGAGTTTGCAATAGGTTTAATGGTTATGAAAGATTGGTAATTATAAAAAAAATTATGGCTATTAAAAATAATAATTATAAGACAAAAGATTATTAAGGTGTACAAGTCATTTCTACTTATTTGACTTACTTTAGTATTAATTTATTTTAAGTTAGGTAGTTCCTTTTTTATTCATTTAATATAAAAGCAAGTTACATTTATATAAATATGTTCGGTGGCTTTAACCTGTCTATTGGGAAACCAGGTATGCTGGCCATTGAAACCTATTGTATGCCATTCAAAATTGGAAAGTTTTAAATCTGTCCAATAAGGCCTTATATGTCTGAATCCCTATCCACCAATATCTATTTTTACTCCTACACAATTCTATATTAATATCCAAAATGTACAATCAGTAACAACCAACAAAAAACAAGCAAGGTAGACAATATAACATTTACTAATCCGAGGACTCCACAGGAGCTCGGTCCTTCACACTTGATCCAAGCAATCTGACCAGAGGAGATATTGAATGACAGCCTCAATGTGGCCAAGGCGTTTGTTTTGTTGCTGAATTTGAACCTGTATCAATTGTACTTCCTTTTGAATTTCCTAAATCCCCTAATCAGGCCTCCCTGCATTCATCTGTGGGGTCATGATGGCTTTGGCCACCAGACTCTTCATAATCCAATATAAGTGGACAATGTGCTTGTACTCAGTGGTACACCCTCTAGTATTTCCCGGATCCAGGACAATATCTCTCCAATCATCCACCTAAACTTCCTTAGTTACCCAGTTGTTGAGTTCCATTTCCCATGAAGAAATAAGTTTCTTTACGTCTCTTGGAGTACCAACATTATATGCCTGCATCACTTCCTTAATGACCTGAGTGTTGGTTCACCGACCACTCCTCTTTAGGGGCCGGGTCAAAGGTGATGCTCTCTCAATATTCTTCTGCTGGCGATGTCCATTACCACGACCTCCAGGAGCCGATAAGCTTACACCACGAGCCATCCCAGAAGGCACACAAACGATCTAAGCACTAATGGACCAGTGCAGGTGGGTCGACACCAGTTAGAGCCAAAATTTACTCACGCTTTCACAATTAAAACCATAATTAGAAGCACCTGTTGCAGTAGCATTATAAAGAAGCACCAAACAGATAACGTCAGACCTGGACCACCGTAACCAAACTGATTTCCTCCCTGGTGGTCTCAACCACCATTTGTATGCTCGAAGGCACACCAATTTCACAGAGGGGCCATAAAACCTTCCCTTAATATGACAACCCATATCATTGTATATAAAATTGATCTTATTTACTGGTCTAGGCTCCAACCGAAACATGTTAAATAGTTAGTAAAAGCAGGATAAAAAAATGATAGACAAAGCTTAGAGGAGGGCTCCTCCCTGAACTAGCCGATGACCCTCAACTGGTTTCCCAAATCCTAACCCACCCGAATAGCCATACAGAGCACAAACATTCCCATACGAGAGAGAAGAATCCCAAACATAACATAAACCGAAATGTAAACAATGCTGCAAGAATAGAAGTCTTTTGGTCGAGAGACCACAAATAGATAACTCCTAGAACTAACAAGGTCAGTCCGAGATAAGACCCAGTTAGGACCCCGACTACTGCATGCATACCATGGACCTAAGGGCAGATAAGAATGAGATACATACTCGTTGGTGTTTGCCATGTAACCAGACAACACCGATGGAATCGGTGATCTGCTCCACCTCCTCGAGCTCTGCAACATTACAAAATTAACCCAACTACAACAGACTATCCAACTATACCACCCCATAAATAAAATGCCCGCTGACGGAGTCACTTCCCACCAACCTCTCGCAGTGAAATGCATCCTCTCGCAGTCGCGTTTCCTTTCTTTATCTGTGTGGCCTATACATTTCATATTCCCCACCCTCGCATGCTCCAACATGCTAACTGTTGTCGCCCGTCCATCCCTCTCTTCTCCACATCCATGTTGCTAATCCCGATAAAGATTGTTTGACACGAACGCACCCCGATCAGGGGTACTTACCTTAGTATTAATAATTCTACTTACCGTTCCGAATTTGATGATATTTGCACTGTAATTCATCTCTTAACATGTATATATGAATTTATTCAAACATTTATGGTGACGTCCATTTGAAGCTTAGTAATGTGCACCTATATTTACATCAATTTTTCATTTAGAGAATGGCTGAGAAAGCAAGTAGTTGTTGCTAGCCCATGCAACCACATTATTGAGTGCAACATTGACATTGATGAATATTATTAAGAATATATCTATCTTTATACAGTGAAAATATATTATTAACTTTACACTCTATAATCGGTGTGCCAATAACTTCATTTACAATATTTATATTTTTTTCAATCCCTAATTTAAACTTTGGCTGAAATTTTTTGCTCACATTTAAAAGTAGTGATTTTTTTTCAAAAATTACATTCTTGACATACCTTTTCAAAATTTTAAACTCAAAGACATTCAAAATTTTATTAAATATTAAAACAATTAAATATTTGTCATAAAAAAATCTAATTATCATTAAAAATACATATATTATATCTTTTCTATATTAAAAATATAATATTAATTTTTAAAATACAATAAATAATATACGAAAATGTACAATTTTGATTAGAAATAAATAAATACCTGTGACGACGGGAAGTATTTATGATTCTTATATTCTTTTATAAGTGGATCTGCTATCACAACACATGATGAGTCAAACACCAAGCAATAGAGAAATGAAATTAAATTGGCATCATGATTATGTAGCTTTTGATTCAATTCATTTTTGAGTCGCATTTTGTTATGTATTATGTCAGTTACATAAAAATTAAACATAAAAATTATATAAGTATATGATGAATAACCAAACACTTTTATATGTAACATTTTTACTATAACCAAACACTTTTTTATACATAATATTTTTATTATATACAATATGTGTGTTTTTTTTCTACTAATTCCAAGAAATAGACCAGCCCCACATTATAATCTCTTTATTTAAACATGAAAAAATAGAGAAAAAAATAACAATATTATCACCCCAAAAAAAAATCTAAATCGATAATTTGAATTAATATGTTTATAATTTCATCCATATACTAAAAAAAAAGAGTATATATATATATATAATCTTCTCAATATTTTTATCTTTTAATAATACAACTAATAAAATAATTATATATTTAATCACTAACTAATCATTTACAATGTACTTTAAAACATTAAAATAAAGTCTAGAGATTAAAGAGAGTATAAGTTTAGTATAAGATTTTTAGACATTAAGGTTAAACATTTTAATGAAATTACTTTATAACTTAATCATAAGCAAAAGTAAGTAAAAGTTAGTGAATGAATTTATATTTCAACAAATGAAATATAAAATCTTCTCAAAATATATATATATATATAATTTTCTCAATATTTTTATTTTTTAATAATACAAATAATAAAATAATTATATATTTAATTCCTAACTAGTCATTTACAATGTGTTTTAAAACATTAAAATAAAGTCTAGAGATTAAAGAGTGTATAAGTTTAGTATAAAACTTTTAGACTTTTAGGTTAAACATTTTAATGAAATTACTCTATAACTTAATCATAAGCAAAAGTAAATAAAAGTTAGTGAATGAATTTATAGTTCAACAAATGAAATTAGTAACAAAGTTATCCATACATACAAATATTGTATAATTACAATTAACAAAACACTTCAATTTACAAATAAATAAAATCTAAATTAAACAAATTCTAAACCTTAACACTAACTTAAATTTAATATTTTTAATTTAATTTAACTATATTTAATTAAATAACAATAACTAACTACTATGTAATACTATTATACCTCTATGCCTTCACCATTGTCTTGCTTGCCATGGATCACGGGTGGCTACGTCTCTTACCACCACACGCCGGTAGAGAAGGTAGCGAACTTCTCCAAGTATAGACAAGTCCGTCGGTTCAAGATCACTGTAATAAAATGAAATTTATTTAAAATATTTATTATTGATTTTAAGATAACTTTAACATTAAATAGTGAATATTAAAAGGGAGTCGACGATAGAATGTCGTTTCTTTTTAAAATCCGAAAGTTCCTTTCAGATTTTAAAATATATACATTTATCGATATAAATAATTAATCTAATTATGTATTTGAATAATATTTATTTAAATTTTTTTTAGAAATTAATGAAGTATAAATACATATGCATTATAGTATTTGTCAATGCTAAGTTTATAGGATTTTGGATAAATGAGATTAAGTGTTTTTTTAAAGGACTCATTTAGGGGAGATATGTATTGGACATGATGATGAAGACGTCTTACCCAAGTTACAAAAATAAATAATTATCAATACTAGTAAAAAATAAGAAAATACTTACCATTGTCAAAATGAAACTCTAAAATTACAAACACTAACCAAATTGATTATATACAACCATATCACTTATCCCATTTAATAGTTTCAAATTTTATGCTTTTGTAGAACACTCAATCTCTCTTCCCAAATCAATTACTATGACTCCCTACTTCTTTCTTCTTTTCTCTTTTCTATCAAAATTTCCCAAAACAAATTTGAATTATTCACATTTTAGACTTTTTCTCTCAAATAAAACTATAACTATTATAACTATTACCGTTATAACTTTAATCATTAAATAATAACATTTCAATTTTGATTTTTTTTTAAATAGACATATTCACATTATATTAATAAAGACAAAATACATAATTTACAATCTAAAGAGGAGTCTCTACCTATGTGTGAGGAAACCTGAGGGAAAACCCAAAAAATCTTTGCCCCTCGAAAGGAAGGGCCGGAGCTCAAATATTTGAAACAAGTTACATTTGTAAATGAGTTAAGAGGTATCAGGATGTATAACAGTGAGCCTAACAACTCTGTGCCACTTGCCGAAGAACCATAATTGACAATGAACAAAATTTGAAACAATGAGCCTAGAGGCTCTGTGTCCAATGCTTATGAACTGGACCAAAATTGGGAACCAATCCAAACCCAGATTTACCAACCTATGGAACGTCATGGAGTTGGAGAGGTTAGTGCTTGATGGTGGAGGGACTACACTGGAGTTGCATTGAGGCCATGTTATAGCCTCCATGCACGTGAGCACTGCCTTGAGCCTGCAGGCGAGCAACGAGATTGCGAACGACCCAAAGCGTTGGTTGACCTCTACGACTCTTTTCCTTCTCGAGAGCAAAGATTTGATGTGGAATGTGAACTTGTATGCCATGGTTGAAGAGAGTTGTGACTGAGGTTTCATCAAAGGTGATGGGGGACATCCACGACCTCTCCGTTTGCCTGGACGCCGCCCACAACCTTTGTCGCGATTCATGACAGGATGACAGAGGTTAGAGGAAGTAGAGCGAGAGTCAGATAAAGTTGAGGGAGCCTTGAGTAAAACAAAGTTGTGGGAGCCTTGAGTAAAACAACCCAGGGAATAAATTTCCGGGAAGACAAGTGGCTTGGACTTTTATTGCCAGAGTTGACAAGAAGGAGTGTAGGGCTGGGATGTCGGGTCAAAGTTCTCATGGAGGGGTTTTATAGTTCACTGATGACACTTAGAGGGATACCCACGCCGAGAGCGTTGTCATTTAGGCTGAGATCATGGCAACCTCATGTCGAACACTTGAATCCAGAAGAACATTTCAAATTTGATTGTTAAATAATCAAAATATCAATATTTGTCATTAAATAATAAAATTAATTAGTAGATTTATATCACTAGAAAATTTAAATAATTATAAACAGAAAATTAAAAAAGTTAATATATAAAAAATATTTCCATTATTTAAATAAGCAAGAATACATGAATGACAATTGATCCCTTATCACATGTCAAGTGTATATATCTTTATTAAAATGCTTTTCTTTTCCAAATAAACATGCAATAAGACAATGACAACAACTAAAAATTACAACCTCCCATATATTGAAACCAGAATGAACAGAAAGAAAAACAACCGATCCCTAACCACACATAACATAAGCGTATAGCTTTATGTTCGAAGCTTGATATTTTCTAATCAAACAAGCACGGACAGAATGAACTAACTTACTACAATATTAGATCCGTAAGCATATGAAGTCTCTAGCTGATCATTTGCATCCTTGGAGTTGGGACAGCAAAGAGCGGAAAGCGTGGTGGCATCGTCGTCCCAAATATTTCAGGCTCCTCCTCAGGAACTCCATCTCTGTGTTCCAAACTCCAATCGAAGCAATGAAACAAGCGAGCGAGCACGAGGGCGACTACTTCAAGACCCACAGATATGCCGGGGCACCCTCTCCTACCGGATCCGAAGGGAATGAGTTCGAAGTTCTGACCTCTCACATCTATATCTCTATGCATAAACCTCTCCGGCTTGAACTCCAAAGCGTCAGCTCCCCAGACGAGGGGATCTCTACCTATAGCCCACGCGTTCACAATCACCCTCGTTTTAGCAGGAATCCGGTACCCGGCGACAGTGCACTCCTCCATTGACTCGCGGGGAAGCAGCAGCGGGGCCGTGGAATGCAACCTCAGAGTCTCCTTCACCACGCATTGCAGGTACTCCAAATTTGGCAGATCACACTGCTTTAGCGAGCCATCGTTGCCCACCACTGACTCCAGCTCTTGTTGCAATCTTTTCATGACAACAGGATGCTTCAATGTCTCCAACATCGCCCATTCTAATGTTGCAGCAGACGTATCAGTTCCACCAACCATCAAGTCTAAAAGAAGGGCTTTCATGTCATTCCTGCTCATTACTGATCCGTTGCCACTCTCCGATATGTCGAGCAGCACCTCTACAAAGCAATTAGTCGCCCCCCCATTTTGGGTCCTCCTCTGAATGTGTTCATCGATAATCTCGTCAGTTAAACCGTCGAATTCCCTTTGAACTTTCTTCATGCGCCTTCTGATTCCCTGCAAATCCAACCACCCGAGACGAGGAATGTAATCTCCGATATAAAATGCACCCGCTAGAATTGACACCTCTCGCAGCAGTTCTGCGAATCCTCTAAAGCCCCCCGTCGAATATTTAGTGCCCATCAACATTCTGCATATTATATTTGCAGTAAGGGACGACAGCGCCTTGCTAAGATTAACAGGCTTGGCCCCTTTTTCGCTTTCCTGCCAAATGGAGCGAATCATCGCAGACAGTTCCTCCTCTCGTAGCGACTGGAATGACTCGATTCTCCTGGCAGTCAACAGTTCTAAGACGCAAATTTTTCTCATTTGCCTCCAGTAATCTCCATAGGGAGCGAACGCCAAGTCTTTGCAACCGGAGAACAAGTACTTCCCTGCCGCTGTTGCGGGTCTGCTGGCGAAGATCAGATCATGAGTTTTGAGAAAGAGTTTGGCCATCTCAGGTGAAGAAACCACAACGACAGAGACTGAGCATAAGCGCAGAAACATAATGGGACCATATTTGTCTGCAAGCTCTTTCAGGGCACCGTGAGGAAGCTCGCCCAACATGTGCAGATTCCCAATGATGGGCCATGAATACGGTCCTGGAGGCAGCTGATCTGAATTGCTTGCTCTCCTGGCTTTCAAATGGTATTTGAAGATAAAAATGATGACCAGAAATAGTATCGTCAGTCCTACTACTGTGGTAGCTGATACCCATCTCGGCTGTGCAGCGAAACTCATAAGCAACGTCTCTTCAGAATCCATTCTTTTTCTCTTTCGACTTCCTGCAGAATACAGCACGAATATATGGACTAGCAGTATATGATATGGAAGCGTGTCCCTCTGACCCTCTCAGAATTTTATATTATTTCAGAATGTACAGTGTGTCTGTGAGATTACATTTACATTTTCATGACTGAGCAATCTTCAAATTTCACTTTCACATAAACATGAAAATTTCTCATTATATATAAAAATTAAAATGGTAAATTATCTGTGAGTCTTGGGTCTTGGGTATGGAGTATGCTTTAAAACTGTTTTTGTTTGGTTAAGAATTTTTTTCCTTTAGACAGAAGAGAACTCAAGACCTAGAAGCATCTAGCAAGAATTAAATTAGCTGACTACCATCAGATAATTTCAGATGACATGATTTTCTTGGAATATCAATTACAAATGTTTAATAACTCGCGCCTTCTACTTTTGCTGTGACAAGCTATAATATTCCAAATTAGAAGATGCTAAGGACCTCTTTCTGCAGATAAGCTACTTTCGTCCATTTCACATTCATAAACGTCTTTTAAAAATAATCCGTTTATACAGATAAACCGAGGTTAAAAAAAAAGGAAGGAAGACAATTACAGAGAGGTAAAAATAAAAGGAAGCAAAGACAACAAAGGGTCACGAAGAAAGGATCTCCAATCGCAACTATGTTGCAAAGAGAAAACAAAGAAACAAGTCGAGAAAATCCAAGGATTCTCGAACATTGAAAGGGGCATGTTGGCGGTGATCCAAATTAGTTAAAGAAATATATATTAATATGTTTCCATATTCAGATATATAAATATTTTTAAGGAAATCAAACATCACCCCTATCAGGGTTGGCCTATGGACAAGGCAATAGACTACTGCAACGACATGTAGTGCCATTATGATATGGTAGATCATATTAGTGATCCAACTATCCAATTCACGCTATGGTAATCAGAGGCTTACTGGGTTTATGTAACCTGGATCATTATGGTTAATAAATAAATTTAGTTTAATGTATATTTATTTTAAATTTAGATTTATTAAGGGTTGAGAGAAATTAAGTTTGAAGTTAAGATGCCCCAAGTTCATAAGCTTGTATCTCATAATGGATTTCTTCAAACCTTCTTATAATAAATTTCCTCAAACTTTTAACAAATATTATAGACAAATACTATAAGTTATACTTTTATTTAACTTTAACTTTATAATTTAAAGATAAAATTATAAACATTTCATCCCGTGTTTCATCCCTTTCGCACGGGGAGCTTTGAGATACCTTTATTATATTTTAATTTCAAATAATAATAATATCAAGGATTATGACGTTTATTATATTACTTTTTGCCATACGAGTCAGTTGTTGAGTATTTTAAAAATTGAAGTACTCTGATTACATTGTTGGTGCCGTATGAACAAGTGGGTAGAGTATTTTATTAAGGATCAATACGTTTAGTATTATTTTTGCCATAAGGATGAGTTGTTGAGTATTTTAAAAATTAAAAAACTACGATTATATTATTAGTGCCGTATGGATAAATTGTAGAGTATTTTAAAATTTATAATACCAAAAATTATAGATTAATAAATTTATTATAATATTATTATGTCACTTAAGTCACATATTATTTTCTCGATACCAAAAAATTTCAGGGAAAATTTATTTTTTACAATGTTAACCAATAGTTTTAGATGATCAGTATTATTGACGTTTGTCGCCTGCCACCGCCAAAGCTCCATTGTCAGAGGCAATACGTCAGCAAATTAAAAACGCGCTCCCATACCGGCCAGTGGCTCTTCTTTCCTGAGCAGCATTATTTACAATGCTATAAGGTATTTAATACACTCTCACTGACCTTTAAGACAGTAAGGTAAATTAATGTTCATAGTCTTTGCAATCCCAAAATTTTATCCATTAGCGTTTTGCTGCTTTGCGCACATCCTCAAATTTAATAAATACATAAGTATGTTCGGTAGAGGCTTCAAATTAATCTAGATTTATTCGATCCTTTCCCTATGTTAAAAGGGCAGTTTTTTAACAACTATTTACGAAGAAATTCATTCACTAAACGCCATTGATATTTGGGAATGGAAAAACACTGATTTGGAATCGCATTCTCATTGAAGTAAGATATTTCATTAATATGTATCGTTTTTTAATTTTTGATCTTTCCTGTTTTACTATTTTAAGCACTAGGTATATTTAAATTTGAGAAAGAAATTCATTAAAATATTTTGAAAGTTACTGAATTTTTAAAGTCGATAAAATTCATTGATATTCAACCATACTTTAATTATAATTTTATAGTAAAAAAAAATCGTAAATATATAAGGTACGTTGGATAAAATTCATTCACATTAGGTAACTTTAAAACTACCTTTTATTTTTAGTTGGTTTTTGTTTTTTTAATTAAAGGGATTTTTTGATAGAAAATTTGATTAATATATAAATTTTCATAACCCTGATTTTTTTGACGATGCCTATGATACCTTCGTTGTAGTTTTTGTCTTTGCTTCCTCTAGAGCCTCAACATGAGAAAAAAGTAATTACCGAAGGCAAGGCTGTAATGTTGACGCTAAAGTAATTACCAAAGGCAAGGCTGTAAAATCTATTTGATTTCTTAGAACTCAAAGGAAGAAGATCTCGTTTTTATCGAGCTAGTGAGAAACTAAGTTCTTCACTCTTTGAAGCTTACTTTCCTTTCAAGAAATGGGACAAAAAATTCAGTTAATTATATTGGAAAAATATGTTTATGAAGAATTAGAAAAAACATTATAACTTATATGAATTTCATATATTAAAAATTTTCATTTGTTTTGGGAAAGCATCTGTAATTTTAAGAATTTTGTTATCATTTCTGAAAATATTATAAATAGATTATCTATCATATGTTAAAAATTGTAATTTAAGTTAATAGAAATTGATTAATAAATGTAGTTTTTTTTTTCAATATTTATATTACATTTATATATATTTTTTTATTTTTACGCCGTAAGGCGTATTTATTTGAAATGAACTTTGCTGACTGCCTATGTGTACAATTGGTGATCGTGAGATCTGTTGTTAGACGATTGAAAGAAGATGAGCGGTGGATATAAAACAGTTAAAAATACTAACCTAACCCAAAACCTTAATGAGTCAGTCATTCAATCATTCGCTGCAGAGGCGCATTCGCTGCAGAGAAGGGGCAGCTGGAGGAATGGGAGGGAGCCCTGCAGCTGCAGTTGGAAGAACCAGCAACAGTGGTAGTTATTAGTTTGTTCTGGTAGTTTTTAGATTGTCTTTTAAATATCTTTAGTTTATTCATTGTTATCTATCTGATTTCCTGTTTTCTGTTACAGTGAAGAACTGAAGTGAAGAAATTTGCTCCTGAGCGACTGCTGCTGCCTTGCCTCTCACTGCTGCTGACTACTGCTGCTGCTGACTGCTGCGTTGCCTATGACTGTGAGTGCTTTCGACTGGGTATAACTGAATGGTTAACATTCCAATGAAATTTTGCAATTTAATGTGATATCATGTGTGAGCACTAGTAGATAGCTTCTACTCCATTTCATTTCTACTGTAACGTTTAGTGATTGTTTAGGTGGGTGAGGAATATAATTATTTGAGAACAGCTTTTGTTACTCAGTGAGCATGTGATACATAGTCATAGATCATGACCTATGTACTCCAACTCCAACCAGAACCACTATATCCAGTTGTGATGAAGATGGGCTTGGAAACTGCGCTTATGTCCATTTACCTTTTTTGTCTGTGGGATTATCATAGACCTCTGTCCAGCGGAGGTAAACCTAGGAAGCAGACCTTCGCATTGACCAGATATCAGTTGCAATCTGTGTTGATGAGACTTTGTATTGACCTACGAGGACAAGGAGGGAGATTGGATGCTTGTGGGTGATGTCCCATGGAGGTGAGCTGTGAATTCCAAGCAAATCCAATGCTGCTGAAAGAAAAAATGTATATAGGCTACAAAAATTAATTATAGCAGTACACTAACTGGTATTTTGGTTTCTTCATGTTTTTGCGTAGAAAGGGAGGAATTGAGTATTGTTTGTTGTGTGCCAACAAGAGGCTTGTATTCATGCCCCCTTTCTCTTTCTAGTGCTTTTTAACTGATTGGCTATTGGCCAGACTGCATAAATCCCCTGTCTACTGATTGGCTATTGGCCAGACTGCATAAATCCCCTGGATATTGGCCCTTCCCTCCACCCTGTAATGCTATATATTCCACCTTCCCAATTCTATTATTTTTCTATAGAAAGATCTTGCAAGTCTCATTGTCTACAGATTCTTCATTTGTACATATTTTCAAGAATCACCTAGTAGTTCTCATGGCTCCTCATCAATTGAAATCTGGTAAAGCCTAAATTTTGAATTCTTTGGACATCCAGTAAGTCCCAAATTTGAACTGCAACGGTTTTCTTACTTCATGAGCATGATGGGCACCATCAATTATAGTTCGGTATAACTGAATGGTTAACATTCCAATGAAATTTTGCAATTTAATGTGATATCATGTGTGAGCACTAGTAGATAGCTTCTACTCCATTTCATTTCTACTGTAACGTTTAGTGATTGTTTAGGTGGGTGAGGAATATAATTATCTGAGAACAGCTTTTGTTACTCAGTGAGCATGTGATACATAATCATAGATCATGACCTATGTACTCCAACTCCAACAAGAACCACTATATCCAGTTGTGATGAAGATGGGCTTGGAAACTGCGCTTATGTCCATTTACCTTTTTTGTCTGTGGGATTATCATAGACCTCTGTCCAGCGGAGGTAAACCTAGGAAGCGGACCTTCGCATTGACCAGATATCAGTTGCAATCTGTGTTGATGAGCCATATCCAAGAAGGCTGATAATTATGATAAGCCAAGATCTGTAGATTGCCAAAATCCTTTGAGTGACAATAAGAGATGTGAATCCTAGGCAAGGGCTCTACTATTGAGTCATTCTATAACTCAGTAGGGTTTAATGGTAAAGATTCAAGAACATGCCATAGTTCAGTAGGGTTTAATGGTCAAGAACATGGTTGTTTAAATGTTATAAGTTAAAATCTAGATATAGTCTTTACCTCTTTAATTTGCAGTGTAGACATGAATCTCTTCAAATTGCTGAAGTTCTAAAGTTATTGGGATTGTAAATTGGGGAATATTTTGAAATCTGTTAATCACATTATTGTCTAGAAAAATCCCAAATATTCTCAAGGCACTTCTTTAAAATCCATTTAAAATATTAAATATAATTCATTTGTCAGGGCTCTCGTGGCTCCCTTGCTATTGGTATCAGACAAGTGTGGATAATCAACCTTTTCACATTGCTTCGGTTAAATAGAGCGATGACAATCACCGTATTTGACAGTGACAAATACAATTTCCACACCACATGCCCATTCAAAGTCTTCTATTGTTATTTCTGGGGTCTTTCCCTATTTTCCGTGTAAGTAACGACCTGTACCCATTATGAATTATTATATGGGCAACATTCAGCACTTAAATCCAACGCCAATGCACAGCAAATCGAAGCAAGCAACAATTGCTCACCATGGAAGAAGACTCATCTACCCCACTGTAAGGATAAGCTTGGGATTTCACTAAAAACAACTCCATCTCCATTCTCTTTTGGCAATGAAACTTTGCCGTCACTATCCCATTGGCTATTGTAAATTCAAGCTATGAACGATGGATTCGATTCGATTCGATTTCTTTTTATGTCAAGGTAGCTCCACATTTTTGGATACATCTTTTGGTAGGTGGAAGCTTGATGCTCTGTTTTGATTGGTTGGGGGGTTTATGCTGCCCAGATTGCTGGACTCTTGGAATGTATTTTTGGATACATCTTTTGGGAGGTGAAAGCTTGATGCTCTGTTTTGATTGGTTGGAGGTTTATGCTGCCCAGATTGCTGGCCTCTTGGAATGTTTTTTGTAATGCGTTTTTTGTGTTTTAGCTGGTTTCCGGTCCTGTTTTGGTCTGGTGAAACTTCTGATCTCTGGCGAAATCTGTTTCTGTTCGTAGAAAGTTCCAAATAAACTCTATGAAACATCTTTTACGTTTATAAAAAGCTGTTGAAAAAAAATGGATTGTTTTACAGATTTTGCTAGTCTTTTAAACAATAACTTAATGGCTTATTTGCCAAAAGTAGATAAAATGTGCTGTAAGGTGAGGAGTCCGGCTTCTAGCCAAAGACAAAGTAAATATTTCTTGAATTTCCATTTATTTAACGAGATTTTATAAATTATGTAATTTTTGAATAGATTAATGTGCATCTGTTATGTTACGAGCATGTAAAGCCGATCATTTCCGTTCCATATGATACATTTTCATTTAAAGAAACAAAATCGATAAAACAACCCAGAAATTTCAATTATTTCTGTCATATGTGAGTTTGAATATTTAAAGCGAATATTTTGGAACACGTGGATCAAATTTGTTTGTTTTGAACTGTATTTATCCAAAATTCTCAGTGCTTTTGCTTTCGTTTCGTTTTGTTTTGAAATGCAGTATTGATATTTTACAGTGTTTGCCAGTTTTTAGACTACTACTTTATGGCTTATTCCAGAACACCTGGATCAAATTTGTTTGTCTTGAATTGTAGTTATCCAAAATTCTGAGTGCGTTTGCTTTCGTTTTGTTTTGAAATAAAGTATTGATTTTTTACAGTCTTTGCCACTTTTTAGACTATCACTTTATGGCTTCTTTCGTTATAAAAAGAGAGAAGATTTTTTTATTGTGAAACAAAATTGTAAGATCACATGGAATTGCATGAGAACTGTTACTCAAACGTTTACATTCACATGAACCTATGAATCTTAGTCTTTTTTCAGATCAAAAATATGTGTCCAGAAAAATTTATTCCAATTGTACTAGGTGGAATAGGACTTCATTGGATGTCTCGTCAAACATAACATGGTATAGATCCAAAGCCCATAATTGGTCCATATAATCCACAAGGCCTCTACTATTGAGTTACAGCTGTCCAGTTTAGGACAAATGCCTTTGCAATAAATTTATAAATTCTTAAGTGGGAATGAGAAACTGTTTAGAAAACAGAGTTTCTGGTTTAGAATTCCATGACTGTAACGCCTGTAATGCCGATAAGAGAACGATAGATTTATGCCTCTCTGTTCTGTTCAGCCTGCAGGTGTAACCTGCTATCACACCTTCATCTGGGTGTTTCTTCAATCCACATGGGCCAAAGCTGTGACAGTAATCATATTAAATTTAATTAAGAATAAAAATAATAATATAATAATATTATTAATTAATAATAATAAATTAATATGTTGAGTTTAAAATATTAATTTTAGAGATTATTAATATGTTGAAATCAATATTTAAAACATAAATAATAATAAATCCAGGAATTAATAAACTTTAATATATAAAGTTTTAAGCCCTAGAATCTCTAATACTAAACCTTACGATTTAATTTTTTTTATTATATATTATTATATTAATATTATATTATATTATTTTAAATATATATTATTATATTAATAGTATTTTATATTATTTTATTTAACTTTTATATTTTATTTTCCAGTACCATTTTGTGACCATATTTGTGTTCAAGGTCTTTCAGCCTTCAGGGCACGGTGAGGAAGCTCGCCCAACATGTGCAGATTCCCAATGATCGGCCATGAAAATGGTCCTGGAGGCAGCTGTGAATTTCTTGCCCTCGTCAGTTTTCAAACGATATTTGAAGAAGAAGTAGACGAAGACCAAAACTAGTATGGTCAGTCCTACTGTGGTAGCTGATATCCACCCCCCTGTGCAGCAAAACTCATAAGAAACGTGTCTTCTAAATCCATTTTTTTCCTCTTCGACTTCCTGCAGAGTAGAAGATAGGGAGGACCTATTTCTGCACAACAGCTACTTTCATCCATTTCGCATTCATAAACCTCTTTTAGAGAATAAACAATTTATACGGATAACAAACGTCAAAAAAGAAGAAGCAAGGATCTTCGTGTGTCCACTAAGTCTCAATGAGTTTCAATCCCAACGATGTTGCAAAGAAAAAAAGAAAGAAACCAGACGAGAAAATCCATGGATTCTCAAGCATTGAAAGAGGCTTGTGGGCGGTGTATTTCACAAGTTTCCAAATAAATGAAAGAAACATATTAATATTTTTCCGTCTTTAGATATATTAATATATTTCAAGAAATCAAAGTTCACCTCCTAGTAGGGTTGGGCCTACTCCATCATACACAAAGCAATAGACTATGACAATGACATGCAGTGGCATTATACGAAAAGATGACTTATCATAGATAAGGTTCATCATATTACGGATGCAACTATCCAATTCACTACTCTATCATACAAAAAGCAATATACTATGGCAATGACATGGAGCAACATTATACGAAAAGACTATGACAAATATCCAATTCACTACTCTATGATACACAAAGCAATAGACTATGACAAAGACATGGAGTGGCATTATACGAAAAGATGACTTGTCATTACACAAAGCAATAGACTATGACAAGACATGGAGTGGCATTATACGAAAAGATGACTTGTCATAGATAAGGTTCATCATATTAGGGATGCAACTATCCAATTCATATTATACTAATGAGAAAATGACTAGCTCATTATGGATTATCATGGAAATTGTTTAATTGTTTCTTATTTTTACACGTCAGTGATTATTGTTTTACAATCACTAATTACATATTTGAAAAAATCTAAATCACTAATTACATATTTGAAAAAATCTAAATTCTAATTTTATTGTTATCATGAACCAACTATTATGAAATTGATATAAGATATATGAGATATTTATTTGTTAATATTATATATACACAATTAGGGTGTCTTTACATTAATATACATGTTTTTCAATAAAACATTTTTTTCATTATTAATTAATTATATATATATATATATATATATATATATATATATATATATATATCTAATATGATATATATTATACATTATTGTAAGGAATGGAATATATTTTCTACTATATAAAACATCAATGGTCCCTCTTAGCGAGGAAGGTATTATTCCATGATGTTCTCCTTCAGTAGTCTCAATCACACCCAACCACTTCACATGGTATGCACAGGACTACCACCATAGTCTCAAGACTATATTGCAAGTATCTATGATGTTTCTCCTCTCCCAGTTGTCCTAATCACACCTAGCCACTTCACATGGTGGAGGAAAGACTTGTACTAGGCTAATTCCTCCCTAAGTCACTTCACATGACTGATATGTGAAACCGTTGGCCAACAGGAGAGTATTTTCAACTATAGACAAGGGTGAATATTCTGCATCACACCAACCTTGTCTTAGAAGTATTCAAACTTTACTTTAGACAAAGGCTTGGTGCGAATGTCTGTTGTTTGCTCATATGAAGCTATGTACTAGAGTTCCATTACTCCTTTCTATATCATGCTTCATATGGAATGATTTTGATCTCTATATGCTTTAGCTTGTCCTAAAGGACTAGATTTTCTAAAAGCTTCACCCCACGAGGACTTCATTAGGAGAGAAACATCCTACCACGTGTGTTCATATTGGGGTATATATATTGATGAAAAGATAACATAGTATATTGAACATATAAAAGGGGGTAAAGAGTTTTTATATTGGCACATATAAAAAATGGAGCTCAAAGTTAATGAAAAATATAAAAGGGTATAAAAGAATTTAATTGAAAAAATGGATACCTACAATATCTAGTGAAAGTAGTGGTTTTTTAAATTATTGAGTTCATATTGGTAGGGTTTTAAATAATTTTATTTTTAGATATATTTTCCAATATGTAGTCAAATTAGGGGTATTATTTAGTATGTCATGAACACACGTGATATGTCATAGGTTCATTGAGTGAAGCCCCTATCGTTCACAACTTTGATTATCACAGTATATCAAAGTTGGTTCTAAATCTAAATCAAATAAACTTGGAAGCAATTTCTAAAGCCACACTACTTCACAGCTTGCTTCATTCGCCGCTATATATTTCGCCTCTACTATACAGAGTGCCACTAACATTTGTTTTCTGCTAAACCATGAGATCATACCTAATCCCAAACTAAATCAACATCCTAATGCCCTCTTCATGTATATTATACTCCGTGCCTAGTTAGAGTATGTATAGCCTTGCAACTTTACTTCACCGTCTAATACATATATAAGTCCATATCTGATTGTACCATGCAGGTACCTCAATACATGTTTTTCTGCTACCAAATGTACATGTTTAATCTCAACCATGTATTGACTCAATGTGTTCACTACAAAGCATATATCCATCATGGTATTAACCAACTACATTAAGGATCCAATCAACTATCTGTACATCGTCGGATCAACCAAAACTGAAGAATAATCACACAAAAACTTCATATTCGTAACCATAGGTGTGGACATGGACTTGTAGTCCATCATCTAGAATCTCTGCAGGATCTCAGATGTATACTTCTCTTAGCTAAGGAGGATTTCATCTGGTCTCATCCACACTTATAATGCCAAGAAAAAGTGCACTAAACCTAGATCCTTCATTTTGAACTCTAAAGTGAGCTTCCTTTTGAACTTATCTATGAGATTCTCATCCCCTATGAAAAACAAGTCATCTACATATAGTACCAATATCAAGGAGAACGCATCTTTGACCTTATAGTAAATTTTGGGACTTATTTACTCTTGGTAAATCCCAAGATCATCAAATAGTTGTTTATTGAGGAATAACAGGCCCCTGTGTGCTTCCTTAATAATATACAAATATTTCTTCAATTTACAAACATGGGACTCCTTCCCATGGCACACAGGATGTTTCAAATGCATGTGTTTGAGAAGCTCCAAGTCATAACCAACTTCACCAATCTTCTTCTTCACCCTGAATGGACCCTCATACTTCTTTGTCAAAGATATCATAGTCCCTGGTCATGGCTAAAACTGATCTTTGGTGATCCTTAGTAAGACCATGTCCCCAACATCGAAGTGTGTGTCCCTCCTGTGCTTATTTGCCCATTTCTTCATTCTTGTTGTAACATCATGCTGGTGCACCTGTGGTGACTCCAAAGACTCCTCCCATGCTGTCAAGAATCTCGTTGCATGTGGACTCTCGGCCCCACATGGTATCTTTGCCGGAATGAAGATGACATACTTGGAAAAATGATCCACAACAACCATAATCCCATTATACCCCTACACCTGTGGTAACTGAGTGATGAATTCCATCGAAACACTCATCCAAGGTCTCTCTTGAATTTGTAAAGGCTGCAAAAATCCTCCATGTCTTTGGTTATCCATTTTTTCATACTGAAAAATGATGCATGCATGTACATACTCCTCCACATCCTCCCTAATCTTCTCCCAAAAGTATCCCCTCTCAAAAATGCCAAAGAACGACGCTACCCTAGGTGGCAAACCCATGGATAATCATGGCACTCCTTTAAGAGGTGCCTCCTAAGTCCAGATGACTTCGTAATGTAGATTTGGTTCCAATATAACAAGATCCCATCTCGTAGAGAAAACTTCATAGTATTCCCTTCCTTCACCTGCTTCTGAATTCTCTTCGCCTAAATATATGTTTCCACACTAGCATGAAATCTACTCTACATCCCATTGGTCATATGAGTTCGAATCCTACTGCGCTCAACTTGGTCTTCTTCCTCCCCAAGTGCGGCCAACTATCCCTTCCTGCTGACGACATCTGCAACGGCATTGAGTCTACCTAGTCTGTACTCAATATTCATGTCAAACTCTGCCAAGAAGTACTGCCAACGAGCCCGCTTCCCTGACAACTCTGGTTGGGATGCAAAATAACTTGCTGCAATGTTGTCAGACTTAACAAAAAAGGCTTCCCAATCAAGTAATGTATCCATATCTTTAAACAATGGATTATAAAAATCATCTCCTTCTCATGAAATGAATATTTTCACTCTCTATCCTACAAATTTAGACTCTCATATGCCACCGGAAGCCCATCCTGGAAGAGTTTTCCCCCATTCAAAAAATTAGAAGCATTTGTGTGCAACTCAAATGGTCTCTCAAATTCAAGTAGCTTCAATATCAGTGCCTTCACCATCCTTCTCTTCAAATATTCAAATGTCGCACAAAACTTCTATGTCAAATTCCATCGCTTATCCTTCTTCAGAAGGTCTGTCAGTGGCACAATCACCTTGGAATACCCCTCGACAAAATTTCGCTGGTAGGTGGTCATCCCCAAGGCGACTCTCATGTCATGGACATTCTTCGATTCAACCCAATACTCGATAGCCTGCACCCTGATTGGCTCCATTTGTATGTGACCTTGATCCACTATGTGTCCAAGGAAAAAACTCTCGATTTTAGCAAACATACACTTCGACTTCTTCAAGAACAATTGATTCATCCTCAGTGCCTTAAATACCAAATCCAAGTGCTTATTACGATCCTTCATGTTATCACTGAACACCACAAGGTTGTCCAAGTATACAACCATGAAAGAATCCAAGAATAGAAGAAAAACATCGTTCATCAATGTTAAAAACATAACAAGAGCATTGCAAAATCTGAATGGCGTGACAAGGAACTCAAAAATCCCATACGTGGTCACTATCATAGTGTTCTTCTCATTTCCTTCTGTTATCCGCACCAGATAATACACATGCCTTAAATCGAGCTTCTATTCAGTGCACGATAATCACAACACATCCTTAACTCATTCATTTATTTCTTCCTCTGGAACAATAATGAAGCACTATATGGAGACCTTGAAGGTCATATGAAACCTCCATTAGTTAATTCCTTCAACTATCGTTTTAACTCCTCCAATTCTGGTCCTCAAAAAAGAGAAGGAGCTTTTGGTGGTGGTTTCTTCCCTTGCTCTAGCTCAATTTTATGGTCCACTGCACATCTTAGTGGTAGTACTTTCAGAAACTCATCGGGAATCAAATTTTCATATTTGGCCAATATAACGAAAATTTCAGCTGGAATAGGCGTCCCAGTCCATCATCATCCTCAACCTCCCTGATGACTGTTGCATATGTCTCAACATCTAAATCCCGCATCGCCTTACTTATACTTATCATAGACACGTGGTGCACCTTCATCTCCCTACGCTGCAAGTGAGTAGGAAAAGTCCTCATCCATGTGTCTACAATCAACATAATCTCATCACCAAATGGGACAACAATTTCCTTTCTTCCCTTAAGAAAATTATGCCCAAATATCATGTCAAAGTGATTCATCTCCATCACTGTGAAGTCCAAATAACCCTGCCAATCTATAATTCAAACCGCACATCACTTGCCAATCCCGACACTTTATCCTTTGAGTTCAATGCCTTGACCTCCACATCATTGGGAATAATCTGCAGTCGAACTTCCTTCGTTAACCAATTCGTCATAAAACTATGAGTGGCACTTGTGTCCACCAAAGCTTTGAACGGTATGCCATGAAACTCCGAGTCAAGAAACTCCAAACTGTGTAGCCATCATTTATTTTCCTCAAGAACTCTAGCCCGCATACATATTTAATCTCTATTGCATCCTCTTATACTAACTTTTCTACCATATTTCTTGTCCCCAAGTCGGTTCCATCGTTTTGGGCGTCATGTGGCACCGACTAAACTTCCATACTTAGTATTTTTTCATCTTTCGGGCTACGCCTTCCATTATTATCTTGTTTCTTTTATTTTATTATTATTTATGTGCGGAAAAACATATCAAATAATAAACAAATGCAAAATCAATACCAAACGCAATGATATATAAAATTAATATTTTCATTATAAATTTCTGAAATTATTTTTACAATATGGTACAATGGGGAGACTGCCGCTACCTAAGAGCAACCCTCGGCGTGAACACAGTTCACTGATGGCCCGGGCCATAATGCGTACTGCCTATCACCCGATAGCACGTACCATACTTCTCGTGGCACCACAATTCACCAAATGCATGTTCTGTTCAACTCAATGCACCTACACCCAACTTGCCTACACACTAAAATGCCTTACTACCCAACTGTTAAACTATGTTTTATGTCTGCCCGCAAGATGCGGGAATCACTACACCCGAACATCCACTGCATGCTACACCGACTCTTCCTTCATAATGTGACTTCGCCAAATGAAGTAGCTCCACAATTTTTTGATGATTCTCTCCACCGTGCAAATGCTTCAATATATATTCTCCCTGACGATTATGTTTTCCATGGGGTCATGTCGGTTGGGGCGTTGGCATAGCAAGCAGACCTTCCTGCTATGCGCTGCATGCCCTCATCATCTGTGTCAGTCCATTGCACTTTTCCACCTCCATGTTGATTCATCGCACTTTGCCCACCTTCTTGTTGGCTCGTCGCACTTCACCCACCACCTTGTGTGATGGAAACTCTATCACACTTCATCGTATTGATCGGTTATTCTCCACCCAACTCACCTGTGTTGTGTCTCCCTCATTTGGTTTACCCACACCCAGGTGTGGGCACATCGCTCAGGTGTGCACCCCAGTCACACGTTACCCCATCGCATTTAACTGAATTTGTGTTGCCACCAACCGGTCTGACACTCCTTGTCTCACATTTAACCGAAACCAATTTGGGTGGGCGTCCTATGCACCTGCCACTAGGTCTGCATGCCTGTGACTTGCCTAAGTGTCATGTGCTCCTATTTGGTCACCAGACTCACCCAAGGGAATTGATTCCAACTTGGGGTCCTAAAAACATTTGTCTGATAAACCCCTAGCCTAATATGCTTCATGAAATCACTTGTTAGGGATGGAAATGGTCACTGGTTGAGTGGTTGACTCAGGATTGAGTAGTTCGAGAGGCCAAGGTCTGATACTGAGGCTAGAGACTGCGCAATGCTCAATTCAATATGGCTAGGATTAAAGGATTACACAATTGAGGGACTCAAGGACTCAGGTTGGAGGCTTGACCCTTGAGACTATGCAATACAAAACTCTCAAGGCCTAGTTAGAGGGACTGTGCAGTTGAGGGAATTAGTTAGTCAAGGTCTAGGATTGAGCCTTGAGATTGTGCAATGCGTAGTTCAAGCTTGGATTGAGAAAAAATATTGCGTAGTTTGGGAGCTTAGGGAACCACGCTAAAGGCTTGAGCACTAATTTTTCCCAATCCACAGTTCTAGAAGATAGAGGAGGCTAGGTGATTGTGAAATTTTGCAGTTCAAGAGCTCAAGGGTTGGGCTTGAGGACTGAGATTGCGTAATGTGCATTTCATGCCTGAATGGAGAGATGGATAGCGCATTTTTGGATCTAATGGGCCAGGCTCGAGCATTTTGATTGCACAATGCACAATCCTGTAAGGAAGGAATTGCGCATTATGCAGCTCCAAGAGGAAGGGTTGCAGCTTGAGGGCTAAGATTTTATAATGTGTAGTTCAGGAGGGATGGATGAGCCTAGGTTGCTTGGTCGAGAATTTTTCCAGATTTGACCGAGTGTGGGATCTGTGCAACTGATGTGAAAAATGACAAGACTTGATTGTGATCACACACTTATAACACTTGATGACACAACATAGATAATCCATAACACATGAGAAACATACTTCTCTCAGTGCGACAACTTTGTGAAAACTTACAACAAGTGTGACACCAAAGATACACTTTGCGACGTCTGTGACGACACTTTTGCGACGATGCTTGAAAATTTGGGAATGAGAGTGATACATGTTTACATTGTAATTAAAACTCATTAATGCAAATATTACCCCTCGAAACACACCAAAACTAGCTTTCGTGCATTGTGCGACGCTCCACATGCCAAAAGACAAAATTTACTATAGGAAGAGAAAAGGGTGAACGACACTTGTGATACGCAAACGACAATGAAAGTGACATAATCCACAACATAGATAAAATGAAAATGACACTAACTAATGTGAAATTAATCAAAAGTTGCAATCGACAGCATGTAAATGACACTCGCGAAATAGAAGGTGCGCAAAAGTGATAGTTTGAAAAACTCACCAAAAGAGAAGTATAAACACAACCAAAATTGAGATACTGTCATAGAGCACGCTAATTTTCGACATGGCTTTAAAATTGCATAGACATTGTCTTGATGGACTGTGTTATGCTTGGTCAAGGTTGCGTAAAAGAATGCACTCATGATCTTGTTGCACACTGAGCATGTGTGAGAAAGTGACTTCGGTCGATGAAGAAGTGACCATGGAACGACCGATCACAAGATACATAGTAGGCTCCAAAATTCAAGTGTAGTTAAAATTTTGGAGGATGTTTGTCGCAACAACAACACTTGGCGAAACATTGGTAGAACTCCAATTTCTTTGCCTTGGTCAATTATTTCGTGCAAGGTCTAGTTCTTTAGGGAGAATTGATTCATTTTTCAGATTACCATGGTTCCCCACTCACCCCATGAATAAACATAGTCTCGCTCACTCCTTTACTCGGTTGAACACAAACATAAGTTCAACGATCACACAATGTTTCGAATTAGGAAAGGGTAATGAAGTTCATGAGGTTTATATTTTTAGAGTGTATTTTCCCACATCTCATGTTTCTCCACTGCCATTAGCCCTGGAAAGTACCCCGACGGAGTCACTTAAGGGATAGAAACATTTCTCCGTTTCCAGTAGGCCTGGAAAGTACCTCGCAAAGTTGCTTGCATCAACTATTTGCGCATGAAATCTTTCTCTTCTTTTGCCTTTATTTATTTATTTTATGTAGGACTGTGTATCAACACTTATTTATTTCATGGGTAGAAGAGGGATCCTGAATTATTGAGAGCAGAAGAGGTTGTCCCTTCAGAGAAGCATATATAAGACCTATGATTTGGTTTATTGTTTATATTTTACCCTTATCCTTCTCTACTTGATTGGATTAGCCTTAAAACACTGAAACATAAAGACTCGAGTGTAGGCATGAGGTTTCCAGAATAGAAATGGAGATCATGGTTCAACACAAAGATTTCCTTACGCAAGGATCATATTTCCCATCAGAATATCATCGACCAAAATATGTAACCAATACAAGGAAGAAGGATAGAAAGTTAGCCAAATTTTTTATTGTAAAAAATCTGTTTCTATTTTTCCACATTTCCTTTTGATCCAACAAAGCATCTTCATGCAAGGTATTACAAAATGAAAGAAAATACAACACACAACGAGGAAAAAAAACTAGAATACAAAACAAAAGGGAGCTAAACCAAAACATGATGTGAAACAAAAATCAGAAAACACAATACAAACTACGGTAAATGAATGCAGGATGAATGTGCAGGTAAACTAATATGCAACGATACCTACTCCTAACTTAACCAGCTAGAAGTTTGGGGTCACATATAATGAAATTTCCAATGTAGCCACCGTAGTTGTTCCTAAATTGCAATTACAAAGATATGATCGATAGAGACTGAGATAAAACAATGTGCAACAGAAAAGATAGAGTCTTGAATATTCCACACAATAAATTGAAGGTCTCTCCTGTCAATAGAAATATATTTCATAACCAATACTTCTAACCATTTCGCAACCTTACCTATTTTCTGAAAACTATAAGAAGACAAACCTCTGGGGCTTCTTGTGAATGTATCTTCATCTGCACTATACTCCTTAGCAAGAATGAGAAAGGTTTGAAACCTATTATTTATGGCGAATATTTCCAAGTAATATTTCTCCAACCATTCAACGATTGGATCATGAAACCATAAACTATCTTCTTGAGAATCCTGAAATCTTTGAAAAGATGAATTTGTAACTAAAAGTGCGGGATCAAGATGAAAATATTGTAATGAGAAATGAATATTATCATATTCATAAGGCTTGTCAAGATAGTTATGGATTGACATAACTATCAACAAAGGTTGAAGTGCCTCAGCTACTTGAAAATTATTCTAATGATGAGATAAACCATAAATATTAATCGATGTGAAACACGTGTCATCAAATATACTGGTGGGAAAATGATAAAATGAATGATAGTTAATATTATGATCAGTTGGACCATTGTAGCAAGAAATACCAAAGATAGACCGGTTTGAACATCTTTATAAATGCCTTGAATAGATTAATAATCTTCTTTGCATGATCAATGTAACAAAAAATTTCCATGTGACCGGTAACATACTGCACTAGCATCATGATCATCGAAAGAAGTGAAAATGAATGTTAGTACAACAAAAACATGAAACCAATCAAGATACGATGAGTGAAGAAGAATTTGATTCTCCAGATAACGTGTGCATTGGTTATCACTCATGAGGATCTCAGGTGCGATGAAAGGAAATATTTTCAGTATAAAATTCGCAATATAAACCAAGAACTGACTGTTAAGAAACGAATGTGATAGGAATGATTCCTTTGGCCAAAGATAGTATTTGAAATGATTAAATTTTCAATTCCATAATTCTATGAGAGAAACACATTCCAAACTTGAGTTTGATAAAAAATATTTGCATGAAGATGAATCAACTAAAGAATATTCTTGAATCTGATCAAAAATAAAATCTTGAAAGCTTGATAGACTACATCGACAATACCAAAAATATTTCAAGAAGGAATGTACATCCACTGAAACCATGCAAAGAGAAATATTTCTTGAGAGAAACAAGATTTGACTTAGTTTGAGGTCCTTACCCGAGTTGTGGTATCTTGACATACCCATCAATGGTAGTTGAAGTACCTTGACTCCCCGATAAGTCCTGAAACTTTTAAGGATTGTAAAACCAAATTTTGAAGATTGAACCAGATCATGCACAATGTGAGGTTAGCTACTACCATTGATTTAAATAAGACCACTACTAACCATATGACAACCATATTTGTCACTGATTTAATCAAATTTTACAACTTCAACAACCAGATTACTGACATCAAAATATTATTCTAATTTCAAATCCGAAGATGACTGAATCGAGGAAAAATCCTCAACAAGTTGTTTTGAAGAATTTTCTTTATCCAAAAGATGAGATGGCGAGGGATGGAAAGGATACTCGATGATTTTATTTTTTCTCTTTCATCATGGATATCCTCACCACGTGGTGCAAATTTATAAATGAACTCATCAGATGAAGATCTTGAAGATCATGGAGTGTCTCCATCGCAAGTAAATACATAAAAAACAATAGGCCAGAAGGGACAGTGAGATGAAGAGGAGGTTATGGTAAGAATATCTCCTTTGATAGTATCATATTCTAAATCTAAATCTTCCAAACTAAAATTTTCTTGAGGAACCGAAAGATCAGTTGGTGCACTTGGGAATCCATCATTATATCTATTGAAAAAGTTACCCTCATGAGGATTATTGTTGCTCAATACTTGAGATTTGTTATGAAAAATGATCGCATTTGATTTACTACCAATATTACTAGATTCAATATCAACCAAGAATGAGGAAACAACATCTTCACATTGAGGATTTTGAAAAAGAAAAGAAATATTGAAATAATATTCACCTTCCTCCTCCTCTACTTATGAAATGTGACTACCTTGAACCTGATCACAATTTGGACCAACAACTTCAAAATCAAGAGAGTGTGATAAACTAGCTGGTGTAGAAGATTGATCAAGTGGATCATGGTGCATAGAGTCATGACATGTAGATGATAGAGGATAAAATAATTCTAAATTATATTCAACGCTAGAGTTATGAGTGTTAATATCATCTTGAGGATTGGAAATATTAGTCTTCTCCATAGTATTCATGAGCCATTCCAAGATTTTCTCAATTGAATCTGAATCATGAAAAGTGAAAGGAGGATGAGAAGATGGATTAGGAATTTGATGTGTAGATTTCCCAAATTTATTATCATCGCATAGAGACACCCTCATCGAAACTAGAAAAGGAGGAGGACAAGGAACGAAAGGAATAGTAGGTTCCTCCTCGGAAATTAGTGGTGTCTCATGACTTACAAGATTTGGGGAAGCAAAAAAATAAGGTGTGTTTGGTTCACTGTGCAATGAGATATGAACCAAACGCTCAAAATTTAGTTTTAATAAATCATAATCTGTATCTTCTTCAGGAAATTCACAAAAAAGGTGAAGAAATTGATTAGATAAATCCTCAACTGATTCATTAAGCTTCATTCTTAACTGATTAATTTTTAAGAACATCCCGGTAATCATAATTTTCGAAGGCTTGATAAATCTCCAGGAGGAAATGTTGAAAAGAATGGAAGGAAGCATATGGTAAGGTATGAAAACACGATTGGAATGAACTTCAAGGGTGAGAAAGAAAACCACACAAGGAAAATATTCATCATTTATTTCATAAGAATCACAAAATTTAAGAAAATCAGAAATTTTCTTGGCTATGGATGTCCCATCCTCACTATCAAACTTCAATTGAGACAAGTGATAAAGAGGCTCATAAGGGATTGAAATTTCACTAGGGGATAGGTTGGAAAAAATTCTTGGGAGTATTATTTTAGGATGATCCATTTAATATAAGATATTCAAAAGAGACTCAACGGGCACAACTAGTCATTTGTCCCTCCTTCTAGTGCCATTTTTTGTTGGGTGCTAGAAATAAGGCAACCAATGGTGTATCCCCAATGTGAAGTCTCAATTAAACTTCACACCATTTGGGATAGGAGCCCCATCCATAGTATTGTCCCGGTTGCAACATATTCTTATATATTTTCCTTGGCTATAAATTTCAACACAAAATAGTAATGCACAGGTAGTCTTGGATGAGAAAGTAAGTATGTATTGTGAAATGTTTAGCTGCGGATAATATCAAGTTCCTTCTACCAAAAGGAAAGAGAAAAGTGGGCACTTTAAATAAAAGTAATAATACTAATCAAGAAAAGGCACACGAGTATATTCATATGAATGAATAGTTGATCAACTAATGAAATAGTTAACAAGGAAGCAACGATTGTTAAATAAAATACAACACACCTTCAAAACGTTAAGTACCAAAGCCACCAAAATAGTTCAATTTCCTTAGTACATATGAAAAAAAAATACATCACAAACAGTCAAAGAACAATCTTACAATATTCATGCTATATGCATGTCAAAAGCATGCTAGATCAACTAGCTTCTGAATTATGGAAGAGTCCCAATATACATAAAGACAGTGAACACTTGCTCCTCCAAAACAACTATATTCCTCTCCAATTCCTGATAGGAGGAGCCAATGTGAAAAGTGTTTTTCATGAAAAATGAGGGTGTATATATAAAAAATGGGTGATCATTCACCTCCCTTGTGACTCTTGGACTACCTTCATGAATGTTTGACTTCCCAATGACCTTTCAACTTCCTACATGACTTTTCGTATTACATGGATGAATCTTGGACTTCCACTTTACATATCATTTCTCCAATACTGAATTTACATAATCCAAAAATGATGTCCCAAATAATGACTCGTGACCAGACATGACATGAAACTGATGACATGGACTACATGATGATGTGGCAGTGTCAATTTGTCCTTCTATCTTCTTTGTCTTCATTAAAATATATATCCAATACTTTATATCCATGAGAGATATGATTTCTTCTTCATATCTTCCCTCCAAATGGTTGTGAATCAGATGGAGTTTTCATGTGGGCCTGATCTTTGGTCTTCTATGTATAAATTTTGTAAACACAATAATGTATTTCTGGATTCTCCTGATCTAACAATTAAATTCACTATTAAATACATAATCCTTCCACTTAATTCTTTGTGGAAATTAAATCGCTAATTGCAAACACATATGAAGAAAAATCAAGCACACATAACAAGATGTTTTACCGGGAAAGCTTAAAGCTAAAAACCCTAACTATCATATATTATGTATATCAATGGAACATGTAACAATCTCATACAAAGCTCAGCTCATAGAGCTCTCAGTACAATATACAATCGTCACACACTGTCATGCAGAAATGTGCACATCTATGCACCAATTTCTTGCCTCCTGACAGCTTGCCTCCACTGCGCAATCCCTCCTGAAGAAGAACCTCTAAATGAATGATTACCTCCTGCCTTCACTACGCAATCCTCATAAGCATCTCCAATGTGTGTGTGGATGCATTGAATGCTCCACTATAGTCACAACTGATAGTCAAACACACCCTTTCACCTATCTCTCCACTGGGTCTCCACTAGATCTAACATGAAAGTAGTTAACTACTGTATTTCTTCAGTTGCAAGTAAGACATTACTTGTGAATTAATTAACTAGTTAATTCACTCGTATTTCACGAGTGTATGTTCAGTTACAACTAGCACAACTCAGTTTAACTCACTGAACTGAGTTAAACTAAATAACAACTCACATAACTACTCTTCCAAATTTGTTACAACTTAGCCACTATAAGTTATAACGAAGTCCTCCATGCATGAGTCACCAACCACCCTAGGAATTGCGTAATTCCTTCAGCCCACTAACGTGCCACATCTGTTCACTGAAATAAAGTGCTCCAAGAGAATAATTTACTATTTATTGTCTGATTATTATTAAGGGCTAATAATAATCAACATGCATTCTATTTTTAGATTTGCGATCTATAAATAGAATTCGCCCATATTCTAAAAATAGAAACTCATCTAAATATAGAATTTGATCAACCTTCTAGAATCAACATCCTGCTAATTTTAGAATGTGCTCACCATTCTAAAAATATACATACACCTAAAAATAGCCTGTGTGGGCCCCACCTAATGTAGGTGTTGATTTTTCACTAGGATCAAGGAATGATGTTTCTAGATGCCAACTTCACTATTTCTTGTTGCAAACTTTAACACTCCCTGTCAACAAGAAAGGATTGTCTTTGCATGCGCCCTACAACTCCATGCATTCGCCCTGCAAATCTTGTATGCAACACTTCTAAAACTGAATAGCCTCCAAACAACTGAATCAATATAATGCATCTGTCATCAAAGTCTTCTGACTTCTGCTTAGCTACTTCATCAATTCAAGAACCAACGCCATTGTTCAGAGACTACGCACCCATGCACTCTGCACTTGTTGTCAACTTTGATTTGCGCTCCAGTATCTGACACTGTCACTTTGATCTGACTGCATCAATCCAACTAATATTGCTACCGCTGCTCTAGGGGCTTCTCATATCCAGGTTTGATTCATGAGATCCACACCATCTCAATGAATACCATTCTTGCTTTAAGATTCATGCATGTCTCCCCCCCTCTCACTTTGGGGTATAGTTGCATGCACTCCCTCTGCCCATCTGGCTCGAAATTTCTCTGCATGAGTGGTTGCTCCCACTCCTTGATCCTCATCTTATGGCTGCTCCACATCCCGAGTTTCACTCTTACCTACATGCAAATCCTTCTCCCTCTCAAGATTCAATTGCATGTCTTTCTTGCACCTCCCAATAGTAGGAAGCTTAGTAGAAATACCATCTACATCTAGCCTATAGAGATTCTTAACTCGAATCCCAACCTTCTTGACTTTCCCTGTTGCTTTGTGTCGCAGGAAAAATTTTCCTTCACTAAAGACAACATCATAGCCTATATCCTCTAACATTGCAACTGAGATTAAATTCTTCTTTAAACCTGGAACATGCACAACATATTTTAAATGAAAGAGTTTACCTGACTGAAAGGTAATGGTACCAATTCCGGTCGCACTGTATCATCCATCGTCACTCAACTCAACATGCATCTAGAGATCTTTCTCCACCAAGTCACTAAAAATTTTCTCATCTCTTGTCATGTGAAAGGAAGCACCACTATCAAAATACCACCCCGATCCCAATGCACTAGACACCATGCATGCGATCAATGAGAATTCAAGCTCAAATTGTGAGGCAAGATCCTCACCAACTACAGCTCCAGTAGCCATCTTGTTCTTCTTCTTATGTGGACAATTTGTTGCAATATGTCCATACTCATGACAGTGAAAACACTTCACTTTGGACATGTTGTGCTCCTTTCCATCTTCATTGGCCTCAAATTTTGAATGGAATTTCTTCCCCTTCTTCTTCTTCGCCTTGGAAACCAAAGAAAAATCCTCTTTATCATCATGAATTGATGAAGTTTCATCCATGCTATTCCGCCTGAACTCCTCCTGTACTAGATCCGGCCAAAGTCGCTCCCAATCCGGTAGTTTCTCCCACCCATTGACAGAGTCTTGATAATTGTGCCAACTTTTCAGAAGTCCAAGGAGAGACAAGCTCACCAAATCATCATCAACAATACTTAATCCTACACTCCCAAGCCCATCCCTACATTGGACAAACTTTGTCAAGTATACCGGAATAGTGTCGTTCTTCTCCATCTTGATTTTTCTGAGTTTATCCTTCAGCGCCAATTTCCTATGGTCGTTGCTACTTTGGATAAGATCCGTCAAATCCTCCCACATAGCATACGGAGTGGCTTTCAAATGAATTATTGAGACAATATGGTCTCTCACACCTTCTAACAGAATCCTCCTCGCCCTTCCAACATCTGTCGAAGTGGGGTTAGGAACATCTCTATTGATGAATTTCTTCAAGCCATTATCTTCAAGCACCGCCTCCATCCTATCCTTCCATGAAATTTAGTTCGATTTGCCTTCAAGTGCATACTCTAACTACAAACCATTGAAAGCCATTTCTATGTTTACTCAACTGTCGCACCAAGAAATTCTTGCAGCAATTTCGAATTGTTTCCACCAACAAAAATTCAGCTACTGCTTCAATATTGCGATCTTTTCTGCTCTGATGCCATGTATAAATTTATAAACACAATAATGTATTTCTGGATTCTCCTAATCTAAAAATTAAATCCACTATTAAATACATAATCCTTCTACTTAATTCTTTGTGGAAATTAAATCGCCAATTGCAAACACATATGAAGAAAAATCAAGCGCACATAAAAAGATGTTTTACCGGGAAAGCTTAAAGCTAAAAACCCCAACTATCAAATATTATGTATATAAATGGAACATGTAACAATCTCATACAAATCTGAGCGCATAGAGCTCTCAGTACAATATACAATCGTGACACAATGTCATGCAGAAATTTGCATATCTATGCACCAATTTCTTGCCTCCTGACAACCTGCCTCCACTGCGCAATCCTTGCTGAAGAAGAACCTCTAAATGGACGATTACCTCCTGCCTTGACTGCGAAATCCTCATAAGAGTCTCCAATGTGTGTGTGGATGCATTGAATGCTCCACTATAGTCACAACTGATAGTCAAACACACCCTTTCACCTTTCTCTCCACTAGGTCTCCACTGGATCTGACATGAAAGTAGTTAACTGCTATATTTCTTCAGTTGCAAGTAAGACACTACTTGTTAATTAATTAACTAATCAATTCACTCATCTTTCACTAGTGTATGTTCAGTTACAACTATCACAACTGAGTTTAACTCACTGAATTAAGTTAAACTAAATAACAACTCACATAACTATTCTTCCAACTCTGTTACAACTTGCCACTATCAGTTATAACGAAGTCCTCCATGCATGAGTCACCAACCACCCTAGGAATTGTGTAATTCCTTCATCCCACTGATGTGCCACATCTGTTCACTGAAATCAAGTGATCCAAGAGAATAAGTTACTATTTATTGTCCGATTATTATTAGGGGCTAATAATAATCGACATGCATTCTATTTATAGATTTGCGATCTATAAATAGACTTCGCCCATCTTCTAAAAATAGAAACTCATCTAAATACAGAATTTTCTCAACCATCTATAATTAGGATCCTACTAATTTTAGAATATGCTCACCATTCTCAAAATATACATACACCTAAAAATAGCCTGTGTGGGCCCCACCTAGTGTAGGTGTTGATTTTTCACTAGGATCATGGAATGATGTTTCTAGATGCCAACTTCACTGTTTCTTGTTTCACACTTCAACATTTTTTTGTAATCTAGTGTTCCTTTGTCTTCTTTCCATATGATCATCTTATCTCCTCAACTCCTCAGGTGTCTTATAACATGGTCTCATTCTCCATCTCCTTCATCATCATCCAATAATGACATAATATAATACCCGTGACTGCAATCCACCCATGACAATAAGACATCAGTCTGATAAACCCCTAGCCGAAGATGCTTCATAAAATCACATGTTAGGGCTGGAAATGGTGGCTATTTGAGTGGCTGAATTAGGGATTTCACATTTCCATAGGCCAATGTATGAGACCGAGGCTTGATACTTCACAATGCAAAGTTCATGATGGCTAGGGTTAAAGGATTTTAAAATTGAGGGACTCAAGGACTCAGGTTGGAGGCTTGAGCCTTGAGACTACAAAATGTGCAGTTATGAAGGCCTAGAAGGAAGGACTGCATAGTTGAGGGAATCAGGTAGTCAAGGTTTGGGACTGAGCCTTGATACTGAGGAATGTGTAGTTCAAGCTTAGACTAAGAAAAAATATTGAAAGCTTGAGAAGCTCAGGGTCCCAAGCTGAGGGCTTTAGCACTTAATTTTCCCATTGCGTATTTCTGGAAGGTAGAGGAGGCCTAGCGATTGCAAAATTGCATAGTTCAAGAGCTCAAGGGTTGGGCTTGAGGACTAATATTGTGGAATGTGCAGTTCAAGCCTAGACAAAGAGATGGATTACACAGTTTTGGAGCTCACGGGTTAGGCTCAAGCACTATGGCTACACAGTGAACAGTCCTAGAAGGAAATAACTACTCTTTTCACAGTGCCAGTAGGCATGTTTGTAGCTTGAGGTCTGAGGTTGCACAATGCACAATTCAGGAGGGTTTTATGAGGCTAGGTTGCTTGGTTGGGAAGTTTTCTAGATTTGACTAAGTGTGGGATCCATGTAACTGATGTGAATAGTGACAAGACTTGATTATAATATCACACACAGAAAACTTGATGACACAACATACACTAGTACAAAATGGCTAATTTTTTGCTAAAAAGATGACTAAATTTTGCATATAAACGACCATTTTTCATTCGGTCACCAGTAGTAGCTAATTTACAATATATTCTAATGTGACCAACTTTAAGTCCTTTTTAACGTAGTCATTAATTGGTTTTCTCAATTTTATCATCTAGTAGTATATTTAGTCATTAATTTGTTCATTTATTTAGTCATTAATTGCCACAATTAATGACCAAATATACCACAAAATATATTACTATATGATCACCTGAGAAAACCAATTAATGAACAAAATGTTGGTCGTATTATAAGATACTGTAAATTAGCTACTAATAGTCATATATATGCAAATTTTAGTCATCGTTTGAAACCAATTAATTACCAAAGAAATATGACTAAATTTTGGTCGTGTTATAAGATATTGTAAATTTGCTACTAATAGTTGTATATACGCAAAATTTAGTCGTCATTTGTAATCACAAATTTATCACTTGTTGTAGTCATTTATTTTTTTGTGGTAGTTTCATATTCATTATATAAATGACTAATTTACTAATTTATATTCATTTCATGTACTTTCATTAATAATAATTATAAACGATCAATTTAGTCGTATATTCATTTTATTTGTGTTCATCATTAATCAATATAAACTACTAATTTAGTAGTTTTAGATTGATTTTATGTGTTCATTATTAATCAATATAAATTAATTAATATGGTTTTGCAACTAAATTAAAAAATGTCATACAATGTGCATGTTGATCTAATATGAAAACAAAAAGTTACATATGTTAATTAGAATACGAAATAATATCAAGTGAAACTATAAATAATTTCAACCACATAAATTATATTATATGAAATGTCGAGTATTACAATACGAGTTTCCAACTTAATATTTGTTGGACTACAATTTACACATGAAATATTGTTTCACCACTTTAAAACATTATCATTATGTTTCAAGGCATTGTAGGTGAATTCACCAATTCTAAAGACTTAATCATCAGTATCTATGTGTGTGTATCATGTGAGATATTCTATTTAAGGGTATCACTAGAGCGGTTCTCTTCTCTCTCTCTCTTTCTGCATGTGTTGCTTCAGTGTCATTGTTCTCCTCTTTCTTCAATTCTTGTTTTTGACCATCAATACTGAGTTCCTCTTCTAAAATGAAAGAGGATATAATGTAGAGTATAAAACATGAAATAGGATGAACAATGTAATATAAAATAAAGTAAAATATAAAGGATTTATACGACATATACCTCAAAATCAGCTATGTCAATGACATTTTCCCCCAGAAAAGAAAGAAACTCGAACAAGTTTTCATCAATTGGACGATAGTGGCCACTATGTGGCCAAATGACATATATAAAAAATAAAATAAAATGTCACCATAGAAAAAGAACACCTTGGGAACTTAATACCAATCATGTCATCTAATATAAAATCTAAAAAGATCAAATTGTAGATATCTTGTGAAAACAAATGGAAAGAAAAATACAACAAATAATAAATAATGTATGACAACCAACTAGAAAATTGCATCATAGAATAACCCATACATGTGGGTGGGTAACATTCCCCTATATGCCATGACCCTTAGGGTTCAGAGGAATTAAATCTCCTACTAACACAATGATTGATTTGTTTCATATTGGACTTGCCTCTACTAACATAAGGTAGATTTTCTATGTGGAGCTACTTCTTCTATTTTTGGAGGGTGTTGTTGATTTTGTGTAGCTTGTGAGGTACTCCAAGCCCTAGGGTTCAGGGTTTGGAGGGAAAAGTGCCACAATAGTCACTTGTGGGCTTAGCACCCAAGCATGTGGTGTTTTACCCATCGGTATTTGGGTAAAAAACGTGACGCATTTTCGACATTTGATCGATGAGGATGATAGTGCTTGTCGAGACGAATTTGATGTATCATAAATCATCTGATTTTGAGTTTTCGTTGAATATTTATGAATTTTTGAAGTTATGTGTGGGTTTGCATGAGTTGAAGTCAAGGTCAGCTTGGTGATAAGAGGACCTATGATAGTTTTTCAAGCCCCTTGTTAGAGGTTGAAGAAGCCCTTCTTTGTGTGTATATATAGAAGGTGACATCCATTGGTAGAAACACAATGGAGAAGAAGGAGCTCATTAGAGAAACTCAGATTAGGGAATTCATACTCATGTTTGGCCACATATATGAAGAAGAGAACCAACGAAGGGAGAAAGGGTTGGAGAGGTTATTTCTATGACTGTTTCGGGACCTAATCTATCTTGCAAGAGGGCCGAGTAAGGAGACCCAAGTTCTGGGTTGATTTTGGCATATCTGAAGTGTGATAACCTCTGTTTCAAGCAGGTCATAAGCATATAGAGGAGGTGTGGGTAGGCCAAAAGAGGTTTGGTTGAGGGAAATAAGTTCCCAGATCACAGTGTGTATGTTGTATGAAGAAAGTCGCATAGCAGAAGGTTGTTTTAGGCTGGTGAAATAAGGAGAATCCTCCCCAAAGTAGGCTATAATGTTTAAATTGCTGCACTTATGAGTCTGCAACCCTGTATTGGATTAATTAAGGGTCAAAAAACCCTAGACAAGGAGTTGTAGGAGTCTTCTCAAGCATCAATATGTCCAACATTGTGAAGGGATGGAAGCCGCAACAAACAAGGTGTGTTTTGGATGGTTTAGTGGTTAGTTGTGGGCTATAGGAGAAGCCCTAACCAATGATACGAAGCTCGGTCCATGAAAATCAGTTGTACATCAGACTTGGAGTGAAAGTTTCCTTGTGTTGGGTCAAGTGTTGACCATTTGGGATGAAGGATGTTGCAACCCTTCGAAGTTAATTTTTAAAAATAGATTCAAATTCCATTTTAGACAGCTCATCTGTTTAATATTATAATTTCATTTGATTCCACTTTTCGAGAGGAACAAAATCGACGTATAGATCACCCCAATCGGTTAATAATAATTTAATTTATGAATTATTTTATTTATTAATGAAATGGTATGGGTCGGCCTCAACACATGTGGATTTGGTCAAAGCCCCAAGCGGTCCCTCACAAAATCTATAAATAGAAGCGACCTCAAGCTCATTCTCACACATTTTCCCATAATATTTTCTTCTTTCACTTTTTTCTTGTAGATTGTCTTTTCTATTTTGGCTCGCATAGGTTTGACGGGAGTGGCTCGGGCAAGGTTCGAGATCACAGGCGAGAGGCTCACTCTGATGTGGAACTTCTGAGCCAAGTTCATAGGCACAAAGCTTCATATTTGGAGCAGGGTCATGAGCACAGAGTGTTTATGTCATGGCCAGAACAAATTCAGTCATGGGCTAAGTGTGCTAAGGTCGCAACTAAGGGATTTTCAGGGCAGATATGAGTTAGGTCACATTCAATTGCTTTCACAATGCCTTCATAATTTTTTTGTTTAGTCACAGTTGCTTCAGATCAGTATTTGACAGCATACTAGATTCAGATCTAGGACTTGGCAGTTGAAGTCACTTGGTTTTAGTGATCTATTGGATCTATGCTCTTGACGTTGTAGATCTGCAGATCTATATATCCGATCTGTTTATTTTCCGTTGCATATGTATTGGGCTCATTGTACTCACTGCTAAAATATTTTTATGACGATCTATTGAAGAAGAATATTAGAAAGGGTCTCCCCCATGTTAGGTGGATAAATCGTTCTTACGCACAAGACAGATCTACCTAGTATCACAAATATAGCTAGAAAAAAAAAGGACAAATGTAAACTATTTTCTCTAGATTATACATGATAAATAATTCTATATGACAAAGGGAGGACCTACCTGTGGTCCAATGCTAGTTGAATTCTTTTCTTCGTTGCTCCAAGCGGTCACTTCTCGAGATCTGCAAACAAAAACATAGAAAATAATCAAAAGCACTTGCAACATATATTAATTCATAAATCACAAATCTATCTTAATGATCAAGGAATTTAAGAAATAAGCCATTCAAGTAATCATATAAATAACTTATTGAGGAAACAAGATCCAATTGTATTATCTCTTAATTAAAGAAGGATTTTTACAACCGTGTTCGCCTTGATATCGTACAGGTCCTTCCAGGGTCCGGAACAAGCGTTTCCCTTTGGCCTGACAAGCCCTTCCACTCTTCGAAACAACCTAACTATGAGTGTGTAATCATTATCGCAGCTAGAAAGAAGAGTATATTTCTTCAACACTTCCCTTCTCTAATACAAGTAATAAGTACAAAGCGAGTACTTAAGTATATTCAAAACGCATAGAGAAGCTTTACATATGTGAGCATGTACCCTTGAGACTGAACCAAAGCTTCAATTTATAGGAAAAGGAAAGTGGTTACAACTCCAAAATGGAAGGGATAGAGTCTCCTTCTCAAGGGATTAAGTTCCAAAATCCAAGGAATAGGCTCCTTTTATGAAGGAATGAATTTTCATGATAATGGAGGGAGTAAGGCTTCGACTGGATAACGCATTCTAGAAGCTTCCAGCTGGGAGAATATTCGACTAGCTGGGCTTCTAGAATTTACTTTCACCTTCAAATTACCTTTTACAGGGGTTCGCACTTTTAATGAAGAAAACGTATGGTCAGCTCCGCAGTGTTTGGAGAAAAAGGGTGCGGTGTTGCAGGTAAAGCTAGGGAAAAGTGTGGTACCAATACTTTTATGATTTTTACAAGATTTTCTCCAAATTCAGGACTTGGTTTAGGAACTTTAGGGTTTTATACTTCTAAGGGAGCATTATATAGGTGTTGATGAGCCCATATAGACAGTAAAATGTCATGGTGACAAAATAATGTGTAACACCCCATAGTGGGTTTTTCCATGGTCTTGGACCAATCTATTGTCTCTTATGTTTTTTCTATTGACTTCTTTGTCACTGCATGTATGTTTCTATATTCAGTTGCAGTTTATGAAAATATACACTGCTAATAATTGGATGCATTGTTTATGAAGAAGTAATTTGGGCTAAATTAATTGATACAACATAGAACAATCTAAAAAATTAATAATGGAAGGCAAATAGGTAGGGATGACATGGCATGTAGAAGCCCTAATCTGTGGCCAATTTTCATAGTGAAGATCGGTGCCTAGATTTGTGCAATAGCTCCATTATTGCAGAAGAAAAGGGAATATGTGGAGAAGTCTGTGAGAAACCAATAGAAGGGTCTCCTATGTGTGAGGATGCCCTAGCTAGGTGCACATGCTATAGTGTGGACTTGGTCACTCGTGGACCATTGGAGGGCAGCGTGAGAGTGGACTAAGTGTGGACGATATTGGGAATGTATGGTTTGGTGGAGGAAAATGTGATAGTTCCCAAGTTGGAGCCTAGTGTGCACTATCTTCATGGACTTAGATAGTTTCTAGAGTGGAAATTGTTGGATCTCAAGGGTATGATCAACCAGGAGAAGTTTGTAGAGCCCGAGACTTGTGTGTGCAGAAGGACTTCTACAATAGATTATGGGAATTCCTTCTAGCTCGTGTTCATTGTGGGAGATGGGAATATTGCAGTGACAGGTGGCAGGCCTTCATGCCCTATGTTGGTCCTCATTGGTGCAACACAAGAAGACCATAGTGGATTGAAGTCCTTGAGTAATTGAGGAGTAGCAATGGGCAGATTGATATTTGTTTACAAATCGAGTTGTGAACAACTCGACGAGAGTCTCGATGTGTTGATGAGTTGATGGAAAAGTGATCAACTAGTGAGAAAATTGGATAGTCGAGGTTCAGTGTTTAGATGGACTTGGAGCCCTAACAGAGGCAAGAGCTGCAGATCAGGAGTCGACGAACCAGGCATGTAAAGGGTACGACCAAAAGGAGTTGAGAGAGCATGCTACAACCATATGGTCAAATTATCTTGTTTTGTATCTTGTACGATTAGATGTATGAGGGCAATCATCCCTAGTATGGGAGCCCTGGACTGTTGTATTATATCAATTAGATTAGTATAACTAAGTTGGGTTGAAAACTTTAAAAAATTGTATATATTATGTGCATATGTGAATTATTGTTGTTTATATTTCACTATGCAAAGTAGTTATATTGACATTCTTGGTTTGGTAGCCTAAGATATTTTAAGACTCTATCCTAGACCCAAGGTCGTGGAAATTCAACAGGTGCAATAATTTGGAAAGATTCCCTTGGACATGAACTGCATTTATTGCTAGTAGTTACACTAGCAAGTGAGGCACATTTATTCACTTGGGAGTTACTTCATGTAGGGTGCACTATTTGGGATGGATTCCCTTGATTAAATAGGAACATTAATTGTGAGGAGTTACAACACATGTGGAGCACTTCACCCATGAGATTATTCTTAGCCCTGTTCCTCTTATTTTTCTTGTTATATAAAAAAGAAAAGGGCACTCTAATTAGACGTGTCATGAGATATTTTAGTATGAGCTTGTGAGGAGTTGTTGTGCTAGTGTAGAAATCCCCTGTCATCCGTTTTTCAGTGTTTATAGAAATATATGTGATTTTTGCTACACATTTTTACCATGTTGTTCTGAATTTTCAGATGTCGCATTTCATAGACCTACTATCCATTTTTTTCCAAATCAATCTAACCTTTTGAGATGCAGTGTTTACAATGTTACGCTCTTGAATCTTCAATCCATTATCTTAAAATATGAAAATTTGAAGTTTTGATTAGAATTGTCCGAAGTGATTTTTAGTGGTAGGATTTAATTATTTGAGCATGGATCTGTTACCATTAGTTGAAAATTTTGACACATGTCTCGATAGTCACTGCCTAGATCATTGATTTGTACTCTGATGTATCATTTGACTTATCTTTCTATGCCATAATATAATACAAGATGCATTTAAAAAAAAGTACTAAATTATGTCCATTTTTTTTTAATTTTTTAGAAAGAAAATATGAATCTAATTTTATTATACTAGCTTGTGTATTTGATTGCCTTCCTTGCATAAAAATACTTATGTAAAACAGAAAAATCACCTTTGCGTAATAATCCTGGCACCTAAAATGTCAAATGGTCCAATAGTTAAATGATAAATGTCCCAAGACCCGCTAGAAGTGTTTTGAGGGAAGAAAAATATAGGCAAAATACCCCAATTCCAATCCCACTCAGCTAATCCTAACATGAGACCATCTAGGACTAGGAAGAGGAAAAACACGCATAGCATTATGCCATGCAAATGATAGAACCCAAGAAGTACCTTAGCAACACAACAACAATGAAGCCAAAAAATATTTAGTGCAAATGAAAGTACCTTGTTAGTCTCGGACTAGAAAAATACACTATGACAATGATGAGTGTGATACAGCATTAGCTCCCTTAACTTTCTCAACTCCTCTAGATAACGTGGTTCACTGTGTTGGTTCTGGAGAGCTGTCATTATCAATTGAATCATATAAACATTTCTTTTTAGTTCCATCCTTCAACTTTTCTAAATAATGAGAATGTTTGATCTCATTCGAATCCTCAGAACGTTTCTTGTTGTTCACACTACATGGTTTTCCCAATCAACTTCACTTGTGAAATAATCATACAAAACGGGAACATCCACAGTTAGAAAAGACCATGTCCGAGAAATGAACACAACACTAGGTCAACAGACTAATATAGTACAACCAATGTGATTAGAAATTGGGATTTTTCACATTTAAAAAATCTCACAAAACATTTTAAAGTAGAAGAATAAAATATAAACAAATTACAAACTTCACAAACATTTCTTGAAGAGGCATGTAACACTATAGTTTATGTGCAAAACCATTGTCCTCATAGAGTACTTGGCACGAGTACACCTGACGAGGCTTTCACTGGTAAGAAACTGGATGTTTCACACTTTAAGATTTTTGGCTCATCTGTTTATGTGCATGTGACCAAGGACCCCAAGAATAAGCTGGAGTCGACTGCTGAAGTTGGGATTTTTGTGGGGTACACAAAAACACACCATAATTATCATGTATATTTTTCAAACAACATAATGAATGTTGTGTGATGGGAGATAAAATTCGATGAGGGGAAAGCCATGCAGTTGTCACTTGAGAGGGAGCTGAAGTTGCATGCGGAGGAGGAACTAATGCTTCCCAAAGATGAGTCTCTAGATGTGGATCAGCCACAGGAGGAGGTTAATGGAGTGGAAGCCCTCTGCAAGGCCATCCATCAAAATGGTATGAGCACTGCAGGCGATAGGCTAAGACTTGATCTTGTGAAGAATGTAGAGATGCCTACTTCTATATGAACAAAGACTAATAGCAATAGGTTACTAGATACATGACTCTCATGAGAAAATGTATTGTGATTGAACCATCTTCCTTTCGGGAAGCAATGTAAGAGCCCACATGGGTAGATGCGATGGTGGAGGAGTATGACTCCATTCTCAAAAACAGTGCTTGGGAAATTGTTCTAAGGCCTATTGATAAATCAGTGGTAGGTTTGAGATGAATCTACAAGGTAAAGAAAGCTACTAATGGGAGTGTGGAGAAATACAAGGCTGTATTTGTGGCTCGGGCTTCTCACATATTGAGGGGATAGATTATGAAGAGACCTTTGCACGTATCGCAATATATTCTTCCATAAGATCCATCCTTTCTCTCTCAGCACAGATGGGTTGGCACATTCATCAGATGGATGTGAAAATTGTGTTCTCAATGGGATCATTGAGGAAGATGTGTACATAGAGCAACCTGTAGGTTTCGAGATCTTCAACAATGAGTCACATGTGTGCCGACTCAAAACAGCGTTGTATGGGTTGAAGCAAGCACCCCGTGCTTGGTACACTCGGATAAACAACTATTTCACCGGACTCGAATTCACTAAAAGTGAAGTAGATGTAAACCTATACCAAATTTTGGTGGAGGTTAAGATTTTAATCATTGTTCTTTATGTTGATGATTTAATATTGACTAGTGATGAGAAGCTGAAACACTCATGCAAGGAGGATCTTGCAAGGGAGTTCCAAATGAAGGATATGGGCCTCCTTCATTATTTCCTTGGATTGGAAATATGGCAGCGAAACGGTAAATTTTTTTTGTCTCAAGGCAAGTATGCAAGGGAGATACTAGGTAAGTTTCACATGGAGGGTTGCAAACCCATGGATAATCCTCTTCTAGGAAACTGGAGGAAAGATGATGCTACTTATGTAGAGGTAGTGGATGCTACTGTCTATCGATGGTTAGTGGGTTCACTAATGTATCTAGTGAACACAAGACTAGACATTTGCTATGCGGTTAACCAATTGTGTCAAACTATGGTTAAGCCTACCAAACTCTTTTGGAAGGCAGGGAAGCATGTCCTGAGATACCTGAGGAGCACATCGTAGTATCGTTTATGCTATAGACAGACGGATGGAGTGAAGTTGCATTGCTTCACGGATGGAGATTGGGCGGGCAGTCCATTGGATAGAAAGAGCACATAAGGGGGGATCTTTAGTATTGGGCCTACAACTATTTCTTGGTACAACAGAAAGCAGAGATCCATGGCACTCAGTTCAATGGAAGCGGAATACATGGCAGTGAGCCAAGCTGCATGTGAAGCTATCTGGATGAGAAAGATCTTGGCTGGTTTTTTTGGTTCTCATATGGATCCGACAATGATTCATTGTGATAATCAAAGTTGCATTAAAATCTCGATTAATCTTGTTTTTCATGATAGATATAAGCATATAGATATTCGGTACCATCATCTCAGAGATTTTGTGTAGAGGAGAATCATGTTGCTTCAGTACATTCCCACGGAGGATCAAGATGCATATATTTTGATGAAGGCGCTCACCATGAGCAAATTCAAATACCATAGAGACAAGATCGGGGTGAAGGATAATCCCTTTCTTGTTGAGAGGGAGTGTTGAGATTCAACAAGAAGATCCTAGTGAAAATTAAGCACCTACACTAGGATGGAACCTCAGGCTATTTTTAGGCGTATGTCTATTTGTATATGTATGTGCATAATCTATTTATAGATGCATGTCTACTATTATTATTCCTTAATATTAGTTGAACAATAAAATATAATCTATTCTCAGTGAGCACTTGGATATAGTTAACTGAAATGGAAAATCAGTTAGCTAAAGGGATTTCGAGTTAAGTGGTTGGTTGGTGGGACATGCATGTTGGCTTAGTTGTAACTAAGTGATTCGAAGTTGTAACAAAGTTGGAAGTGCAATTGTGCAAGTTGTAAAGTAGTTTAACTTAGTTAAGTGAGTTACACTCAGTTGTGCTAGTTGTAACTGAAGATACACTAGTGAGAGGTCAAGTGAATTAATTATTAATTAATTCACAATCAGTGGTCTCACATGCAACTGAAGATTTACTATTATTAACTGCATGCATGTTAGATCCAGTAGAGACCCAGTTGAATTCTAGGTGAAAGGGAAGTAAAATATCATTTGTGACATTATCCGGTTGCACACATGAAACCACACACACATTTGATGTGTCCATGAGGATTGCTCAGTCAAGGTAGGCAATATTGCATTCATTTAGGGATTGCTATTAGCAGGGATTCCGCAGTGGAGGCAGGCTGTTTGGAGATAGTAAATTGGCTAAGGAACTTGTCAATTTTTGTATGACAGTGTGAGACATTTATCTCATGTACTGAGGGCTCTTGGATTGGATCTTTGTATGTAAATGTTTCATGATCCATGATATAATATACAATAGAAGATAGTGAGGTTTTTAGCTATAAGATTTCCCCGGGAAATTAACTGTGTTGTGTGTGATTGATCTTTCTTCATGATATTGTAATTGGCGATTGTATTATTAATTCTGTAAATATTAGTAGAAGTGATTTTGTATTTAACAGTAGCACATTATTAGATCAGGAGAATCCAAGATATACATGTATTTTGTATAATTCCTACAATATAAATGGGAGACAAGAGCATCTTCTTCACCTTTTTAAATTTGAGCCGAGAAAAAATTGGAGGAACTTTCTTATTCGTAAAATGAAAGAAAATAATTTAATCCACCTAAAGAACTATTACATCTATCTTAAGAATCTTTATGGTTCTCTTGGCAACATGCGCACCATATTGAACAATATTATAAAGGAGTATATATTTTCTTTGGAAGACATTGAGCTCTGGATTAAACAACTTGCTAATGGGAAGGCTAGGAATATTGAAGGCTACCAAGATAAAATTCTCGAAATTGGAAGGTCTGTCCTCATCCCTCATATACGAAAACTCCTCAATTTTGTTGTGAAACAGGGCTTCCCTAAGACTTGGAGGCAAAGCCTTTAACGGTGAGGATAAAAACATCCCCTCTAACTACAAGACTATTATGATTTGCCAAATTTTAGCCAAGATATATTGGCTCATTTTTGAAAAAAAGATTACTCTCGCTTGAAAGTCATAGTAAAGATGCTAAAAGACAAGCTTTGTTTAGGAGACATCACTCAATTATAAACCATCTTGTTACTCTTAAAATCATTACCAAAAAATATCACAATAATAAAAATGATCACTTTTGTTTTTTTTTACTTTAAAAAGCTTTTAAAAACATAATCAAATGAAAGAGTAATGTGAAAGTGATGAAAATTTGGATATTGATGTCAAAAATCATGTGAAAATGAAAATGAAATAAAATCAAAATATTCAATAATGAAAATAAACCGTCATAAATTTATAAACTTAAACTTCTGATATAAAAGTAATCTTAAACTTTTGATACAAAAGTGATGGAAATTTTTATTTTGATGTCAAAGGTAATGTGAAAGTGGTAATGCAATAACATTAAAATATTTAATAATGATAATATTTAACCATCATAAATTTATAAACTTAAACGTTTGATAGGAAAGTAATGTGAAAGTGATGAATTTTTTTATTTGGATGTCAAAAGAAATGTGAAAGTGAAATTTGACGCTTGCCCAGACACGACAAAACCGACGTGAAGGTACAGTCGTGTTTCTTTAGATTAAAAGAAAATAAGAGACTTCAGGCAGCGCCGGCGGGCATGGTCTACTCCCGGGGCACCATTATCACCGCGCAAGGAAACAGCGTGGTGGGTCCGCGCTCCTTTCATAGTGGTTTTGATTTATGGATATCTGACAATTTTTATTGTGAAATTTGTGAGGAGGAGAAAACAAAGTTAAAAGGTTTATCAATACCACTATTAATTTGGGAATCTTTTTATTTCTTTGGTATTTTAAAATGAGAATGAGAAAGATATACTTAGGGTGGTTTTGGATGAGCTTTTTTGTTGAAATTGGAAATGTTTTTGGTTGGTTGTTAAGTTATATGAATTTTTAAGTGGGGAGTATTAAGTTATATGTTTTTTATTTAAACTTTTATAAATGTGTAGAATTGATAAAAAAATTATTTTAAATTATTTTAATTTTTATATGAAATTGATGTAAAATTAAACTAAATATTGAAATATTTCATATATTGATCTGAAATATTTTTTTATTAATATTTTTAAATTTTTTAATGTAAATATTATTTTATTATTTTTAAATATAGTATTATGGAACATATTTTTTCCGTTTTAAATTGGAGAGAATCTCTAAACCCAATAATAATGTTATATTTAAATTCATAAAACATAATTAAATAAATTTTAATAGTTCAAATTTAACATTAAAATAATGAAGAAATATTTTTGTCCAAAGAGCTTAATGGCTTAATGGTGGAGGGCAGGGAGTTCCACTTCACATGAGAGCCTAGCCTCAAGCACTACAACAAAACATGTCATTAGCGTTGGAAATAGCACCAGAATCTAGCGTTTTTAAGCCTGTGAATTGGCTTCAATTGATGTCATTAAACCCACCACAATCTAACATCTTCACTTGGGTGCCAAAAATAGCATCGAGAACTGTTTCTTCCATTCTTACTTTCGTTGTTTTTTCCATTTTTACATCCAATTTTGCTCCCAATTTTGCTTCATATTTTTCTTCTCGTATGACATCAAAAATATCATCTTTTTTGGCTTCCTAATTAATGCCAAGTTATGCTTCTATTATAACGTTCTTTGTTGCGTCGAGTTTTTCTTCCAATATGGCATCACTTGTTGCATCTAGGTTTGCTTCCATTATGACATTTTCTTTAGCTTCTTAAATAGCCTATATGATTATACATTAAGCCATATTGCATTTGAAATATTTTATAGCCTACCATTTATAAAGAATTCTTAAGGAAATGGACATCCATTCAAACTAACAACAATTTTTTTTTTAATTATAACTAGTATTTTTATATTATTAATAAACAAAATTGTCGGTCATGACTAGGTACACATAATCCAGACTCAGATTCACATAAGAGATATTTCTAGAGCAGAGTTCTTTCAAGTTTCTTATAGTTACAAACCACACCTCAACATTGGAATAAAATAACAAGACAATTTGTTTTAACTATAATCGATATTTTTATATTATTAATAAACAAAATTGTTGGTTTGGACCAACTATAGAGAATGCAGGCCCAAATAATACATGTCCAAATGATACAAGTCAAAATAATATATGTTAAATTGATACAACTCAATATGGTACAACAAGTGAAAATGATATATATCATAATAAACATGATGATGATCCAGGTGGATCCTTAATGGCCCAGAAATCAATGTTTTCAGAACTCAGTGAAACTAGCGTCGGATCAAAGAATTCGTTGCCAAGATTCTAACAACGCAAACAACGCTCAATCTGAATTCATGTGTGAACGTTATTGCGAGTCAAAATTAAAGTGAAACTTGGCTTTAGAGCTAAATGTAGAGTACCTCCACATAAATTTGGCAAACCGATACATTTGGACAAGATTCCAAATATAACTGCACTCTGCTAAGTTTGGGGCACTGAAGTGGCCAAATTGAAAAATGCCATTTGGTCCAATCATATGGTGCCACGTGGCACCAGGGGATAGAGGGGGGGGGGGAATTAGCCCCTAGTCGACCAACTTTGGAAAAATTTGTTATTTGTTAGCGACAATTTAAGTTTTACAAATAACAGTTGGTGGGTGGCTCGACGATTAGTTTGTAATATTTGAAACAATTTAATTTGGGAGGTTCTTAACAAATTATTTTTCGAACAGTTTCAAGCCCTCGTGTTATATTAAAAATCAGCGGACCGATTGTCATAACCACTAGCCTAGATCCATCTTAACTCTGGATCTATTAAGCGTCGAGAGGGATCAAATCTATAGAGGTGAAAACCTCTTTTTTGAGTGCAAAACTTGAGGAAAGTTTTTCACCTTGAAAGATTTGATCCCTCTCGGGGCTTGATAGATCCGGAGTTTAGATGGATCTAAGTTGGTTTTTTACACATTTAGAAACATATTCTTGAAATCACTTTGTTTCAGAGTCGGGAAAGGTTTCAGGCAAGGAAAAAATTAAATCATTCTAATTTGGTGGTCTTCCGCCCAAGGCAGAAATTAAATCATTCTAATTGGTGGTAAGAGTGATTCATTACACATGATCACATCCATGGAGTAGAACTAGATGAAAAGTTAAAAAGAAAAAGGTAGAAAAAAATAAAATGCAGGAGCAAATGAAATCAAATCTGAAAATCGGTCGAGTGAACAGAACCCAAACCAATTTGCAAAAGGATTTGACGGAACCTTTTACCTTGTGTCAACTTTGTGCCATGATCGATGAAATGATGGGAGCTCATGCAATGCACCAAGTATAGTGGAAGTTGTAACCCCCTTTCTTGTGAGCTGGCATCATATAAAGGTGGTGGGGGAATGCCAGATCTTGGGCGCCGTCCTTTGGACATGTTATGAATGATGCTATTAAAAATATTGTTATTGTGCCAAGAGGTACTCTCCAACCAAGTAGAGAAGAGATGGTTTAATGTCCTATTATGTTTTAGATAAATGTCTTTCGGATTAATCACATCATTAAGATTTGGTCGACGTTTCGAACCATCTAATGTGGTTCATCCTCAGGGCAAGGTGGAAAAAGATGACCGCTCTTAATGAATAAATAGTGCGGATGCATCATTGCCTGGAAATAACCGTTAAAACTAGCCGTTAATTAGTAAGTTAGTTTAGAAAATTTAATTACAATATATGATTTTTATCGATTAAAAATCTTTACAAAATGATCAATATTATAATAGGGTAATAAAGGACAAACATTAATAAATATCTAAATAAAATAGGGTTTATTAGTTTATTTTGTAATTTATTTTAATAAACTTTTTTAAAAACCCTTGTTCATAAATCAAGAATATAATTCATAAGATAATAATGTGATTAATAAAGAAAGACATTTATTTAAATTATGGATCACAAAATTCTTACATCTAACATTATGTTATGTTATCTAAAAATTTTGACTCTATCAAATTACATAAAAGAAAAAATTAAATTAAAAGAAATGAAATAAAACTAAACAAAATAATGACTATAATTATTAATTAAAATAGTTTGACTCAACCAAATTACATAAACATAAAAATAGAATAAAATCATTAAAATTTGTAATTAATAATTAATAATTGTTAATAATTAAACCACCCTAGATTCATTTTAACAGGAGATCTATTAAGTGTCGAGAGGGGTCAAATCTATTTGTTGAGGGGTAAACCTTTTCTCAAGTTTTGCACTCATAGAGGTTTACACCTTGAGAGAATTGACCACTCTTGATGCTTATGCTTGATTGATATGTAGTTAAGATAAAGCTAGATTGATTAATATTAATAATAATATTATGTTTTTTATATTATTATCATTGATGTTGTTAATAGTATAAATGAATATTAAAAATCGGGGGATAAGCTTTCAGATGATGAGTTAGAGGGTAAAAAACTAGCATATTATAAGGAGGTGATTAAACTCATTCTTGCTAACCGGAATTACCTTACTGTCTTGACCAATGCTAAGAAGAAAATGAACATTGCAAAGATAAGAACTAACTCTCATGAGCTTCAAAGTGAAACAATACATTTGTCTATTCCCAAAACACTTTAGGACAAAAGACCTATTTGCTATACTAAGAGAGTCTAAGATGAAAAAAACCTCTTAGAGTGCCAGACCCTTACTCAAATCCACTCTCATTTTCAAAACATTTGCCACACTACAACCTTCATATTTAGTTAAGTAAGAAAAACAATAGTGATCTAAGAATTAGTCTCTCACTTCTTTTTTTATTATAGAAATAAAAAATTAAAAGACTTAAGTTAATGCTTTTCTTTATTAAAATCTAATAAATTATATTGGTCTCGGAGGTTAATCACCACCACCATTTATTTCATCATTAAAATAATAATTAATTTAATATTACTATTAAAGATATTTTGAATGAATAAATAATTATACTTTATTAATGGAAATGTTTTAAATGGTTATACTTTTACAAATTCTATATATATATAAGACAAGCGACGCATGAGCCGTCTGAAGCTTCCGAGAGAGAAACCCTAGCTATGTTGATACAGGAGAATATGAGGCGTTTCATAATTCAATGTACTTTTCACGAGCTATGTTTTAAAGAAAGTTTTATAAATTATCTTTTGAATCCATTTCTGTTTAAAATTTCCAAGTTTTATAAGTATAATAAATTTTTATTTATATTTGATAAATTTTTGAAAGTTAAATATTATTTAGATATGAATTTGAAGATTAAAATAAATTATTATAAAAAGAACAATAATTTAGAATTTAGAGGAGAAAACTAAAATATGATAACATATTTGGTTTTCAACCATAAATTTTATAATTTAAAAAATTTACCAAACTTTTCATTAAAAAAAATACCTATAAACATAATATAATATATAGATCCATGTTATAATAAACCTAGGAAGTCATTTTATAATTACCATGATGCGAATTGGATGGTTGTATCAGTACTATGATCTACCATATCCATGACAAATAATCTTTTCATCCTATATTAAATCATCATATAATGCCACTCCATGTCATTGTCATAGGCTAGTCCCTTGTCCACGGGCGGTGGTAGTGTGTTATCTTTGATTTCCTTAAAAATATTAATATATCTAAAGATGTAAACATGTTAATATATTTCTTTGTGAAATTTAACCTTTTGTTATGACAATAGTTAAACTTTTGATATGAAAGTAACGCGAAAGTGATATAAATTTTGATTTTGATGCCATGGGTAATGTGAAAGTGAATGCAACAAGATCAAAATATTTAGTGATGATAATATTTAATGTACTATAAATGATGAAATATTATAAGTATTCTGAATGGTTCAAATTTTTGGAATATTCAAATGCATTCTGTAAAATGGATGGTAGTCATGAAAAGTCCATTTCAGGAATATCTTGTTTTAATTTACTTATTGGTTAATAAATTTGTTATGGTACATCTTGAATGAGTAACGAATAAGGATATTGGTTAACAATACTTGAATATATTATTATTATTATTATTTTAAAGGTTAATTAATAACTGCCTTGAGTAAAAAGAAGGAAGTAATTGATTGGTAAACGATTCCAAGAACCCAGGGTGAAAAGGTTGAGACAGTTCTAATTGTTACCTTCCCAAAAAGGATTAAAAGGAAAATCCTAAGAAGGGAAGGGGGTTATGTGCAGAAGGGATGTTGGGGTTAAGAAATAGGTTGTTGCTATGAGTTATGCAGAGCTGGTAAGGAAACCAGTGGAGATTGAGAATTATCCAAGTGAACTAAAGACTGGATTTTCATCGTGAGGTCTAACTTCTTGTCTCAGAGAATTACCTAGGCCCTGGTGAGGAGCAAGGGGGGAGTAGAGGACGTCATTGTCTCGCTCAAGGTTGGAAGAACTATCAGTTATTGGAAGAATCCTCTGAGATAGGTATTTAAGTATCTTGGATTTACAGTTTAAACATTAATAACAACATGAATAAGCTTTATTATAATGTTATAATTGATAAAGGTAGTGTTTACTGTAAGTCACAATTATAAATTATTTTCTATTATAATTGTTTCAGGTAGTGTTTACTGTATGACACAATTATAAATTATTCTCTGTTATAAAGATTATAGGTAGTGCCCACTGTAAGTAGTAAATGTGGAATTACAACGATAGGAGTATGTTCAATAAACTCTGTAAATCCAACTTATGACAAAACTTATATTATGTCTAAAAAATCTAGTACTAATATATTCAAAAGCATTGACAGATAAATTGATTTCATATCATTAAATTAGAGGTTATATTACAAAGAGCATAGCAAACAATACAACAAGATAATACAGACATTAGGGTTACTATGCAGTGAGAATTCAAGGGTCTAGGCCTGTGATTTTAGTACCTGGACCCAAGGGATTGGTCTGGGGTTCACGTCCCTTGAGCCAATGATCCGAGATATATATATAATCCTTAAGAAACTAGTGGAAAAGTTGAAAGAATAACCAAGATTGTATAAAAGTAAAAGAAATAACATTTCAGAATTTCTTTAACGAGTAATGCAGAGTAAAGCCCAAAATCAACCAGAAAGAATATAACTCTAGAGTCTGGAAATGGACAAAATAGAAAATCCTCATTTATATAAAAGATATACCTCTTACATTGTTTTGTTTACTAAAATAAAGTTACGAACAAGAAACAACTTTGATGCTAGAATTTAATACATGCACGAGGAGCCAAAAGACAAAACATAGAGTCACGACAATCGAATGAAAGTCCGAATGATGGACTAAGCACCTAAACAAAATAAAATTAGAAATAAACTGAGGAACAAAGTCCTTTCTTCTATCCTAATAGATACAGAGTAATTAAATAAGAGAAAAATTGAATAGATATGTAAATAGGGCCGAACCTTGGTAAAACCCCTTTGTAAACTGTAACCAGAAAATAGAAAATTCATGGCTAGGATGGAAATGTTTCACGTTAGAAAAACCCCAAGTCCCTGCAGGAGACAGAGGGGTGGCCATGATTATAAACACGATTAAACCTAGCTATCAATTACATAGCCATAGTAATAGTGAATGTGAAGAGAGCTTACTAGTAAGGGAACTCTTAGGGCTCTCGAGAATGTCTTGCTGCTGACCTTGACTAGTATGCAGACCCTGCATTCACAACTGTAGCTGTGGGGTTACGACCATTGAATAATAACATTACCCAAGATAAAAATTTAAACATAACATAAGCTAATGACAATAAAAATTATTACCTGATGTGTTGAGGAAGTCGGGAAAGCCTGTGCGATATCTCTGCCTACTAAACATAGTCAGTATGTCTCTTTATGATGGAGATGAACCCTGGAATGCTGAGAGAACCAACAAGAGCAATAGAGTGTTACAAACGCTCTCATTACCATACTGTAGTGGAAAGAAACAAAACAAAAAATGAATTGCAGAAAATAACCCAACAAAATAACCAACAGAGATTAAGATGAATATTAATACCTTTGTGGATTGGCAAGACAAATGCGGCATGGCCGTACTGTCGGGTAGAACTATGTTGTAGAGGAAGTCATCTAATGATAGACATAAGAAGGAACCAAACTTTCAGAGTTGAAAACCTGATTTCGACGACAGAACAAATGAAAACACAGGCAGGAGGATGGGGTGGGTGGTTACCCTAACCATCCTTCCCGACACTTTCATCATTGATATCTATGGATAAGAATTCGACGGATAGATTAAACCGAAGGGAAAGGCGCGGTACAAAGTGAAGCCAAAGGTGCGGACAGGTGGAGATCAACACGATGATCGAGACATGCAATATTTAAAAGCAATTAACACTCCTCATAAACAATTGTATAGGCAATAAAATCCTTTGCAATTGACATTATATGAAGCGAGATCTAATGTCTGACAAAGGAAAATAAAACATTATAGTATATACAATCAGTGTGGTGAGAGTATACTGGAAATTAATAACCAATGCTATGGGAATTCCAATAGGATCACTCGAGCTCGAAAAATGTATTATAAATTAAACATACAAACCTTTGGAATGGCATTATAAATATATGTAGACTCCAGAGTTTGAGAGTTCATGTATTATTTAGTCTTTTTAATTATTGTTTTAGGATGATTAATAAATTTGAAAACCATAAGAATGATTATATACATGCTTTAAGTATATTGTTGTCATAGTAGATGGAAAGGTATGTGTAAATCACAAGGTTTTAGTAAATAATCGTGTGGAATAATGTGTTTATACTCAGAAGTATAATGGCGATAGTAAAAAGTAAAATTTTTCTTTTTATGTGGATAGAATTAAATATTGTGTGGTTGTTACGAGAGGGTAAGAGAGAAATAAAAGTGACTAACAGTGATAGAGGAAATATAAAGCATGATTTTTTTACATTTTTTATTATTGTATTTTCTTTGGCATGATTGATCCAAAATATAGGTTTAATATTTTACAACTAATTATGATTTTTTTAATACAATGGGATCATATTTAAGAGAGAGAGTGAGATGGAGGGAGAATAGAGTGGGGGAGAGATAGATAGAGGTGATAGAGTGGGGGAGAGAAACATAGAGGTGGTAGCGATAGGGAGAGCGAGGGAGGAAGAGAGAGAGGAGGGAGGAGAGAGGGAGAGAGAGATGGATTTGGAGGGGGAAAGAGAAGGAGAGAAGAACAAAGAAATTTAGAGGTAGAGGTGGAGAGAGAGGGGGAGTGACTAAGGGAGAGATTAATATGGAATGAGGGAGAGAGGGGACGAGGGAAGAGAGAGAAAATGACAAGATAGAGATAGGGAAAGAAGGGGAAGAGAGAGACACATAGACATAGATGTGATGGGGGGAGAGTGAGAAGGAGAGAGGGAAGGAGATAATGACAGAGTTGGAGGGTGGAGAGAGAGAGTGTGTGTGTGTGAGGGGGAAGAGATAGTGGGAGGTGGGAGAGAAAGGGAGAGAGAGGAAGGAAGAGAGAGGAAGGAAGAGAGAGAGGGGAAGAGAGAGATGGAGTTGGAAGGGGAAGAAAGACATAGAGAGAGAAAGGTGGAGAGGGAGAGGGAGAGAGAGAGAGAGAGAGAGAGGGAGAGGAAGGGAGAGATAGATATATATGGAGAGAGATTGTCTATGTTTTGGGTGTAAGAAGGAGAGAAAAGGAGAGATAGATATATAGATCAAGGTGGGAGAGAGGGAAGAAGAGATAGGCAAAGAGAGGGGGCAGGAAGAGAGATATATATGGAAAAAAGTGGAAGAGAGAGAGAGAGAGAGAGAGAGAGAGAGAGAGAGAGAGCAGGGGAAGAGGGAAAGAGAGAGGAAGAGGGAGGGAGAGAGAGATATATATATACAGATATGGAGAGAGAGTGTGTATGTTTGGGGGTTGATATAGAGAAAAAATGGGAGATAGAGATATAAATGGAGGGGGCAGAGAGAGAGAGAGAGAGAGAAGGGGGAGAGATAGAGAGGGACAGGGAGAGGGCGAGATAGATAAATAGATATATATGGAGAGAGAGAGTATATCTTTGCAGGTTTTTATAGAGAGATAAATAAGGAGATATAACGAGATATGGAGATATAGATGGATGGGACGAGAGGGAATAAGAGAGAGAAAAAGAGAGGGAGGGAACAAGAGAGAGATGTCAAAATTCCTAGATCTGCGAATCCTATTGCAGCAAACTGATATTAATTCTCCTAATTGATAAATTACAAGTTATTTATTGTGTTCTACAAGTAAATACTGAAGCAAATACACTGCAACCTTCACTAAAAAAATTGTGGAAATTAAATGTTGAAACAAAATCTGAGCAAGAAAATTAAAACACACATGACACCGTTATTTTTGGACTAAGTCCCCAAAAAACCCAATGCGAGAAAATCGATGCAGCAACTGAGGGTTTGTATTATTAAGCAGAAGTTTCTCAATACCACTAGATGCCAAAATATGGCTATCCACAGAGAATCTGTCTGACAAAGAATTAGTGAGGATTAACTCACACTAAAACTAGAGATCCGGCACTGAACCAACATTGAATTAGACAGTCCCACATTGCCTTTGTGCTTCCTCTATGTTGGGGACCACGTCACTCTCGATGGGGACTATGTCACTCCCTTCCGCTGGTCTTTCTGCTGGCTAGATATTGATCTTCTGCCCCTTTAGTCTCACACCCCGTCTCTCCGGCACTGGATCTAACTGATCCTCAAAAAAATTGTGAATCTCTTCAGAGGTTCAGCACTGCCTCTATGTGGCTTTGCGTTGCCCAGTGTAGCCCCTACACTTCCTCTTATGTGTCCTCTTCTATGTCTTCTCTGTAATTTATTCCCGACTTAGGAAAAGATCTTCCAATTGGAACTATCACTGCCCGTCAATGTAATCGAATCAACTCGATGATCTCTCTCGCGGCTCTCTTGAGAAATCGATCTTTAGACTCACTCGATGTGCTTTCCAAATGCCCATCGAAGTACTTCTTATAATCTTCCCATTGGGTAACCAACGACCCAAATTAAAACATAATTAACGACTTATATCATATTGAATCGATCTCCATATTTTTCTAGATGATTCACACCCAATTCAATTAATAAACTTTATATATTTTAATTCTCTAAGTTTAGAATTAGTCTCCCATTAAAAATAATTAATTATTTTAATAAAAACCCATCGGGTGGAATTTTCCAAAACAATTTATGGATATTTTGGAATACATGTGTGTAAGCCTCCCTGTAAAATTTGAGACTTAGAGTACATCCAATTCTACTAAAAATCAACACTCCCTCTTAGCGAGGAATGTGCTCTAGTAATGCATCCTATTGAAGCATCACACTAATTTTGTAACATCTCCCACTACGTTGCTAGTGCCTAACATTTTTTTCCACCAACTACTGTGTTGCTGCATCTATGTTGTTGCTAACCCTACATAGTGTTGCCAACTTCATCTGCACTGCAACTTTGTTGCTACTGCTATGGTAGAAAAACATTCAAAATAATAAACTAAGTGCTCAGTATAACACATCTGATACTGAAGATTTGACTGCTGCCAGTCTCTGGGCTAACCCTATGAAGCTACTATGTTGTTGTTGACTTTGTGTTGTGCCTTACTGCATTATTGCTAACTTTTCTCTGAATATGGCACTCTCTAGTGACTGTGCTATCACTCCGACACTCCTCTACATCAACTGACACTTGTCCATCCTGCTACTTTTGATATGGGCTCCCATAGCAAGGTATTGATCCGATAGGTGAAATCCTCAAGGATCCTGCCCAACTGGAGTTCTTTCAAATTATAGTTCTTGATCACCCCAATTATTCCCTAGAGATATGTGGGCAATCACAGTGATTTCCTCCTCCTAGATCCTTGCAGTTGCAGCCTGCGGATCATGTTTCTAATATTTTTCCTTTTTCTTGAGAGGACACTCCATAGTGTAGTGACCCATCTCACCACACGGGAAACACCTGATCTTTGATACATTCTCTTCCTTCTCCTTAATCTTCGACCCACTGCTGTTGCTACCATCAGGTTTGCACCTGATCATATATTGCCTCATATCTTCCTACTAAAGATCGACCCACATTTTTTTCCCAATCAGACAACCTTTCTCTGCCTAGGATGCTCTGGACAAAGACTTGTCATTCATCTGAAACTGATTTTAGGGCCAATCTTACCATCCTTATGGCCTGAGGTGCTGATATGACAGTTGCCAACTAATCTATGGTTTCCTGAAGCTTTGCAAGGAATAGATCAATGCATTATCCCTTCTGCATCCTTGTAGATCAAATATTCTCTTGCAAGAACATCTTCCATTGCTCGGAAAATCCTTGACACAATGTATCCAAGGAATCTGACATCTCTTTGGCAGCCCCTTTACCAAAAATGTGACATACTACATGATCCCACATTCCATCGAGGATCAAACACTTGGCTTTTACCATATCCTTCTTGTAATAATTTGATGAATCTGCATCCATGGTGACAACTACTACACCATCGTTGAAAGCTTTGAGATCATGCTCTTCTAGCAGACATATGATCCTTCCCTGCCAGATCATATAGTCGGAGGCTCCCTCCAACCTAAATTAATCTCTTAACTCATTTTCTACCATCTCTGCCAACTGAATAATGTCGAACTACTCCCTCTCTCTACTTTTCGCAGCTGTTATGTTGGCCTACACACTCCTTGCTAGAGTTATTAGATCTACTCCTTGCTACTGTTGCAGAGTAACTGATAATTAGAATTTCTTGAATCGAAATTAATCGAGGAAGAAAATTTCCCCAAAAAATGTCTTCTTATTCCTTCTGACGCTTTTCTGCCCCAGAAAATGTTACAGAAAAATTGTGTCCCACTAGTAGATTTCTCTGTGTTGAATCTTCCGTTCTGCTGCTCGCTCTGCCGCTTCAAAAATCATGAAATGGAAATATTACCTCTTTGTCGACTCACTCAAAGAGATATTTTACTTGATAATATTTCCCTTATCACCTGGACTGCACAATCCCTTGGGGATTCAATCTGATGCCAACGCAACTATTTGATCTCACTCTTTCTCTTCAATGTTGAGTTCTTCTGGTTTTCTCTCTTTCTTCACCTACGTTGCTTTGAATCCAATGACACCTATAATACCATGTGAAAATTCCTAGATCTAGGAATCCTATTGTAGAAGACTGATATTAATTCTCCTACTTGATAAAATATACAAGTTATTTACTATGTTCTACAAGTAAATACTGAAGAAAATACACTGCAACCTTCCCTAAATAAACTGCGGAAATTAAATGTTGAATCACGATTTGAGAAAGAAAATTAAAACACATGTGGAACCATTATTTTTGGAATAATTCAAGAGAAAAACCAAATGCGGAAAAACCGGTGCAACAACTAAGGGTTTGTATTATTAAGGAGAAGTTTCTGAATACAAGTGGATGCCCAAGTATGGCTATACACAGAGAATTAGTGAGGATGATCTCACACTAACACTAGAGATCCATCACTGACCCAACACTGAACTAGACAGCTCCACTCTGCCTCTGTGCAGATCTGCGTCACTCTAGCTTGGGACTGTGTCACTCCCTTTGGCTGGTATTTCTACTAGATGGATGCTAATATTCTTCCCCTCTGGTCTCACACCCCAAATCTCTGGCACTGGATCTCACCGATCCTCATCAAAATTGTGGATCTCTTCAGAGGCCCAACACTACCTTTGTGTGGCTCTGCGTTGCCTAGTGTAGCCTCTACACTACCTATTTTATGTCCTCTTCTCTATCTTCTCTGCAATGTATTCCCAGCTCAAGAAAAGATCTTCTAACCCGAACTATCACTTCCCCCAACTGTAATCGAATCAAATCGATGATATCTTCGGCTACTCTGCGCTGCTCACTTGAGAAATCGATCTTTAGACTCACTCGATCTGTTTTCCAAATTCCCATCAAATTCCTTCTTATAATCTTCTCGTTGGATAACCAATGGCCCATATTAAAACATAATCAACGAATTAGATCATATTGACTCAATATCCATCTTTTTCTAGAATATTCACACCCAGTTCTATTAATATGCTTTAATTATTTTAATTCCCTAAGTTTAGATTTAGGCTCCCATTAAAAATAATTAGTTATTTTAATAAAACCCCATCCGGGTGGAATTTCCAAAAACACTTTCTAGGTATTTTGGAATACATGTGTCTAAGCCTCCTTGCAAAAATTGAGACTTAGAGCACATCCGATGCTACTAGAAATAAATAAGAGAGAGAGAGAGAGAGATGTGTTTGGGGCATTGAGATAGAGAGACAAATAAAGGGAGATGGAGGGAGGTATATATATAGATGACAGGGGGAGATAGGTAATAAGAGAAAGATAGAGAAAGGGAGGGAGAGGCGGAGAGAGAGAGAGAGACGAGGGAGGGAGGGAGGGGGAGAGACGAGGGAGGGAGGGAGGGAGATAGACACAAAATAGAAGGTGAAAAGAGAGGGAAGAAGAAAGAGACACACATAGACAAATACAGACATAGAAATTAGATCTAGAAAGTCATATTGAATATTTTTGTTTTTCAATAAAATAGATGTATTTATTTTAGTGTAGTTATTTATTTATAATCATATTTGATCGCTTGCACTAGATTCATTGATTTTAGTGTAGATGTCGATTTCTAATCATATTTAATACCTTACATTAGATGTATTGATTTCAGTTTAGATGTTGATTTATACTCCTAATTGATTGCTTGCACTGGATGCATTGGCTTCATTGTAGATATTTATTTCTAATCATATTTGATCACTTGCATTAGATGCATTAATTTCAGTGTAGATGTTAATTTCTAATCCTATTTAATACCTTACACTAGATGCATTGATTTTAGTGTAGATGTTGGTTTCTACTCCTATTTGATTTCTTGCACTAGATGCATTGATTTCAGTGTAGATATTGATTTCTAATACTATTTGATTATTTGTACTAGATGCATTGATTTCAATGTAGATGTTGATTTCTAATCATATTTGATTGTTTGTACTAGATGCATTGATTTCAATGTAGATGTTGACTTATAATCCTATTTGATTGTTTGCACTAAATGACTTGATTTCAGTGTAGGTGTTGATTTTTGATTTGATGCAACTATATTTATGATGTACATTAATTTAAAAGTTATTAGATTAATAGTGTGCATTGATTTTAATGTAAGAACATCTCTTCCCCTTTCATCTATATCTCTATCTCCCATTGTCTCTACTTTTTTATCTCACTATATCACCCCCCAAACATACACACTGTTTCTCCATATCTTTTTATTTCTCTCTCTCCCTCCATTTTCCCCTCCCCCCTCTCTCTCCAACACTTCTCTCTCTCTCTCTCTCTAATATTCTCTATCCATATCTATATCTCTTCCTTTGTCCCTGTCTTTGTCTCTCTCTCTTCTTCCCTCCCTCCCCCCTCTTCATCTATATCTATATCTCCCCTTGTCTCTCCTTATCACCCCCAAAACATACACATTCTCTCTCAGTGTAAGTCCTTAAAAATTATTCATGACGTGCATTGGCTTCTATGTTGCAGTAGTTCAACCATAAATACAATACTTGAATTTTTATCCTAAATAAAATGTTCACTTACCCATAATTTTTTCTTCCTAGAACTGCAAACTATTTGTAATTGGATACATTCATATTATTCCCATTTTCCATCACTCAAAATTGTTAATCATTTTGCATTCAAATGAGGAAATAGAAAATAACTACCATTGAAAATTATTTTGGGTTTAACACTCCAAAAGTCACAATGATTGACTTTGGAGAAAACTACTATTAATATTGGAGAGAAACAAAGACAAGTTGTGATGTTTACTACAGTAACTCAGCTCGAGTTAAATATTTGAATGGTATATGACTTCAACTTCCCTTTTGATGGATATGAGAAAAAGGAAAAACTAATAGGTTTCACAATAAGAACAACAAAAGAAAATAGTTTCAGATTGGTTGCAATGAATATTGTTTGTAATTTACTATATTCCTATTATTCACATTTTCTATCATTCAACATTGTTACATTGTCAATTTTCACTAAAAATTCTTATCTCATCATTTTTCATCATTCAAGTTACTAAGAGTCTCTCTCATCTCATCAAACTGAGGAAACAAATGAAATTTTAAAATTAAATTGAACAAATTAATCTTAGACATATTTAGCATATTTAAAATGATCAAAATAATTAGATGTTCAACAAATTTTGTATGATCACAGCAAGATCTATCTTAACCTCAGATCTATCAAGCACCGAGAGAGATCAAATCTCTTGAGGTGCAAACCTTTCCTCAAGTTTTACACTAAAAATAGAGTTTTGTAGCTTGAGAGATTTGATCCCTCTCGATGCTTGATAGATCCGAGGTTAAGATGGATCTAGGCTTGTGTAATTTTTAGTTGTAATGATTATGTTGAAGCTAGTTTAATTGGAAAACAAAATCCTTTTAATAAAGATATGTGCAACTTATAAAGATATATATAGCTCAATTTTCATTCATTTATTCTTAGATATTTAATTAATTAGAACAAATTATTATCACGAGCATAATTTCGAAGAGGTTTTCATATGGAGATATTTGATCCCTCTTGACTCTTGGTAGATCCAGAATTAAGATGAATTTATGCTAGTGATAATAATATGTTCTAATTAATTAAATAAGAAAGAATAAATGAATGAAAAATGATCTAATTTTCCCCTTTAAATATGCTATATTCCACATGAATAATTTCCCGCTTTAAATAGGCTATATTCCACATGAATACCATGGGTCAATAAGATGTGCCATTTTTATTTTTATTTTTATTTTATTTTTGTAGGATTATTATTATTTTGCTATTTTTTTTTTTTACCTTTCTTTTTTAACGAGTTAAAATGTTTACATTATATTACATTAACCTTTTAACTTAATTTAATTATTTTTATGTAATTTGACTTTGTTAAAATGTTAAAAATTACATTACAACATCTCTATTATATTGGGCTGAAGCTCAAAGAAACAACTATAAACCATCCCTCTAGTAGCTTGGTAGATAGTTAAGATGGATCTAGACTAGTTTAATTTTCCCTTTAAATAGAATATTTTCTACATGAATACCATTGGTCAAAACCATGGGTTTTCAATGCAATGGGCTATTTTTATTTTTATTTTTTATTTTTTTTATAGGGTTTTTATTTATTTATTTATTTTGACACATTCAAAATGTTTACATTCATTACATTAAGCTTTTTATTTAGTTTTATTTTATTTTTATTTAATTTGATTTAGTCAACATGTTAAACATTATGTTACAATATCTCTACCATAATGGATTGGAGAGTGCCTCTCTGCCCAATAACAATATATTTTTAATATATATTAAATTTAGAAAAAGAAAAAACAAAGAGTTATGGTAATTGATTTAGGAAAAGAGCTAGAGTGTTATAAAGAAACATAAGCGTTTATGCAATTAAATTGAATAAATGAGATGCATGTCTAAAATTAATTTGAGTAGCTTTTATAACCTTAGGGTTTCATTTGGAAGTGACAAATATTACAATTTATGTATAGTTACAATTTGGTATGAAAATTTATTAATACATACTTAATTTCTTAAAATATCTTAAATGAATATTATCTTTTTTTTATATTATTTATGTGTATGTTTATATGAATTATTTATTTTGATAAATGTGTATATTTTAAAATAGAAAAGAAACTTCTAAAATTTTAAAAATAAGGATACATTTCCTTGTGGACTTCCTTTTTTATTTTTCATTATCTAATGTAAAAATTACTTGAAAACCAATAATAAAGATTTTAAATAAACTTCTTTTATAGACTTTTATACATTTAGAAAAGTTCGCTACCACCAGAAACTGGTGTCAAAATCCGAACTAAGAACCTCTCGAATTAAGAAGGTATAGTATTGTTTTTTAGTCTCTGCCATAAGGTAGCATGGACTATTGTAATCAATATGCCTTAAAATTTGAGCCAGTATTAAAAAAAACCTATAATTAAATCCAAAGTTTTCTCTCATACCTAGTTAGCATTAAGTGTTAAGAGGAAAAATACATAGGCCATGGTATATAGTCCATTTTTACATGAGCTTCCACGTAGTACAATCACATGAAAATGTACATGTACAAGCACATGCAAGCTTACATGTTGGCCTTTGTTCTAGTATGTGTGCACACATACAACCACATGCAAGTTTACCTATTTTCCCTTTTTCTAATCTGAGTCCACATACCATTTCCATTGATGGCATCATTGCTTCATTTACCTGCGAAGATACAATTTCTATTGATACCATTTCTGTTGATGGAATTAGTGCTTCATTTCTTTGTGATTGTCTCTATGCTTATTGATTTTTTTCTTCTGTAGAAAGTGTGTTTTTCGTTTTTTTCTACGTATCATATTTGTTGATGGAATCTTCTTACTGATTTTTTTCTTCTGCACAGAGTGTGATTTTTGGTTTTTCTATATAGTATATTTGTTGATGGCATCATTTCTGTTGATGGCAGTGTATAAAAAGATCAATGGATATTTTTGATGTTTGCGGCTATCGAGTTCACCTACGTAACAGTTATTTCACGTGTAGGAACATTATTTCAGCGTAACATCTAGTTCATCCAATTAACAATTTAACTATGGGAACATTATTTCACCTATAGTACCATCCTGAATCCTGGATTTCTAGTAGATTTTATCACAAAATTTAAATTTCTAATTCTTATCATAAAATTTGGCTTGGTTTGACAATCTTAGTAATATCTTTCATTTACACACAAGTGAGAAGTCATTAAGTATTTTTTTTTCAAATTCATCCAAGAATTGTAAAACTATAAGTATAAAATAAGAAGCTTACTACTACCAAATCCACTGAAATTTCATTTATTTTCTACTGACTGAGGTAAATAAATTCTATTACCAAATACTCACTCAACATGAACTCAGGTTTGATGTTTCAACTAGCTCACAAGTTGAAACATTCTTAGATTCAACCACCATGGCCCATGAGCCACGACAAACAGAACAAATTGGTCTCTACACTAACATAATTGAGCTAACGCAAGTAAAATTCTTTAATAAAAATTATTTCAATGTACATAAAGGAATTTTAATCTATAAATAATAGACAGGGAGATTCTCCCTTTAAGGATAATGTGCATAGCATAGATACAGTAAATAAGAAACTTTCCGCTGAGATAATCCAAAAAAAAACCTTAGGGCCACAAGCCATTCATTTACGTATTATATGAGGTTGTCTACGCCCAACTGAGAACCTTAATAATGTCGAAGGTGAAATAGAAAAACCCTCGTCTGAGAGGGAAGAAAGAGGGAAGAAAGAGTTAGACTTTAATTTCCTACATAAACCCTATGATAACAATCGTCTGCACCTATGATAACAGTTGTTTGCACTTGGAAAGGAACAAGGAAAGGAGTAATCAAAAGAAGCATCTCGAATGTGACTTGAAGGTCGTGAGGCTCTAAGAAGTCGTAGCAGGAAAATACTCACCTGTATAAATCAAGAACAACGGTAATTGTTAGAATAATAAGAATTTTTTAATACCATTTAATAGTAACCCAAGAAGTACGGCAAAAGGAACAACTTTACTTACACTTTGCAATTATGGAGTGTCCCAACATTATGAATAGTTTTCCTTCGACTTGTCAGTTGATGAGCACGAACAAATAATTTTTGTTCTTAACTAATCATCACTCAATTGTTGTTCTTAACCATTGTTATAATCACATTAATTCCTCCTTCCTAAGAAATTATATAATAGACACGATATCCAAAGAACATAAAATAAGTGACAAATTAATTGATAAATTGTAACAAACAAAATTGATTAGATTGGAACACCGGGAAACAATTACATATATTTTACAAATAAAATAGAACTAGAGAAACGATTCAAAGAATTCCAAATTTTTTTAAGGTAAAATGGAATCACGTTGGCCCTTTAAAACTCATTTTACCATACATCTTTTCCTTGAATCCTTTCCATTCTCCTCTTTCAGTGAACACAAAATTAGAGAATATGGACAGAGACAGAATACATGAACAAACATCTCACAGAAACACACATTATACACAACACTTCATAGAGAATATACAATATACAATATATAGAGAAGAAAGGGAAGATACTACATAGAGAATATATAGAAAGACATGTCCAGACGAACTTGTGAGGAGAATACCTTTCTGTTGAACTCTCACCTTCCACATGACACTCAACAAGAAAACGAATTAAAGATAGAGATGCATGTGCCACCTGCAAATTCTGTTTCTTGGCCCAGAATAAACCCTTGCACAAACAAGACTGGAAATTCAATAATTAAGGAAAACCAAAACCGTTACACAAACAAGACTACAAATTTAGTAATTAAGGGCAATGAAAGTGGCACAAATGATAAAAGAAAAAGAGAACCGTGAATCAAGGTATTTTACCTTCTCCATTAAACATGAAATCTAATGCTCCATGACCTAGTTGCAGAGCCTCAACCAACTCGAAGAAAGTGACATTGAATGGCTCGCGACATCAAAGCTAGAGGGTGATTACCATCATCAGGAGTCGTAGATCTCACGACATGTATTCCCAAGCAATCAATGCTGCCATCTGGTAGGTAAAAGAGACTCTAGAGAGAAATTTGCCATCGTTACTGAGATTAGATTGACACCATGCACTATTTAATTTATATTTTCGAAAAATTATACTATTCTACATATACAAAGTTATTTTACCCTGTAATTTTGTAAATAAATTACTTACAACTCTTAGAAAATTATCAATGTTTAAGTTTTAGGATTTTATTTTTTCCCTCTCTTCAAAAGAAACAAAATAAAATATTAGAACTCCATTAGTTTGGGCAAAATTATAATTTAACCATCGACTTGGAATGATTATAATTTCATTTCCGTTTGAATTTTTTTAAAACAAATATCAAGAACGACATGTTATTACATGTAATTAATTAACTTTATCTTTAATTTATCCCACCTCTTATTTTTTTACATTCTCAGGATTATAAGGTTATATTTTTAAATAGATTAGTATACACTACTAAATTATTTTTGAAATTCAGTCGAATAAGAAGGACAAATGTGAAAAATCAATGACCTTTTTCAATAGCTCCAACACTTGAAATGCATGCAAGGTTCTGGTGACAAGTCTTTTTCTTTTTATTTTAATTTTAATTTAATTTAGTTTATTATTTTTCCGACTTTTTATTTTTTATTTATTTATTATGTGTATGCATAGGCATAAATTAAACCTCAACTGTGCAATTATATCCGATTTGAAGTTAAGATGCCAAGCTGCTGTCCAAAACTTAAAGAAAAATACGTTTCCTTGCTTTGTTCTATTTTTCCTCGTTGCAATTATGATTCCAACAGAGTCGATATTGTTTAGGCATTATGAGAGTAAGGAGATAATTGGGACAGGGGACTTGACGGCCTGGTTCTGCATGGGACCAAATGAAGCCAACAGACTCAATTGGAATATTGAGGGGTTGTAGGAGTGACAACGTAGTTGGCTTCCGGTGTTAAGCGCTACAAAGAGGAGTTGATATTCGGCCACCGACTCTAGTGAGTCACTAGTCAGAGGTTAGGCGTTGTAACAAGCCACATGGTCGCATTGGTGAGAATCTCTGACTCCCACCCAACCTCGTGACGATGTAGGGGACATATAAAATTTATTTATGTTATGTGTGTCCTAAAGGTTATGCGTGTCATAGAGACAACGAATGACCCCGACTTGTGACATGCCCTGTTCTTAAATTCCAAACTATCATGTAGACGCTATCATAGAATGTAATGCATATAATATAATGCATCAAACACAGATATCTGCCCTGCAGTGAAGGAATTGATACTTATTAGTTGTTCCTATTTTGTTTTATTAGCAGTGACTAGCTGCTTCGCAAATCCTCTTGTTTAAAATTGAAAGAAAATAAGAGGCTTTAGGCAGCGCCTGTGGGCATGGCCTACTGCTGGTGGCACCATTATCAGCGCCCAAGGGAACAACGTGGTGGGTCCACTCTCTCTTTTCATTTCTGTTTTGATTTATGGAAATCTAACTTTTTGTATTGTGAAATTTATGATCGATGACGGGGGAACATCATTAAAAGGTTTATCATATACGACTATTAATTTAAGAATTTTTTTATTTTTTAAAATGAAAAAGATAAAGTTAGGATGGTTTTGTGTGGTTACCATTAATGTAAAGATTGAAATATTTTTATGTATAATTGATACTAAAGTTTTTATTATTAATATTTTTTAATGTATATATTATTTTATTATTTTTAAATGTAATATGATGAGACAATAACTTTACTATGCTAAGTGGTAGGGTATTTTTGAGTCCAAAATCAATTTTATATTTAATTTCATAAATTTCAATTAAATAAATTTAATCGTTTAAATTTAACATTAAAATAATGAAGAAACATTTTTGTCCAAAGAGCTTGGATTTGATGATGGAGGGCAAGGAGTTTTTTTCCATTGGACAAGGAAGATCTAGTTCAGATGAGGGCCTAACCTCGAGCCATATGGGAACCTTAAGGTAGTGGTGGAATTTTTTGTTGCATATAGAAAATTTATATTAAATGTTCCCATCGCACTTGCATACATAAGTGGATCACATCCCACTCCCATGTCTTCCATTTTAAACCCCCATGTTAGATGCTAAGGAGGCATAATCTCTTGGGAAAAGAGATTGTGCCACAGTTTCTTGACCACCGAATGAGGGCATACTCAATGCAAAGACATGTTCTTCATAACTTCTGTGACCCTTTAGCACATAAGTGGATCACAACACCCTCCCATGTCCTCCTTTTTAAAACCCCATATTAGGTGACAAGGAGGCATAATCCCTTGGGAAAAGAGATGGTGCCACACTTCATTCTCCTGTTGAATGGGGGGACACTCAGTGCAAGGACATGTTCTTTATAACTTGTATATCTAGTGTCACGAATGTTCGTGAAGGGGAATATTTTAGCGTGATGGATTTTTCCATTATGGTAACTCACATAACATTGATCGACCTATAGAACAATAGGTCCCCATGTTATGCCATGCATGTTAGGGATGATGCTAATTCTTTTGTGTCATGTTTTTCTAGTCGTAACATCATTCAAATCAACCTTTCTCAAATTTCAACCTCCTTAATCTTTGGACATGGTATGATAACTTCTCTCACTTTCAAATCCTTCTACTAAGTCCCTGTGTTTTAGTTCTAATCTTCATTCACCTATGGGTATCCTCTATCATGGTTTCCTGATTGTGTTTTCTGGGTGGAATTTTAATGGAAAGAGAGAAGTGCAACTATAGTTGGATAGGCCCCACTAAGAACCTCTCACTCGGGCCCAACATGAAACTAAATCCCCGAAGGCCACATTTAACTAGTGCACCCCTTTAGTAGCCCAATAATCCATTGAAATGGATGAGGTGGAGGCTCAAATGTAACAAAATTTCATGTATGATGAAGAAGTTTGTGAGCAAGTTGCATTATAGCGCCTAGACACTACTACCTCTAAAACTTGTGATATTATATATTCCAGGGCATTGAATCTACATTGACAATTTTTAAAAGAAAGTAATGGACTTATAACTGAAAGGAGTGAGGAATAATGTCATTCTTATTCAATTAGATGTATTCCAATGGCCAGTCAAGGAATAGACAGGAAGGTTTCTATTGCAACACAAGTAAATATGGAAACTAAACTTCCAAAACCCAAGGTTGCATTTGTCTAGGTCACATAGTCTAAAGAAAACACCACTCTAGTTAGATCATAGTCTATCTGGTCTTTTTGTGGATTTCTTATTATAAGAAGCATAGATTCCCCTATCACTATACATAAGCTCATACAAATTTTCTTCTACAAAATACCTCAAATTTAATAGCAATAGTGGAATACTAGAGTTGTTATGTTACTATCATGCATAGAAATTAGAAACTTAAATCTCAATTTTCATCATCATATAACAAATTTGTATCAGTATTGAAGCTCATGCTAGTAGTGGAACACCAAAGTTGTTATGTTACTATCCTGTATAGAAATTAGCAACTTACATCTCAATTGTCATTATCATATAACAAATTTGCATGTTCCTTTTAAATTAAAAATGAAATACTTTATAAATTAAAAAGTAACGTCTCTTATAACAAAGAAATAAAAATAGATACACATATTTGGTTAGTTTTAAAAGTATTATAAAACATCAATAATTTTCTGATTACATTGGTAATATTTTTTTTTCAAGAGTAACGTCTCTTATAACAAAGAAATAAAAATAGATACACATATTTGGTTAGTTTTAAAAGTATTATAAAACATCAATAATTTTCTGATTACATTGGTAATATTTTTTTTTTCAAGTTGTCTATAATCCTCTAGGCTTGACCCGTGGCTTGAGGAGTTGCAACCGAGGGGCATCTAATCTGTCAAAGTCACCCTGGATTGCACTTGGCCGGAGCCACACTATCCTATGCTGATTGGAGTTTTTAGCATGTCTCCTCCCCCTAGCGTAGGGCACAACCACCCCTCGTGAGGTTTGATCTTGGGTCACCTTACTAACGAGGCCCGTCCTCAACCGATTATGCTAGTGTGACTTGACCATTACTTTTTTGATATTACAACCAAGTCCAAAAGAGATATGTGAAGTAAAATAGTTTTATATAAATTTTAAAATGAGAAAAAGTAATTAAAAAAAAGAAATATTATATTTTCATTCAAATGAATGCGTGAGGAAGATGTATTTCAATAAATTATTTAGATAAATTATTTGAATATGTAGGTTAATTAAATAAATTATTTGAATATGCATGTTAATTGTGCTGAGAGGTGCTCTCCAACCTAGTATGGAAGAGATGTTGTAATGTCATATCCTATAAATATTTTGACTCAGTCAAATTACATGAAAATTAAAATAATAAAAAAAAAATTAATAATGTTACTTATTCAAAAAAATAAAAAAATTAAAATTAAAATAACTTCATAGTATTCACCCATGGTATTGTCCCATGCTATTCATGTGGAATATAGATTATTTAAAGGGAGAAATTAAACTGAATTAGATGCAAACCACTTTTAGAGTGAAAAGAGATTTAATCCATCTCAGTCCTTCATAAATCCAGAAATAAAATGGATATGATTCATTTAAGTCTTATTGTAAAATTAATAAATGACATTTAAAAATATATATAAACACACACACACACACACACAATTAAAAAAACATAACAACTAAAACATTTAAATTGGTCTAATTGTTTTAGATTTTTGAGATTTTTCATGTGCGTCTAATAACAATATACATCTATTTTAATTAGATCTAGTAAGCATCAAGAGAAATACAATTTTTCTAAATACAAATCTTTTTTCAAGTTTTTTACTTAAAAAAAGATTTGTATGGCAAAATATTTTATCTTTTCCTACATTGACTAGATATATGATTAAAATGAATTTTACCATAACTTAAAATTCAACCCAAACCATTAACAATTTCATTAATTCAAAAAAAATCTCACTTATTAAAAAAAATCACAAATTAATAAGATTATCTAATAAACCTTTTAACTATGTTTTCTCTCTCATGACAAACTTCATGATACAAAAAAGTTAGATTTACCATAAAACAAAAAACGGACCCACCACCCCGTTCCCTTGCAGGTTGATAATGGTGTTGCATACCCACTAGTGTTGTCTGAAGCCTCTTATTATCCATGGAGCAAACAATACAATATTGCATCGAGTTTTTAGTCAAACTCATATTAGTTTGGGTTTAAGTAAAAAAAATAAAAATTTTCATAATTTAACTTTATACAATCAAATTTATTATTATTTATAATATTTTAATTTATTTTTCCATTCTATTGGCTATTTTATTTATTAATGAGCTAGGGCACACCGAATAATCCATAACAAAATAACTCATTTATTGAATATTGTACAACCAGGTACAAATACGTTGTTATTAAAGAATTTTTTTTTTGGTGGGACAGAAGTTGTTATATGCATCTAAAGCTATCTCACAATTACACACTCCATGTTAAAAAAACAATATAAATTATGTTCATTGTGTACATCACATTTATTAGTGTTTCTTTGAGAAATGATGTATGAGTATCGATTATTAGTTAACATATTGAACAAATGGGAGGCTAATTATACGAAGTAAAAATAATAGTAGAGAATCAAATTAATGAGTTTGCAATAGGTTTAATGGTTATGAAAGATTGGTAATTATAAAAAAAATTATGGCTATTAAAAATAATAATTATAAGACAAAAGATTATTAAGGTGTACAAGTCATTTCTACTTATTTGACTTACTTTAGTATTAATTTATTTTAAGTTAGGTAGTTCCTTTTTTATTCATTTAATATAAAAGCAAGTTACATTTATATAAATATGTTCGGTGGCTTTAACCTGTCTATTGGGAAACCAGGTATGCTGGCCATTGAAACCTATTGTATGCCATTCAAAATTGGAAAGTTTTAAATCTGTCCAATAAGGCCTTATATGTCTGAATCCCTATCCACCAATATCTATTTTTACTCCTACACAATTCTATATTAATATCCAAAATGTACAATCAGTAACAACCAACAAAAAACAAGCAAGGTAGACAATATAACATTTACTAATCCGAGGACTCCACAGGAGCTCGGTCCTTCACACTTGATCCAAGCAATCTGACCAGAGGAGATATTGAATGACAGCCTCAATGTGGCCAAGGCGTTTGTTTTGTTGCTGAATTTGAACCTGTATCAATTGTACTTCCTTTTGAATTTCCTAAATCCCCTAATCAGGCCTCCCTGCATTCATCTGTGGGGTCATGATGGCTTTGGCCACCAGACTCTTCATAATCCAATATAAGTGGACAATGTGCTTGTACTCAGTGGTACACCCTCTAGTATTTCCCGGATCCAGGACAATATCTCTCCAATCATCCACCTAAACTTCCTTAGTTACCCAGTTGTTGAGTTCCATTTCCCATGAAGAAATAAGTTTCTTTACGTCTCTTGGAGTACCAACATTATATGCCTGCATCACTTCCTTAATGACCTGAGTGTTGGTTCACCGACCACTCCTCTTTAGGGGCCGGGTCAAAGGTGATGCTCTCTCAATATTCTTCTGCTGGCGATGTCCATTACCACGACCTCCAGGAGCCGATAAGCTTACACCACGAGCCATCCCAGAAGGCACACAAACGATCTAAGCACTAATGGACCAGTGCAGGTGGGTCGACACCAGTTAGAGCCAAAATTTACTCACGCTTTCACAATTAAAACCATAATTAGAAGCACCTGTTGCAGTAGCATTATAAAGAAGCACCAAACAGATAACGTCAGACCTGGACCACCGTAACCAAACTGATTTCCTCCCTGGTGGTCTCAACCACCATTTGTATGCTCGAAGGCACACCAATTTCACAGAGGGGCCATAAAACCTTCCCTTAATATGACAACCCATATCATTGTATATAAAATTGATCTTATTTACTGGTCTAGGCTCCAACCGAAACATGTTAAATAGTTAGTAAAAGCAGGATAAAAAAATGATAGACAAAGCTTAGAGGAGGGCTCCTCCCTGAACTAGCCGATGACCCTCAACTGGTTTCCCAAATCCTAACCCACCCGAATAGCCATACAGAGCACAAACATTCCCATACGAGAGAGAAGAATCCCAAACATAACATAAACCGAAATGTAAACAATGCTGCAAGAATAGAAGTCTTTTGGTCGAGAGACCACAAATAGATAACTCCTAGAACTAACAAGGTCAGTCCGAGATAAGACCCAGTTAGGACCCCGACTACTGCATGCATACCATGGACCTAAGGGCAGATAAGAATGAGATACATACTCGTTGGTGTTTGCCATGTAACCAGACAACACCGATGGAATCGGTGATCTGCTCCACCTCCTCGAGCTCTGCAACATTACAAAATTAACCCAACTACAACAGACTATCCAACTATACCACCCCATAAATAAAATGCCCGCTGACGGAGTCACTTCCCACCAACCTCTCGCAGTGAAATGCATCCTCTCGCAGTCGCGTTTCCTTTCTTTATCTGTGTGGCCTATACATTTCATATTCCCCACCCTCGCATGCTCCAACATGCTAACTGTTGTCGCCCGTCCATCCCTCTCTTCTCCACATCCATGTTGCTAATCCCGATAAAGATTGTTTGACACGAACGCACCCCGATCAGGGGTACTTACCTTAGTATTAATAATTCTACTTACCGTTCCGAATTTGATGATATTTGCACTGTAATTCATCTCTTAACATGTATATATGAATTTATTCAAACATTTATGGTGACGTCCATTTGAAGCTTAGTAATGTGCACCTATATTTACATCAATTTTTCATTTAGAGAATGGCTGAGAAAGCAAGTAGTTGTTGCTAGCCCATGCAACCACATTATTGAGTGCAACATTGACATTGATGAATATTATTAAGAATATATCTATCTTTATACAGTGAAAATATATTATTAACTTTACACTCTATAATCGGTGTGCCAATAACTTCATTTACAATATTTATATTTTTTTCAATCCCTAATTTAAACTTTGGCTGAAATTTTTTGCTCACATTTAAAAGTAGTGATTTTTTTTCAAAAATTACATTCTTGACATACCTTTTCAAAATTTTAAACTCAAAGACATTCAAAATTTTATTAAATATTAAAACAATTAAATATTTGTCATAAAAAAATCTAATTATCATTAAAAATACATATATTATATCTTTTCTATATTAAAAATATAATATTAATTTTTAAAATACAATAAATAATATACGAAAATGTACAATTTTGATTAGAAATAAATAAATACCTGTGACGACGGGAAGTATTTATGATTCTTATATTCTTTTATAAGTGGATCTGCTATCACAACACATGATGAGTCAAACACCAAGCAATAGAGAAATGAAATTAAATTGGCATCATGATTATGTAGCTTTTGATTCAATTCATTTTTGAGTCGCATTTTGTTATGTATTATGTCAGTTACATAAAAATTAAACATAAAAATTATATAAGTATATGATGAATAACCAAACACTTTTATATGTAACATTTTTACTATAACCAAACACTTTTTTATACATAATATTTTTATTATATACAATATGTGTGTTTTTTTTCTACTAATTCCAAGAAATAGACCAGCCCCACATTATAATCTCTTTATTTAAACATGAAAAAATAGAGAAAAAAATAACAATATTATCACCCCAAAAAAAAATCTAAATCGATAATTTGAATTAATATGTTTATAATTTCATCCATATACTAAAAAAAAAGAGTATATATATATATATAATCTTCTCAATATTTTTATCTTTTAATAATACAACTAATAAAATAATTATATATTTAATCACTAACTAATCATTTACAATGTACTTTAAAACATTAAAATAAAGTCTAGAGATTAAAGAGAGTATAAGTTTAGTATAAGATTTTTAGACATTAAGGTTAAACATTTTAATGAAATTACTTTATAACTTAATCATAAGCAAAAGTAAGTAAAAGTTAGTGAATGAATTTATATTTCAACAAATGAAATATAAAATCTTCTCAAAATATATATATATATATAATTTTCTCAATATTTTTATTTTTTAATAATACAAATAATAAAATAATTATATATTTAATTCCTAACTAGTCATTTACAATGTATTTTAAAACATTAAAATAAAGTCTAGAGATTAAAGAGAGTATAAGTTTAGTATAAAACTTTTAGACTTTTTGGTTAAACATTTTAATGAAATTACTCTATAACTTAATCATAACCAAAAGTAAATAAAAGTTAGTGAATGAATTTATATTTCAATAAATGAAATTAGTAACAAAGTTATCCATACATACAAATATTGTATAATTACAATTAACAGAACATTTTAATTTACAAATAAATAAAATCTAAATTAAACATATTCTAAACCTTAACACTAACTTAAATTTAATATTTTTAATTTAATTTAACTATATTTAATTAAATAACAATAACTAACTACTATGTAATACTATTATACCTCTATGCCTTCACCATTGTCTTGCTTGCCATGGATCACGGGTGGCTACGTCTCTTACCACCACACGCCGGTAGAGAAGGTAGCGAACTTCTCCAAGTATAGACAAGTCCGTCGGTTCAAGATCACTGTAATAAAATGAAATTTATTTAAAATATTTATTATTGATTTTAAGATAACTTTAACATTAAATAGTGAATATTAAAAGGGAGTCGACGATAGAATGTCGTTTCTTTTTAAAATCCGAAAGTTCCTTTCAGATTTTAAAATATATACATTTATCGATATAAATAATTAATCTAATTATGTATTTGAATAATATTTATTTAAATTTTTTTTAGAAATTAATGAAGTATAAATACATATGCATTATAGTATTTGTCAATGCTAAGTTTATAGGATTTTGGATAAATGAGATTAAGTGTTTTTTTAAAGGACTCATTTAGGGGAGATATGTATTGGACATGATGATGAAGACGTCTTACCCAAGTTACAAAAATAAATAATTATCAATACTAGTAAAAAATAAGAAAATACTTACCATTGTCAAAATGAAACTCTAAAATTACAAACACTAACCAAATTGATTATATACAACCATATCACTTATCCCATTTAATAGTTTCAAATTTTATGCTTTTGTAGAACACTCAATCTCTCTTCCCAAATCAATTACTATGACTCCCTACTTCTTTCTTCTTTTCTCTTTTCTATCAAAATTTCCCAAAACAAATTTGAATTATTCACATTTTAGACTTTTTCTCTCAAATAAAACTATAACTATTATAACTATTACCGTTATAACTTTAATCATTAAATAATAACATTTCAATTTTGATTTTTTTTTAAATAGACATATTCACATTATATTAATAAAGACAAAATACATAATTTACAATCTAAAGAGGAGTCTCTACCTATGTGTGAGGAAACCTGAGGGAAAACCCAAAAAATCTTTGCCCCTCGAAAGGAAGGGCCGGAGCTCAAATATTTGAAACAAGTTACATTTGTAAATGAGTTAAGAGGTATCAGGATGTATAACAGTGAGCCTAACAACTCTGTGCCACTTGCCGAAGAACCATAATTGACAATGAACAAAATTTGAAACAATGAGCCTAGAGGCTCTGTGTCCAATGCTTATGAACTGGACCAAAATTGGGAACCAATCCAAACCCAGATTTACCAACCTATGGAACGTCATGGAGTTGGAGAGGTTAGTGCTTGATGGTGGAGGGACTACACTGGAGTTGCATTGAGGCCATGTTATAGCCTCCATGCACGTGAGCACTGCCTTGAGCCTGCAGGCGAGCAACGAGATTGCGAACGACCCAAAGCGTTGGTTGACCTCTACGACTCTTTTCCTTCTCGAGAGCAAAGATTTGATGTGGAATGTGAACTTGTATGCCATGGTTGAAGAGAGTTGTGACTGAGGTTTCATCAAAGGTGATGGGGGACATCCACGACCTCTCCGTTTGCCTGGACGCCGCCCACAACCTTTGTCGCGATTCATGACAGGATGACAGAGGTTAGAGGAAGTAGAGCGAGAGTCAGATAAAGTTGAGGGAGCCTTGAGTAAAACAAAGTTGTGGGAGCCTTGAGTAAAACAACCCAGGGAATAAATTTCCGGGAAGACAAGTGGCTTGGACTTTTATTGCCAGAGTTGACAAGAAGGAGTGTAGGGCTGGGATGTCGGGTCAAAGTTCTCATGGAGGGGTTTTATAGTTCACTGATGACACTTAGAGGGATACCCACGCCGAGAGCGTTGTCATTTAGGCTGAGATCATGGCAACCTCATGTCGAACACTTGAATCCAGAAGAACATTTCAAATTTGATTGTTAAATAATCAAAATATCAATATTTGTCATTAAATAATAAAATTAATTAGTAGATTTATATCACTAGAAAATTTAAATAATTATAAACAGAAAATTAAAAAAGTTAATATATAAAAAATATTTCCATTATTTAAATAAGCAAGAATACATGAATGACAATTGATCCCTTATCACATGTCAAGTGTATATATCTTTATTAAAATGCTTTTCTTTTCCAAATAAACATGCAATAAGACAATGACATACAAATTTTGAAATAAATTGTTGAAATTATGCTCTTGCATCAATAGCTACCAATGTATCCTTGTAGGCCACCCCCTTTAACAATAGTAATACCAATGTCCTTTACTAGCTAGAAGGAACTCCTTACATAATTCTCTCTTAGATCCCCTTAACCCATTGCAATGATTGTCTTTGATGCCTACCTAGTTGCAAGCACATTAAGAAGCAATGTAGCATATTGTTGGTTGAGGATTTTGATAAGTATGTGATTTTGTTGACATCTTGTGACTGTCCCGTATGTGAATATATAAAATCTTGGATGCATGTCGCCCTGACACTATAACATGACTTAGTATTGCCTATCATACTGTGTCACTCCCTCCTCGAGACACCTAGAACTCGCTAACACTCCCTGTCACACACTCTTATTCATTCATTTATGAATTTTGAACTAGTGCGCCTCTGTCATGTTTTCCTGTCACCCCCTAACACTCCTTAGCACACATTGGCACACCTAGGCACTTGGAACAACTTTGTATGCTTCCCTAGCACTCTAACATGTCTTAGTACTTCTAGGAATTCCCTGACACACCTTGGTATTCCTTAGCTTTCATGTTGTCATAGATAACCTTGCTTTTTTTGTGACTTGGGAACCCAACCAAGTCATTGGAAAGTTGATGTTGTGCCTAGCCAAGTTTCCCTTTGTCTGAAACTACTTTGTCCAACCCTTTATGTAACCATAGGCTTACCTCCTACAAGTCTTATTCTAACCTTCTCCTAACACACTTTATCCTTGAGACACTTGGAATTCGTTGACACTACTTGGCACACACTCTTATTCGTTCATTTCCATGCATTTTGACCTAGTTCTCCCTTGCAATGTCCTAGCACTCCCTAACACTCCTCAACATCCATTGACACTTTCTGGCATGTGTTAGCATGCCTTTTCATTCCTTGGCACGCATTGACACTCCTTAGTTATCATGCCCTCACAATTACCCTTACTTTTTTGGAACTTGGGAACCCAACCAAGTCTTGCCTTGAATATAACAACTTGACCAAGTTACGGTTACTACAACTAGATTGTGCCTTGTTCACCTAAGAAATGACTATAACCCCTCACCCATTTAACCCCCTAAACCCTTAACCCCTAACCCCTTAAACCCTAATTCCCGACCCCTAACCCATTTAACCCCCTAAACCCCTAAAACCCTAACCCATTTAACCCCCAAACCCTAACCCCTAACCCCTAACCCCTAAAATACTTAACTGCTAAATCCCCTAACCCCCTAAACCTCTAAACCCCTAACCCATTTAACCCCCTAAACCTCTAACCCCTTAACCCCTAACCCCTAACCCTAAAATCCTTAACTGCTAAATCCCCTAACCCCCTAAACCTCTAAACCCCCAAACCCATTTAACCCCGTAAACCCTAAACGTCTAACCCTTAACCCCTAACCCCTTAAGCCCTAATTCCCAACCCCTAACCCATTTAACCCCCTAAACCCCTAAAACCCTAACCCATTTAACTCCTAAACCCTAAACCTCTAAACCCTTAAACCCCTAAACCACTAACACCTAAACCCCTAATCCCTTAACCCCTAAACCCCTAAACCGTTAACGCTTAACCATTAACCCATTAACCCCTCAACCCTAAGCCCTAAAATCCTTAACTGCTAAATCCACTAAGCCCTAAGCCCCTAATCCCTAATCCCTTAACCACTAGCTCATTATTCACCTAACCCCTAACTGCGCCTAAATCCCCTAACCCCTAAGCCCCCAATCCCTAATCCCTTAACCACTAACTCATTATTCCTCTAACCCCTAAATGCGCCTAAATCTCCTAACCCCTAACCCCCCAATCCATAACCCCTTAACCACTAACTCATTATTCCCCTAACCCCAATCCCTAATCCCTTAAATACTAATTCATTATGCCCCTAACCCTTAAGCCCCCAATCCCTAACCCCTTAACTACTAACGAAAATATACCACAGTGGGCATGCACAAGAAGAAGAACCAAAGAAATCAAATTCAATAAAGGAAGCACAACCACCACTCCAAACTCGCTTCTCTAAAACACATACAACCACAATAAATCCCACTAAAGCTTACAAATTTATCAAGCCCTAATTAACTTACTAACAAATTCAACAAGCCAACATGCTACAATTTATTGAGTCACCCCCAAATCAATTAGTAATTATTGCATGAATGTACATTTGTTTGTAATTTTATTTAAAAGGTTGAAATTCTCTCAAGAGCGTATAGAATATATCCAAGAGTTAAAAAAATGGAAATTTTGCTTACCTCCACAAGGTATCATCACACTCGGATAGGTGAAAACATACAAGTCTAAATCTTCTACCTCTAAGTCTCAATGGCACTTCAACATGTCAATAACATACTTGCAACAATGCTTAATGAGTTTTGTCTATTGGCTAAAGAGATGTACATCCATCCATCCAAAAATAAACATCTCAATCAATCCAACACCATAAATTGTGTTAAATAGTTCATCATGTTATTTCAAATATTACAATATTGTCTTATATTAGCTCACATATTCCTTGAATATTTGAAAGCCAAACTACCTTAGCACAGTATACCAGAAATATTTGTACTCTAAAAGACAAAAAAAGACAACAAACTAAAATAGGAACTTTAACTCTAATCCATACACTTCATTCTTAGCAACATGATATCTAATGAAGATGATACGTGGAAAAAAAGGCTTCATACATTGTCTATCAAATGTCAAACCGAGTGAACAAACACATGCATAGAACACATCAGAAATAGGGTTCATAGATCGACTTGTATTATATGGTTTCAAACCCTTCTTGTCTCCTTCAAGGGGGTTTCTGGAGGTCTTAAAAAAGACTTCCTTTTTCTAACCAAATGGATTGTTTCTTTCACACATGTATGGAAACGTACTTTCCAAATAATATTGTAATAGATTCATAAGGTGATATTATTGGTATTAACTACACCTTATTTGGAGACATCATTTTTATTGTAGGGGTTGATACCTTTCTATTGGATGTGGTTGGTGATGTGAAGACTACTCAACCTCTAGTAAAGATTCATACTAACTCTAACAAGCTTATGGATGCTTGTTTACAAAGGGAGACCCCTCTAAGCTTAACTCATTGGATTCTTTATTTGTTCATGCTAATTATTGTTCTCAACTTTCCTTCTCGAAGGGGTTGAGACTATTTTCTTCATTTATTTTACATGGCCCGATGTAAGAAGAAGAATGGAGATTGTCTCCACATCTTTTCCATTTCACTAAGTTACAAATAAAAAGAATCAAATTCTATAGCCAATAGACTAATAGTCTCTTGATACACCTTTAGTGAGCTATGCATAGCTCTCACCTATCACTGTAGCTTAATGAAATGACATCTAATAGCTCCAAGACACCATTATAAATGGAGTAGTTGTGAAGTTGTTGTTAAATGATCGCCTCCAAATGTTCAATTCTCATGAATTTTGGGGGAGGGGGGTATTTTGGTGTATTGAGTGGGGCAAGGGGACATAAGGGTAGCATGGATGGGTAGAAGTGAGAGGTTCGAGCATGGTTTATTGGGATCTATAATCCTAACATTAGAGAATGAGAAGGAGCCTTAGGGCCTTATGACATAGGGGCTAGGGGACCTATAGGTAAGGCAATGAGAGAAATTGATAGGGGAACCCCCAATAGTTGTGACAAGGGGATTAGGGGCCACATTATCACAACCCATATGCACTTAACCCATAACCACTAAAGTCCCTATCCCTTTAACCCCATAGCCACAATCCCTTAATCCCTAGACCCATAACTCATAACAAATTAACCCCTTGATCCCTTAAACCCAAAGCCATTAACCCCTTAACCCCTAACCACTAACTTAGAATCCTTGAACCCCATAAACCCTAATCCCATATCCTCTTAAACCTTGACCCTTAACCCATAACCCCTAACCCCTAAACTCATTAACCCTTAACCCATTAACTTGCTAACACCTAAATAACATAACCCTTAGGCACTTAACCCCTAAATCCCTTGACATGTAAGCCCTTGATGGTTAATATTAACCCCTAAATCCCTTAACCACTAAGCCATTAACCTCTAACCCTTAAACCCCCTATACCTCAACTCCCTAACCTCTAAATCCCATAAGCCCTAACCCTTTACCCTTTACCCTTAACCCCTTGCTCCTAAACCCTTAAACCCATTAACTCCTATAACCCCTTATCCTATATCCCAAACCATAGGTGCTCCAACGCTAATATTCTTGGGCATATTATGCTTTTTCCTGCTAATCGCTCCAAATCCAACCTCTAAGAACTAGTAGGGTCCAAGGAAAAGAGCTACAAGTTCCCCAAATCCAATCTACATTTAATGGACAATCACATTTCCCCCAAATGTCCTCCACATATTTTCCTTGGTGTATTGGAGTTTGAAAATACATAGGATGCCACAAGTAATCCTAATCATAAGACTCAACTTTCCTAATGACTAGGAGGCCTTAAAAATAAAAAAACATCTTAACTTATGCTTAAAATTACTAAAATTTCCTATCCCAAATATGAAGTTAGAAATTTTACAAAATTATAGGGCAACAAGGAAACCAACTTCCTCTTCTACAAATCTCTAAGACCTTATGGAGGACAAATAAATTTTTTGAAATAAATTGTTGAAATTATGCTCTTGCATCAGTAGCTACCAATGTATCCCTGTAGGCCACCCCCTTTAACAATAGTAATACCAATGGCCTTTACCTAGAAGGAACTCCTTACATAATTCTCTCTTAGATCCTCTTAACCCATTGTAATGATTGTCATTGATGCCTACCTAGTTGCAAGCACATTAAGAAGCAATGTAGCATATTCCTGGTTGAGGATTTCAATAAGTATGTTATTTTGTTGACATCTTGTGACTGTCCCGTATGTGAATATATAAAATCATTTTTTTTGTACGAGTGTAAGGACTGATACCATCAAGTGTGTGCGCTAACATGGATTGAACACTAACTGCATGCTATATATATTGTAATGTAAATGAATAATCTCTTCTGGAAAAGGCTTCACTCATAATTCCATTTTGCAAATGCTTGCACTCAGTAATCGTGGTGCCATGTTCTCATAAGGGTAAACCTACCTATCCATCTCTTTAAACACACACATCACACATGTTGGCTTGATCTTGTGCTTGTTGTGGGGAAAATGTTGTTGCAGTGGAACCCCCAAATCATATTTATTTGGGTTGACCCTGATTTGAAGGGTAGATTTATAAAGGTTTTACACAGTACATATATAAAAAATATGTCGGGTTCTCCATAAATTTCTTGAGAGAAAATCCCCAACACAACAAGTAGAATACTTTTTGTAGTCAAAGAGATTAACTGTTGCTAGTCCTTTTTCAGAACTAGTACAAATTATAGACAATCCAAAATGCCTCATTTTTGGGCTATCAATACAGTATCCATTTAAATAGACACAAGCATAGGTTAATAACAGATAACTAACACAATCTCAATGAAATACTGTGAGTAGAGAGAGCCACAGTTATATATCTGATTTAGTCGAAAATGGATTGATATCTTCCTCAATGTGGACTGCCAGCATGTTTTCCACTTCTTCAATCAGGTCATGGTTTTCTTGGATGCCCTTGTGACAGTCTAAAACTACCAAATCCAATGCCATCAGCTTTATCCTAGTGACCTCCATTTCTTTGTTCAGTTCTTTCAGGCCCTTCTTGTTTCTGATTTCTCTCTTCCAATTTATAAACACATACAAAAAGGCATTGACAGACCTCTTGCTTTAATGTAATGGCCACAACGTAAATAATTCTCCATGGACAAAAATTCTCGAGGTCCTGCAATGGCTACAACATAAATACTTCTCCAATGGCTACAACGTAAATTCTCCCTTGTGTTTCCCTGACAATCCCTAACACTTCCTAGCACATGTTGGCACACCCCGACACCTGGCACATCTTGGATGCATATCGTTCTGACACTATAACATGACTTAGTAATACCTATCACACCATGTCACTCCCTCCTCGAGACACCTAGAACTCGTTAACATTCCCTGTCACACACTCTTATTTATTCATTTATTAATTTTGACCTAGTGCTATGTTATGTTTTCCTGACACTCCCTAACACTCCTTAGCATGCATTGGCACACCTTGGCACTTGGAACATCTTTGTATGCTTCCCTCACACTCCCTAGCATGCGTTCATGCCACACCCTGGCACCTGCCACATCTTGGCATGCCTATCATGCCTTGGAATTGCCTAACATGTGTCAGTACTTCTAGGAATTCCCTAACACACCTTGGTATTCCTTAGCTTTCATGCCGTCATAGCTAACCTTACTTTTTTTGCGACTTGGGAACCCAACCAAGTCATTGGAAAATAAATGTTGTGCCCAACCCAAAGTTTCCCTTTGTCTGAAACTACTTTGTCCAACCCTTTATGTAACCATAGGCTTACCTCCTAGAAGTCTTATTCTAGCCTTCTCCTAACACACTTTATCCTTGAGACACTTGGATTTCATTGACATTACTTGGCACACACTCTTATTCATTCATTTCCATGCATTTTGACCTAGTTCTCCCTTGCAATGTCCTGACACTCCCTAACACTCCTCAACATCCATTGACACTTTCTAGCATGTGTTAGCATGCCTTTTCATTCCTTGGTACACACTGACACTCCTTAGTTATCATGCCCTCACAATTACCATTACTTTTTTGGAACTTGGTAACCCAACCAAGTCTTGCCTTGACTATAACAACTTGACCAAGTTATGGTTATTATAACTAGATTATGCCTTGTTCACCTAATAAATGGCTATAACCCCTCACCCATTTAACCCCCTAAACCCTAAACCCCTGACCCATTTAACCCCCTAAAACCTAAAAACCCTAACCCATTTAACCCCCAAACCCTAACCCCCAAAACCTAACCCCTAACTGCTAAAATCCTTAACTGCTAAATCCCCTAACCCCTAAACCTCTAAACCCCTAACCCATTCAACCCCCTAAACATCTAACCACTTAACCTCTAACCCCTTAACCCCTTAACCCCTAACCCCTAACCCCTAAAATCCTTAACTGTTAAATCCACTAACCCCCTAAAACTCTAAACCTCTAAACCCATTTAACCCCGTAAACCCTAAACATCTAACCCTTAACCCCTAACCCATTTAACCCCCTAAACCCCTAAAACCCTAACCCACTTAACCCCCTAAACCCTAAACCTCTAAGCCCTTAAACCCCTAAACCACTAACACCTAAACCCCTAACCCCTTAACCCCTTAACCCATAAATTGTTATCTCTTAACCATTAACCCATTAACCCCTCAACCCTAGCCCCTAAAATCCTTAACTTCTAAATCCCTTAAGCCCCTAATCCCTAATCCCTTAACCACTAGCTCATTATTTACCTAACCCCTAACTGCGCCTAAATCCCCTAACCCCTAAGCCCCCAATCCCTAATCCCTTAACCACTAACTCATTATTCCCCTAACCACTAAATGCACCTAAATCCCCTAACCCCTAACCCCCCAATCCATAACCCGTTAACCACTAACTCATTATTCCCCTAACCCGAATCCATAATCCCTTAAATACTAACTCATTATGCCCCTAACCCCTAAATTCACCTAAATCCCCTAACCCTTAAGCCCCTAATCCCTAACCCCTTAACCACTAACACATTATTCCCCTAAACCCTAAACCTCTAACCCCTAAGCCCCTATTCCCTTAACCCCTTATTATACAAGGCTCGTGGTGCTTTCTTGAGGCCATACAAGGATTTTACCGCTTGCATGCTTTATGTTCCTAACCCTTCACAAAAAATCCTTCTGGTTGGGACACAAAAACATTATCTTTCATATCTCCATTCAAGAAAGCGGTTATTACATCCATTTGATGGAATTTCCAATTTTTTGAGTTTCTAGGGCAAAGAATGTCCATATGGTATCCCATTTTGCTATGGGGGAAAAATTCTTCTCATAATAGACCCCTTCTTTTTGTGTAGAACCTTTTGCCACAAGCCTAGCTTTATTATTTTCAAGTGAGCCATCTTCTTTATACTTGTTTTTTTTAAATGTTAGCGCTTAATTTAGCAAGGGTCCTAGGAGGGGTTCCACAGAGACTACTACTAGATCAAGTGGAAACAATGGGACAAGGACCCATTGTCACCTCATTCAATTTCCCCTACTCTTTATGAAATTTCACTGATGGGAGGAGTCTTGGTATAGGGAAATTACTAGAATGATGAGACCAATAACAATGCACAATGTGTTTTCCAATGCCCATTCAAAGAAGAGGATCAGATAATAGGTTCCCTACTTTAGAAGCAAAAGAAGGACTCTCTAAGAAAGGCTTGAGGGAAAGATGACCTTGGGTTTAGGAATATTAAAAAATGATGAATGCCTAAGATCAAAACTTCCAAAATCCCTCACTTGTGATTGACGTGTTTATACTAGGCTTCAAAGTGATGTGAGGAAAGATTCAATTAAAGTGTGAGCTTTGGGAGAATCCAGGGTGACTTTCCATGAATTTTTTTGAGATAAATACTATAAGAGACTAAGATTTGGGAGATATATCATGGTAAAGGCTCATCCAATGATCATTTATAGTTAATATAATAGGTTTTGAATGATCAAATACAAATTGCAAACCTTCAAGAAATCCTCAAGTCAAAGGAGTATCAAGGGTTCCCTCTTGGTGTGATAGTTAGGGCATCAATTTATTTGAAATTCCACCATCGTATTTTGTTCAAAATTGGAGGATGCCTAGAGCTCTAAGCTAGCCTAGGAAGTGATGCCTTGCTTGAGGGCCTTTTTCTATTTTTATACACCTTATCCTTTTTTATTTTAGCCTCTCTAGGCATCATACTATTTTAGAGAAAATAAACCTTTATTCCCACACCTTGCATGTGAGCCTCTTCTTGGAAACTCCACATGATGCAATTCAACCTAGCCATATATGCATGTTTATTTTCTTCATGAAGTCGAATTAGACCTATTTTCATCCACACATGGTAATTATTACAATGAGAAAGGTAAATATTGAGAGGTGATGTAGTCAAAAGGGATTATTATTGGCATATTTCGTGCTTCAACCGTGCAAACGGTGAATAGTCTTGGAGAGGGTGTGCTCAAGGAGGATCATTCTAGGAAATTTTTGTATTTCATCCATACAAACAACAATCAATAGATATATATGGTTACTAAAGGAAAACAACAAGTTATTACAAAGGGGGCACCATACTGAACTATTTCTAGTAGGTTGGAACTTCATAATAAGAAAAAAATAGATATCATGGAGAAGTAGTGTTGACTTGTTGCTCATACATTTAATGCACTATTCTGAGTATTACATGCTAAAATAACACATATTTTAGAAGACATGTGCCTCACTAAAGATAATTTAAACACAATTGTCAATTAAAGGGAAAACATTAGCTACAAAGTGTTTTGAGGAGATGTGTGCTTTCAACAAACCTAGTTTTGAAAGAGAGAAAATTCACTAGAGAGAAATTGTGACATCCAAAATGATCTAGCACATAAGCCTTTAACCCACAATTTGATCCTCTTCTATTTCATCAATTACATTCTCTATCTTCATATTCTGTTCTATAAAGGAGAGGTGAAAGTCCTCATTCTAGAGGGTGGCTTTACTACATAGGTGTCAAGAGCTTCTCATCATCTGCCCTCATCCATTTCATACTTGAGAGCACTCCCACTACATGCACTTGATAGGGTAGCCCATGGTATAGTGTCTCTATGATTTACTTTCCGATACTTCATTCACATATCAAATGAATTATAATATACTTATTTTATAGCTCTTTGAGTTCATGTGTTTGTTTTGTATATGTTATCATGCTACAAGGATTATGTTGTCATTACAATGCACTTATTTGAATGTTACTTTCATATTGGATGGATATTCTTTGCCACTTTTCCATCTATTCACAGGAATTTTAATTAGGAAATTCATTACTACCCTCTATAATTTAATTTGTACTCAAAGACACCATTGTATATTGGATTATTTTAGACTTACACCGACACAAATATCTTAAAATAATCCCTCTGAATAAAAATAAATAGTAATAATCCTCATTAATTAATAAAGTTACTTAACTATTGATAAAAACACTAAAGGATGAAACAATAACAACAATTATATCGCTAGCATATAAAGATACTTTAAAACATTTTTTTAAGCCAAACTAATATTTTGTCTTAAAATCCTAAATCATTATTTGAATTATTTGAATTTAAAAATTAAAACTTTTTAATGGTCTTAAATTATAAATTAACACAATTCATTCAAAAATTAACACAATTCATTCCAAGAGGCGGCAAAATTCTGAAAAAGAGGGGAAGTAAACAAATTCATTCATTTCATTTATTGCCGCCAAGTCCTAATCCAAAATAAAAGAGGTCACATGTATAACACTCCCATGAGACCGTAAGTCATCTGGATGAAGGCAGTAGAGAGCACTCAGGCCCAGTGCATGTTCATTTGTCCCCCTAGCTGCTTTGAAACATTTTGTTTCTCCTTTAATGTTTTAACCAATCCCTCACTTTACACTCGATCCTTTCACTTTCTTTGCAACAAATATTTTCTCGGTGGACAGAAGCCTTTGGGGGAAAAGGGGGCGAACGGGAGAACGATTCTATAGTTGAAGCTTCCTGCTCACAGACATGGGGGTAAGTTCCCACGTTCCCTTGCTTTCTTTCATACCAATTTTCTGAAGTTAACAACACCCCTTTTGATCCCCATTTTGTAGTACTAGACTTGCATCAGGGACAAGGTTCTACAATTAAGGGTTAGGGTTTATAGTTTTTTTTGTGCTTTGATGCGGACTGAAAGGTTATTTAAAGACGATGCCAAGGATGAGAAGGGTGAATGGGCCAGGATGTTAAGTATCTCCTTTGATTGCCCATTTTGTTCTTATTTCGGGTGATGGCCAGCTCGATGCTCATAGAATCCATTTCAGGATGCCAAAGAAGTTCTCTTTGTATGGCATAAGTAAGTCATTCTTATTGTTGACCTCAAAAAAAAAATGGGCATTTCCCACTATAACTTCTAAAGGCCATTGATGCGAAGACGACTCATATTGATAAGTAACTATGTGATGCTTGTTGATGCAGGCTTCGTTTATTGCTGGCATGGCAATAGTTGACCTTGTAAAGATCACTGGGATGGTAAATGCTTTATAGTTTCCCCATTTCCAATGTTGCATCATCCGATGCTTTGAAAATGCAATCTCCATACCCTGAACATCATCAATGCATCCCTCTGAACATGAGCTTCATTTGCCCTTGAGACATCTCCTTGCAAAAGTCATGAAAAACAGCCCTTTTGGCATTGGCGCGGGCAAGCAGTTCAGTCCTCGCGCCAATGGAGAAATTACTACAAAGGGGTCGCGCCACTTGGCGCTCTGTCATAGAGCCGTAGTCGCGCCACCCAATTTGGGAGTTGTTTTTTAAATAAGGATGGCGGAAGTTGAGTTCTAACAAATTCATAAACCATCACCTATCTTGAGTTGGGAGGTTGGCTGCGGGAGTTCTATGGAGGGAAGTAGTTTTGCCACCTCCCATAGAACCTTCCTTGTTGATAGGGCCAATCCCATAATAATAGGGATCCCAACTCCTCCTTCCCCATCTATAAAAGCTTGCTCAAATCAATGGCAAGCTAGTCTTGAAGTGCCTAAGCTCTGAATCTCCATATTCCCACGAGCCTTTGTGTTGTAAAGCACCCTCTCTTTCATGGTAGCTCCGTGAGGCCCGTGTCACGAAGACTCAGAGGTTTCCCTCGCCCGCTGGGCTACCGGGAACGTGGACTGCGGAGACACGTCCCAGAGAGAGTGGCTGCCATCAGAACAGTTGTAATCTCTCTTCGTTTATTATTTAATAGATGATTATGATTATGGTTCCACTCCGTTTTCCATCATGTTAATGCGAGTAATGTCCTTTCTGACTGATGTTTAGTTACGCATGCTGGTTTCTATGCTTGTATCTATTCGTTTCTTCCATGTGCAGGTGTTCATCCGCGGAGATCGTGGAGGGATTGTGATATGCCAAGCTTGAGGAACGGGGACGCTTCTTCTTCAGATTCTAGCGTTGGAATCCAGGTAGGCTCTTATCTCCAGCCTTTTCATTCGTAATTAGGAACCTGCGTCATGACATTGTTTGTTTGTTGCTAGACCCCTGCTGGGCTAGTAGGGATCGCCTCTGTCCGCAGAGGGGATTTACCTCCTCAACAGTATGCATTTGTGAAAATAATTTTAAATGGTTGTATGAAGTTGCTTTCCTTCTAGTCATTGTTTCCCAATTGCAAGATCGTTATAAAATATTTACATCAGCATGTGATGGCTATAATGTATGCCAAAGTGCACTGGCTTGGAAGTATATGGCTATAGCATGCTATTGCTCTGCATTCAAACCCATATAGTGGATCTGCAAAGCCATAAATGAATAATTAGTGTTGTAGGTTGACCAGCTGTGTGTTTAGGGAGAAATTTAGTTGTAGCAGTTTAGGTGGCAAGCACTAACCCATCAAACAGAGTAAAGGGTAATCTACTTTAATGAGTTGTAGGTAGGTAGGTAAAATGCACACAACACTTAAACAAAGCACCAACAGTGTTTTTAACCAGTGATCTAGCAATTGCACTTTTGGATAATTGGAAGTATCATCAATTTTTCATTCCAGTAGCTTGTTAATAGGCTTATTATGGCATGGTGACACTGAAATGGAGGCCCTAAAACCTCTTACATATGGTAATGCATCCTTAACCAAAAGAGAGTGAAGTTTGGGGCTTATAAAAGTACCTGCCCAAGGCATCATATACTCATGAAAGGTTTTTGCTAATTGACAGGCTAACAGCATGGCGAAAGCCACATACTTCCCCTAATATGCCTCTTGCTTCTTCAAAAATTTTACTTGCATCCTGTATTACATTGAGGCCTACACAAGCAAGTCCCATCTGATTCAAAAGAATTCCCAAGAACCAGGTATTCTTCTGAACCCTGCATCTGAACTTGCAAATGGAACTCTTGAATGCCATATAAGCCTCCTTATATTTTCCAATTATGTGGAACAAAACTCCCATCTGAGCTTCAATCCCAACAATTTCACTCTGTTGTCCAGGTAATTTCTCCAGAATCTTCAGGGCTCGTTGGAACAACCTAATTGAAAATTGATATTCACCCATAGATTCAAACAATCCAACAACCTCTGTCAAACCAGTTGCAATCTCATCAGGGGGATCGCCTGCTTGTCGTCTTCCAAAAATCCTCAATGCATTTTCACAATAACTTTTTGACTCCCTGAGTTTTCCCATTTTCATATAGAGTTCAGCAAGGCTTACAAATAATATCCCTACTCGTGTGTGGTCTTCCCCATGTATCCATTCAAATATTGGAAGAGCTTTTCGATAGGCACTTAGTGCTTCATCATAGCGACCCTGAGCGAGATATGTGTCTCCAGTGCTGGCATCTATATATGCCACCTCAACATATTTTCTGTTTGCTAAAAAAACTACTCTTGCTAGAGCCAAATTTTGCAATGCCTTCTCATCGTCACCATTTCCACTAAGAATAATAGCCATTAACTTTCTTTCTAAACCTACTTCTTCTGAACCTGCACCACATTGTTCAGAATGAATCTTTTGGGCATGTTTACATAGCTCCTCTACCTTTGTGAATTGCATGACCTGTTCAACCCAGACATTGTTCAAGTTAATTAAGAGATAGAAAACACATCTAAAGCTATAAATTTCTCATCCAGATACAGTAATTACATTGTTATGGTACATCAATTGAGTGCAAAAAAATTCAATCGCCAGTTTTCTTTTCCAAGGAAAAGAAAAGTATAGCAACAAAAGTTGCTACATACATAAAGTTTTAAATGACACATCAAATAGGCAAGATGTTGTTACAAGAGAGCGTGCTTATTGAGTTTTTTTCATGACACTTTATATGTATACTTCTCCTCTCGGGAAATTGGCACTTAGTACTTGTCCAACAACTGTAGGGCTAGTTCATAGTCAATAAAGGCTAGAAAAATAGGTAATATGGCCTATTTGTAATAATAGTAGTTGGCAAAGAAATGTTAATGAGCTGAAGAAATAGGTTACAGATACCCTTGTCAAAAAAATTTAGAATTTTTATAAAAATCTTTTGTTGATAATGACATCTAATCAAATTTTATCGACGTCTTTCGAACCAGCCAGTGTGGTTGATCATCAGGACAAGATGATGATGAACCACACTGGCTAGTTCGAAACGCGTCGACAAAATTTGATTAGATGTGTTTATCACCGAAAGATTTTTATATAAATTCTATGGATCACATAAGCCAAATTCCTAATTTAGAATTTTTTATCCGATTTTCTTGAAGATAAATGTCCTAGAAACAACAATAAGGCTATGTGAAGATAGTGTCCACCGAATTTTCTTCATAATATTTTTCCAAGGTCTTTGTTTTTGGGTCATAGAAATACATGGAATTAGTTCAATTTGTCTCAATGACTGGACGTTCACCTAATTTACAACTGCAAAAATGGGAAGCTTTTGTAGCGTAAAATAGAATTTTCAGAGAAACAACTAAATTTGGTTTTGAGTTGGGAAAGCAGGGGATTTATTTCTCAAATAAATGCTGAGAGCTCAAATATAAATTCATTTTTATTAGTCACCAACTCTCTCATTGTGGTTTGGAAGTTGCAAATTGGCAGCTTACAAATTTTCCACGATCAGGTCTACCCATTCACAATTTTTTTTATAGTGATTTCAGTGACCCGGGGCACTCTCCAAACTACCTCCCCAAAAGGAGCCAACAAATCCAGGGGCTTAAGGTGAATGGTAATAATTCACTAGTCTGCTCTCCAAACTACCTCCCCAAAAGGAGCCAACAAATCTAGGGGCTTAAGGTGAATGATAATAATTCACTAGTCTACCTATGCATGCCCTACCATACCTATACAAGTATCTCACCGTATACGCCTTTTCCAGTAACCATTACCAAAAATTCAGCAAAATATAGTTTCACGGTTCCAATCGATATGTGTGTTTAGGGATTTTATGAGGTTTTGGGTCAATTCGGAAACCTGAAAACCCCATGGGGTATTGTGGAATCATGAAAAAGGAACCATCATAATAACCCTCAACCTCCAAGATATATTTCCAACTTTCATAGTTAGAAGTAAAATTTGATCATCTCCTAAGTATAAACAGTACCACAATTTTTGAGGAAAAAGTGAAAAAGAGTAGAAGCTGATTAAACCATAAGACACAATGCGAAAAAAGACCTTGATAGGTACGCACTGTGAAAGAAATGGTAGATAAAGCTCTGCTCAGATAAGGTCCTGCCTTACATGAAGTTAGCTCTACATGAGCTTGGTCTTGCACGACCAACATAGTAAGGGTTTTATCATCCCTATGACCTAAGCAAAGCTATGAGCGATACCCCTGACTTGCTACAGTTTATGTCCTTCAATACGCCACAAATGCCTCATGGCGTAGGCAGGGTAGTTAAGGGAACTTACCTGACCTTCTTGAAATCGGTTCTGAAAAATATTACCAGAGAATACTCAGATATCTACTGAATAATAAGAAATTTATCAAGAAATATCAGTACACATATAGTTCCTAATAGGTATAAGAAATTATACTTGAAGCTCGAAATATCATTCATTATTTCAAGGGAATGCTCACCTGCAGAGGAGACTCTGCTATATACTGACAAATATTAGCAACTCGATGATCCTTATCTCCCAGAGCCTGCTTCTGAATTCTGAGGCCTTCATGGTAAGATATCAAGGCATTCTCATATTGACCCAACATAGAATAAGTATCCCCAAGCTACATATGCCCTGCAAATGCTCCAAAATCCATCTCAGAACCCATATCAGGGATGTACATAGCCAGTTCCTTTTTCAATATTGAAATGCCTTCTTCATATTTCCTAAGCCTACACTTAGTTGTAGCGAGGAGATAAAGGCTCATTACAAGCTCAGGCCTTACATTTCCATTGCTGGTTTTCTCAAAACAATCAATTTCCTTTAATGCATAATGCCTGGCTTTGAGAGGAGAATCCCTCTGTTGAGACATGTAAAAGGATTATGCCAACCTAAGGAAGTGGTATCCAACATATGGGTTCCCTGAAGTACCTGAGTATCTTGAGCTCCCTGAGCTCGGAGGACTTCTCGGATTAATGTGGCCTCTCTTTGGCACATTGTTAGCCCTAGGTGAGACATGAGCAACAGGCCCCATGAAGGGTTTGGGAATTTCAATATGCTGATGCCAAATTCAGGTTTTGATGTCTTGCCAGTAAAAGAACAATATGGAAATTCCACGTTCGCTCTGTGAATGCTCTTCCCAGGATATTGACTTGCGGCATTGGACTGTGCAGATAACTATGGCTCAACAACCATAAAAGTTCAGATGGGTTGTCTAAACTGCATAGTGTTTGATATTTATCAGACTCAAAGGCACCTTTTCATGGATCTATTGAACTGGAATCACTGTGTAAAAGGCTTCGTATTCAAATAGTATGGGCAGGCTTTATTAGAATATTATGAATCCTGGCTGGATCGAATCAATGGTCCCAACAAATCAATCTGATGACCCCATTGCAACGACTCAGAATGCTGAAATCCCTCTGAGAGCCAACGTTCAAATCATCATCTCCACTCGATGTAATGAACTCAAATGCTTTAATAATTAAACCAGTCTCATCCGAGGACAATTATCAGCAGAATGGTGGAAGATGTCCACAAAGTCAAACAGTGTTTTGCTGCCTACATTGAATAGCTCAGTTCAATTCAGTCAGCAGACTTTGCGTGGTCACCTTTTTCAAATCTACTCACTTCAAATCAAAGTAAAAAATTTGAATGGATTTTCCCTCCCTCATCATGACAGTCACTTCTGAATTCTGTTACTGCAAAAGTGTCCAAATTGTGCTTAATATGGTGTTTCATTTTAATTACTGGTGCACTGACAATAATAATCAAGATTCCATTGGCCCAAATCTTCTTGATGTTATCCAAGACGACATTCTACATAAGGTGGTTGTGTCCTATGATGCCACATGGCATGATGCATGAAAATCCTAAGATTTATACATTATGGACAAAACATTTCAGGTTCACCATTTTTTTTATGGGCTCAAAATATTATGTAATCTAATTAAACGATGCACTCGTAATGGTGATTGTACTACCTGAAAACGAGGAATTTAAAAGTTGATTACAACTCAAATCCCAAATTTATAGAACTTTATTAAATCAGGTTGGAGTATAAATGTCTTGTACTTGATAATTTTGGATTAAAAATGGTTTTGACACGGGTTAGGTAAATTTGGTTAGAATTTGTCTATTTTTCTATTGTTCCACTCGATGTCACCTTATCACTATTGCATATCTTTAACCAGTGATCTAGCAATTGCACTTTTGGATCATTGGAAATGTGGTTACTGCTGGAATTCAACCACCATGCAATTTAACAAGAACAAAAATTATTCACAGGCATGCACTTTCAAATAGCTAGTGATTTAATTAGTACAACCACACAACAATTAAATACTCCATGAACAGCTGAGATTACCCTGGCAACACAAATGGGAAAATCAAGATTTATGCTCAGGGATTGTGACAAATAAGAGCTATACACTTTCTGTCAAAGATTTTGTGTATTCTTACCCCTTGGTGGTATTTTACATATTGTGACTTTGGTTCAGAGATGATCTTTTTTCACCATGGAAGGGCTCAAAATCCTTTTTGTCCTCCAATTTTGAATAGACTTCTTTGTGAGTCCTCCATTCTTTTACTAATGCCCATGTTTTTTCCTAAGCTTCATTTTTCCATCTCTCTTAAGGCTTCCTCTATGGTAATGCTTTCTTGGAATGCAAACCACCACATGGTTTGTTTCATCTTCTTGTGGAAAAAGTGATATCTTTGGCCTTTGAATCATTGATTTAAAACTTTACCAAGATTTATCATGTTTACAAAGATTGGAAAGATCATTTAGGATCACATCTCTCCATCCATGGGCTTTTGAATCCTAAAAGCTTCAACTTAGCCCTTTGATTTCTTCTTTTGCAATTGTAGTTAATCAACAAAGCAAAAAAACAACTTGTATGTATTTATAAACAGAGTTTTAAATTGCTATATGAAGTTGCTTTCCTTCTAGTCATTGTTTCCCAATTGCAAGATAGTTATAAAATATTTACATCAGCATGTGGTGGCTATAATGTATGCCAAAGTGTAGTGGCTTGGAAGTATATGGCTGTAGCATGCTATTGCACTGCATTCAAACCCATATAGTGGACCTGCAAAGCCATAAATGAATAATTAGTGCTGTAGGTTGACCATATGTGCGTTCAAAGAGAAATTTAGTTGTAGCAATTTAGGTGGCAAGTACTAACCCAGAAAACAAAGTAAAGGGTAATCTACTTTAATGAGCTGTAGGTAGGCAGGTAAAATGCACACAACACTTAAACAGAGCACCAATAGTATTTTTAACCAGTGATTTAGAAATTGCACTTTTGGATCATTGGAAATGTGGTTACTACTGGAATTCAACCACCACGCAATTTAACAAGAATGAAAATGATTCACAGGCATGCACTTTCTAATAACAAGTGATTTAATTAGTACAACCACACAACAATTAAATACTTCATGAACAGCTAAGATTACCCTGGCAACACAAATGGGAAAACCAAGATTTATGCTCAGGGATTGTTACAAATAAGAGATATACACTTCCTGTCAAAGATTTTGTGTATTCTTACCCCTTGGTGGTATTTTGTAGATTGTGACTTTCAGATATGGTGCTCATACAGAAGGCAAGTTCAGTCACATGGCTTTCAGATATTGTGCTGATACAGAAGGCAGGTTCAGTCACGAGGAAAGCCCTATTTCAAGGGAGACAACGCCAAGATGGAGGTTTCTCGATCCTTTCTAGTTTCTATCAAAGGAAATATAATGTGTTTCTGCCCTAGTATATCTCAGTTTTTACAGAGATATCTGCACCTAAAATTGAAACTTAATATAATTTAATATAGATGTTAGATTGTTTTATTGGCATTCCTAAAAAACTTAATTTGAAAACCAATATACTTTAATATTAAATATTATTTTGACTTAATGGCATTCAGGAAAAAATTGTGGCTAAGGATGCAAGAAGCTTCCTAGTCTTATTAGGGAAGGGAACCAGTGCTTCCAAAGCACTTCTTGCTATTGCATATGTTTTGGAGAAACTAGAAGATATGTCCGAAAACAACAAGAAGTGTTTCCTTCTTTTGAAGGAAATATTTCTTTTGGCCAAACTACTAAAGCCGTTGGAAGCAAACCCCAAAGCAATGCAACATTTTATCGAAAATGGAGCAAATTTGATGAGGCATAGTGCCTATGCACGTTTATCTCAAATTGGCGATGACGATTTTTCCAAGTGAGTTCTGAACTACTGAGCACTGCGTAAATTTTCTATGGTATCATGATATTGTAGAAGCTTTGTCGTTAGCGCCCAAAGTCCATCCTGAATACCCAGACATAAGTAGTACTCATATTGAATTTCGTTGTTTGGTTGTAGGTTTTCCAAAAGTTCACAGAAGAAAAGCGAACTCGTCAAGGTTCGAAAAGACTTATATTCCATGTACAATAAAATTAATGCCCAAATGGGTGTTTGCATTCTAAACATTATCGAGTCTAAAGAGAAGCATCATTTGCCGAGAGGATATCTGGATCATGCTGGTAACTATATAGCTAATTAATATATTTGATTTTAGTAATTTATCATTATTATTATTAATACCTTCAAATATTGTTGAGACAGTTGGAATTGAAGAGTCGTGAAAGAAGTTACGGATCTTTTAGAATGGGGAAGTAAATAAAATGTTGGGGGTGTTATCATCTATGGTTTTGGAGGAACGGGGAAGACTACCCTGGCAGATGCTGTCTTCTCACGAGTTGACTTTCAGGGATGTCAATATTCAATGGTTTAAATCTTTCACAATAGCATTTCGAATCCACAGATAATAGAGTTGCAAAAAATGATATTACAAGATCTGACGAGATCTAAAAACATTCCATAAATTAGAAAGCACGAGGATGCACAACGAGAGCTGGGCCACCTATTAAAGAAAGTGCCGACTCTCATTTATATTGATAATGTTTTGGATGAACATACATTGCGACAAATTTTTCCACTGAATTTGGATGAAGCAGAGAAGCTCAGGTTGCTTATTACTGCACGTGAAAAAAATGTGCATAAATCATGTCGAATGAAAACAACTCCAAAAGAGTATCGAATGACAAGCATTTCATCCAATGCTGCAATGACTCTATTAAATATGGAAATGTGTAATGACCAGAAACAAAAATTAAATCCTAACCAGGTCTACCACATAATAGAGATGTGTGATGGAGTTCCATTGATGTTAAAATTATCGGCCAGTGCGTTACGTTTTGAAGGGGACAAAGATGTAGTTTGCAAAGTGATCGAAGAACTGGAGAACATGGAGGGTGAAACGTTTGGGAACAATATAGAGCCCTACTTCTTTGCCTACGAGGATATTCCCGAGGCTTGCAAAGAGCCATTGCTGGATATTAGTTCATTTTTTGAAGGATGGTGATGGGAGAGAGTGGCAGATATTGTGGGAAAGTCTGAACTGAACATGTTAGAACATAGAGCACTTGTAACAAAAGGCACAAATGGGGTTGAACCTGTTGTAACTATATCGAACTTGAAAATGGCTTGCAAAAAGGCAGAGTGAATGGATTTCAGATCCATTACAACAATTCAATCTATGGAGTTTTTGCATGAGAAGGATGAAAGAGTAACAAATCTTCGATCTTCCCCCTGCAAAAAAAAAACAATTTTGCTTTATACAATGTCTATATCTTATACCACAAGCATTGGCATGCATATCATTTAAAATAGTGATTTATTGCACACATTTTGCAAAACATGTAGAGTTGGTTTATAATTTATTTATTGAGGATCCTTGCATGTGGAAACTTCACAAAAGCCCAAGTGGTCGGAGAATATAGTAATTCATTTAAATTATAGGTTTTGCTAATCGACATTCGCCAACCTGATATACAATGTGTCATGACAGATAAAGCAGTTAAGATACTTGACTTACAAGCCTTCCGAGGATTTGAATCAACAACTCTTCCAGGCAAGTCTACTTCACATATTTACTTCTATATTTCTTCACCCGTTACTTTGAAAATCTTGGATATTTGGAACGGAGCATTTTATTGCTCATAATGATTTGATTATGGTTTTCGCATCCTAAGTTGCAGATGCAGCAAAACCTGAAGTGCCTCGAAATTGATGGAAAGTTGCAATCAGATGACTTGAAAATCTTTCCCGTCAGGCTTTTGCATCTACTAGATTTGCGAATATTGAAATTGATCAACTTCGAAGGGATGAAAGAACTTCCCAGTGAGTTTGCTAATCTTGTACAAGGTTTCACTCTTTCAAATTAAATACTTTGAGAGCACTCTCACTACATGCTAACTCCATTTTCACAGTGAGTTAACTCCATTGAGTTATTTTTTTATCAAGTTAAAAATAAGGGCTTGCATATATATTTTACAAGGATTATGCCATTATGTGTTGAACATTTTTTAAAGATCAAGGACTGCCATAACTCCTCACATAATTCTTCAAATGGTGCTAGCTCATTGGAAGAGCACCTGCCATGCAGGAGGTTGGTGGTTAGATTCCACTGTACCCTAACATGAATTAGTCAATGATATTGTTGATTTTTTTAATTAAATATTTTTATATTGATTTATTTTAATGGTGAGATATTTTTTCTGGATTCATTGTTTTATATTGTCTCTACAGAGACAATATATAGGATTAAAGACATTGTTTCCATAAAGATAATATGTCTTTAATTCCAACTATTGCCTTTGGAGAGACAAAAATGAAATTGTCTCAAGTTAAGACAATTTACCAAAAAATTGTCTTAAAACCACCCTTTGTGTTGTAGCACAACTATTGTCTCTGGAGAAACAAAAATGAAATTGTCTCTGGAGAGACAAAAATGCTTATGTTATATATTGTCTTTATAGAGACAATATTCTAAGACAATTTAATTTTAAGACGAATTAATTTGAGACACCCGCTTAAAGACAATATTTAAGACAATACACAAGTTTTCTTTTGTCTCAAATTAAGACAATTTACCCAAAAATTGTCTTAAAACCCCTCTTTATGTTGTAGTGGAGGAAACCAGAAGAAAAACCCAAAAGATCTTTGCCCCTCAAAGGAGCAACCAGAGCCCAAATATTTGAAACAAATTACATTTGTATTTGAGTTGAGAGTGATCAATATGTATAACAGTGAGCCTAACAACTCTGTGCCACTTGCATAAGAACCATAATTGACAATGAACAAAATTTGAAACAGTGAGTCTAGCAGCTCTGTGTCCAATGCTTATGAATTAGACAAAAATTGCAAACCAATCCAAACCAATATTTACTAATAACCTATGGAACGTCATGGAGTTGGAGAGGTTAATGCTTGTTGGTGGAGGGACTGCACTTATGTTGCATTGAGGCCATGTTATAGCCTCCATGCACGTCAGCACTACCTTGAGCTTGCAGGCGAGCAACGAGATTGTGAATGACCCAAAGGGTTGGTTGACCTCTGCGAGTCTTTTCCTTCTCGAGAGCAAGCACTTGATGTCGAATGTGAACTAGTATGCCATGGTTGAAAAGAGTTGCTACTGAGGTTTCATCAAAGGTGGTGGGGGCATCCACAACCTCTCCCTTTGCCTAGACGCAACCCACAACCTCTGTCGCGATTCATGGCAGGATGAAAGAGGTCAGTGGAAGCAGAGCGAGAGTCAGATAAAGTTGGGGGAGCCTTAAGTAAAACAACCCAGAGAATAAACTTCCGGGAAGACATGTGGCTTGGAGTTTTATTGCTAGAGTTCACAGGAAGGAGTGCAGGGCTGAGATGTTGGATCGAAGTTCTCATAGAGGGGATTTTATAGTTCATTGATGACACTTAGAGGAAGACCCACGCCGAGGGCGTTGTCATTTAGGCTGGGACCATGGCAACCTCATGTCGAACGCTTGAATTCGGAGGAACATTTCAAATTTGATTGTTAAATAATCAAAATTTCAATATTTGTCATTAAATAAAAGTAGATTTATATCACTTGAAAATTTAAATAATTATAAACAATTATTTATAATAAAAATTAAAAAATTTAATATAAAATAAAAATTAAAAAATTTAATATAAAATAAAAATTAAAAAAATATTTCCATTATTTAAATAAGCAAGAATACATGAATGACAATTGATCCCTTATCACATGTCAAGTGTATATTTCTTTATTAAAATGCTTTTATTTTCCAATTAAACATGCAATAACATAATGATAACAACTAAAAATTACAACTTCCCATATATTGAAACTAGGATGAACAGAATGAAAAACAACCGATCCCTAACCACACATAACATAAGCGTATATCTTTATGTTCGAAGGTTGATATTTTCTAATCAAACAAGAACTAACTTACTACAATAGATCCTTTAGATCCTTTAGCACATGAAGTGTCTAGCTGATCATTTGCGTCCTTGGAGTTGGGACAGCAAAGAGCGGAAAGCGTGGTGGCATCGTCGTCCCAAATATTTCAGCCTCCTCCTCCTCATCAACTCCATCTCTGTGTTTCAGACTCCAATCGGAGCAATGAAACAAGCGGGCGAGAACGAGGGCGACAACTTCAAGACCCACAGATATGCCGGGGCACCCTCTCCTACCCGATCCGAAGGGGATCAGTTCGAAGTTCTGACCTCTCACATCTCTATCTCTGTGCATAAACCTCTCCGGCTTGAACTCCAAAGCGTCAGCTCCCCAGACAAGGGGATCTCTAGCTATAGCCCACGCGTTCACAATCACCCTCGTTTTAGCAGGAATTCGATACCCGGCAACAGTGCACTCCTCCATTGACTCGTGGGGAACCAGCAGCGGGACCGTGGAATGCAACCTCAGCGTCTCCTTCACCACGCATTGCAGGTACTCCAAATTTGGCAGATCACACTGCTTAATTAGCGAGCCATCGTTGCCCACCACTGACTCCAGCTCTTGTTGCAATCTTTTCATGACAACAGGATGCCTCAATGTCTCCAACATGGCCCATTCTAATGTTGCAGCAGACGTATCAGTTCCACCAACCATCAAGTCTAAAAGAAGGGCTTTCATGTCATTCCTGCTCATTACTGATCCGTTGCCACTCTCCGATATGTCGAGCAGCACCTCTACAAAGCAATTAGTTGCCCCCCCATTTTGGGTCCTCCTCTGAATGTGTTCATCGATAATCTCGTCAGTTAAACCGTCGAATTCCCTTTGAACTTTCTTCATGCGCCTTCTGATTCCCTGTAAATCCAACCACCCCAGACGAGGAATGTAATCTCCGATATAAAATGCACCCGCTAGAACTGACACCTCTCGCAGCAGTTCTGCGAATCCTCTAAAGCCCTCCGTCGAGCATTTAGTGCCCATCAACATTCTGCATATTATATTTGCAGTAAGGGACGAGAGCGCCTTGCTGAGATTGACAGGCTTGGTCCCTTTTTCGCTTTCTTGCCAAATGGAGCAAATCATCGCAGACACTTCCTCCTCTCGTAGCGACTGGAATGACTCGATTCTCCTGGCAGTCAACAATTCTAAGACGCAAATTTTTCTCATTTGCCTCCAGTAATCTCCATAGGGAGCGAACCCCAAGTCTTTGCAACCGTAGAACAAGTACTTTCCTGCCGCTGTTGCGGGTCTGCTGGCGAAGATCAGATCATGAGTTTTGAGAAAGAGTTTGGCCATCTCAGGTGAAGAAACCACAACGACAGGGACGGAGCATAAGCGCAGAAACATAATGGGACCATATTTGTCTGCAAGCTCTTTCAGGGAACGGTGAGGAAGCTCGCCCAACATGTGCAGATTCCCAATGATGGGCCATGAATACGGTCCTGGAGGCAGCTGATCTGAATTGCTTGCTCTCCTCGCTTTCGAATGGTATTTGAAGATAAAAATGATGACCAGAAATAGTATCGTCAGTCCTACTGTGGTAGATGATACCCATCTCTTCAGAATCCATTCTTTTCTCTTTCGACTTCCTGCAGAACACAGCACGCATTTATGGACAAGCAGTATATGATGATATGGAAGCGTGTCCTGAAATGACCTTTCATGACGGCCATCATTATCGACTCAATTTGAAATATTCAAACTCTGACCCTTTCAGATTTTTATATTATTTCAGAATGTACAGTGATTCTGTGAGATTACATTTACATTTTCATGACTGAGCAATCTCAGATTTTTATATTATTTCAGAATGTGCAGTGATTCTGTGAGATTACATTTATATTATTTCAGAATGTGCAGTGATTCTGTGAGATTACATTTACATTTTCATGACTGAGCAATCTTCAAATTTCACTTTCAGATAAACATCAAAATTTCTCATTTTTTCGTTTCTAACTTATTGGATATTCTCATTATTAAATATTTTGATCTAATTTCATTTTAGTTGATTTTTTATTAATAAAATATGGAGTATGTCTTAAAATTGGGTTAAAATTTTTCTTTTAACAAAAGTGAAACTAGTAGACTACAATCAAATAATTTCAGATGACATGATTTTCTTGAAATAATATTGATGCTTCACTCATTACATTCACAAATAGTAATCAATAAATCAATGATAACTGTTGTCACTAATGGATTTGATTACTAAATTATAATAAATTTTCCATTATTAAAAAAGTAACCTCTCATTAATGATATCTAATTACATTAATATAAATTAATACAAATTTAATTATAAATATAATTTTGTATTGACATCTCTTTAAACTTAATACCCCATACAAACTTGAATTCATCAGCTACTTTCATCCATTTCACATTCATAAACGTCTTTTAAAAATAAACAATTTATACCGATAAACCGAGGTAAGAAAAACGAAGAAAGACAATTACAGAGAGGTAAAAATAAAAGGAAGCAAATACAACAAAGGGTCACGAAGCAAGGATCTCCGTGAGGCTACTAAATCTCAAAGCATTTCTTCAAACCTTCTTATAATAGATTTCCTCAAACTTTTAACAAATACTATAAGTTATAGTTTTATTTAACTTTAAAATTTAAAGATAAAATTATAAACATTTCGTCCCGTGTTTCGTCACTTTCGCACGAGGAACTTTGAGATACCTTTATTATATTTTAATTTCAAATAATAATAATATCAAGGATTAGTACGTTTATTATATTACTTTTTGCCATACGAGTCAGTGGTTGAGTATTTTAAAAATCAAAGTACTCTGATTACATTGTTGGTGCCGTATGAACAAGTGGGTAGAGTATTTTATTAAGGATCACTACGTTTATTATATTATTTTTGCCATACGGATGAGTTGTTCAGTATTTTAAAAATTAAAAAAATACGATTATATTATTAGTGCCGTATGGATAAGCTTTTAGAGTATTTTAAAATTTATAATACCAAAAATTATAGATTAATAAATTTATTATAATATTATTATGTCAGTTTATAGATTAATAAGGGCAGTTTTTTTACAACTATTTACGAAGAAATTCATTGCCAAAAAGTCGTTGGTATTTAGGAATGGAAAAACACCGATTTGGAATCGCGTTCTCATTGAAGTAAGATATTTCATTAATATGTATCGATTTTTATTTTTGATCTTTCCTCTTTTACTATTTTAAGCAGTAGGTATATTTAAATTTGAGAAAGAAATTCATTAAAATATTTTGAAAGTTACTTAATTTTTGTAGTCGATGAAATTCATTGATATTCAACCATACTTGAATTATAATTTTATAGTAAAAAAAATCGTAAATATATTGTATAAAATTCATTCACATTAGATAACTTTAAAACTACCTTTTTATTTTTTTAATTAAGGGGATTTTTTGATAGAAAATTTCATTAATATATAAATTTTCATAACCTTGATTTTTTTTTACGATGCCTATGATGCCTTCGTTGTAGTTTTTGTGTTTGCTTCCTCTAGAGCCTCAACATGAGAAAAAAGTAATTACCGAAGGCAAGGCGGTAATGTTGAGGCTAAAGTAATTACCAAAGGCAAGGCTGTAAAATCTATTTGATTTCTTAGAACTCAAAGGAAGAATATCTCTCTCTCGTTTTTATCGAGCTAGTGAGCAACTAAGTTCTTCACTCTTTGAAGCTTACTTTCCTTTCTCGAAATGGAAGAAAAAATTTAGTTAATTATATTTGGAAAAATATGTTTATGAAGATTTAGAAAGAATATTGTAACTTAAATGAATTTCATATTTTAAAAAATTTAGCAATTTTATTATTATTTCATATGAATTTTATTATTATTTCATATTTTATATATGAAAATATTGTAATTAGATTATTTACGATATGTTAAAAATTGTAATTTAAGTTAATAGAAATTGATTAATAAATACCGTTTTTTTTTCAATATTTACATTACATTAATTTTTAAAAGATATTATAATTTTTATTTATTTATTTATTTAAAAACGAGTTTATATTAAAGAATTTTAGTTAATTCAATTAAATCTAATTTTTTAAAATTTCAAAAGTATTATAATTATAAATAAATATATAAATAAACTATTTATATTTCAAAAGACCATTGTAATTTTCAGTTAGGTAGTTTTTTTTGGATATTTCTTATCTTAGAAAACAGTTTACAATAATGAAATGTGAATCATTAAATTTTAGGAAAGTATTATAATTTTAAATTAAATTTTTTTATTAATATTTAAAAAAAAATGTAAATGTGAGTTATAGAGATTTTTTTTTAATATATAGAATAGTTTTTGTGTGGTAAAAGAAAGATTTACAAGGGAAAAAATTTATTAATATGAGATTAATTTATTTAATATATAAGATTTTTTGTTTTTAATCAAATGAATTTAATTATTTTTTAAATTAATATATAATACATATAGTTTTTTTTGTATGGTTTAATATATAATACATAGAGTTTTTGTATGGTTTAATGATGTATAAAAAATATAATATATATATATTTTTAATAAATTTACCATACTATAGTTAAAAGGAAAAATTTATTTAATCAATTCATATTTAGAGAAAAGTTTTTCTATAATAATTACTATGAGTGTCTTACTTACTTAATTTTTAGTTAGAAATTATAATGGTAAAAATCAACATTCTGGATACTACTTATATAATAATTATGAATACCAAATTAATTTTATAATAAATATATATATATATATATATATATATATATATATATATATATATATATATATATATATATATATATATAAAGAAAGAATACTATATATTTTTAATTAAATAATTTTTTTCAAAATTCAAATTATTATTATTATTATTATTTGTTGGTTAAAAATCTAATTACCTCAAAATAATTTCCATATTCACTGTTAGATGGAAACCACACCTTTCTAGTCATGAGGTTTATAGTTTATCCTCCAAAAACCTCCAAAAATATAAGTGGCTTGCATCCAAGTTTCAGACATGAAGTGAGATAGAGATACAAAATGAATGGTCTATAGTTTATCCTCCAAAAATATAAGTGGCTTGCATTCAAGTTTCTAACATGATGTGGTCATATAGATATAAAAAATATCCATTTTTAATTGTAGTGGGATAAATACTGAAAGAAACAAAGACTTGAGGTTAAATTATAGATGACCTTCTATGTGAGCGAAGAGAGCATCAAGGTTAACTACGAAAGAGTGTTGTTGACATTGGAATAGTTGGATTTCATGAAGACATGCTATATTTAATTGGGTTCCTTCTATTTTTCTTTGAGAATTTTTCCCAAAAACGTGTTCATTTGCCAATGGAGGATGACTAAATTGAGATATTTTGTAATAGCCATACAATATAAACTCTTGTAAATTCATATATTTGTAAATATATATATATTATTATTGTTATATATGGCTAACATTTTCATTAATATTTAGTTAAAGTGGACCTGGTTGTAGCTACTAAAAGGAATTACCAGGTAAGTTCCCTAACATTCTTGGTCTTTAAGGTGGGATGGTTACAATCTACGAATAATGCTCGTAAAACTAAATATAAGGAAGGTATGAGAAAAGGGGAAGGAAAGTGGAAGGAAAGTGGAGTTTCAGGGAGGAAAAAAAATACGTGGAGGAGAAAAATTGCAAATAAATTTGCAAAGACACTACCAATAACGAATTGGATACAGAGGCGGAAGCTATGAAAACAAAGGAAAAATTCTTCAACAAAAGATAAGTGTTTCCTGAATTGAATTCTTAAAAGATTGCATGGATATCATGTGAAATTGCATGATTTATTTGACTAGATGTATCTTAAAAGATTGCATGGCTATATATATATATATTTTTAGTAAAAAATATTGCATTATATTATCAAAAGGAAATTAAGCACAAAAGTTATCTCCAAAGAACCTTTCTTCTCATGCCAGACAAATTTAGAGAGCATAGGTCATGGAGGAAAATAGTTACACCCAGTACCAGAGTTTATTTCGACTAGGCCTACTCGTTGTACCATACATTTACCAAAATTGAGCCACATCTATAAGAAGAAACAACCTCTCAAGGAGGTGGATTGAGTGGAAATATAGGAGGGGCCACAAAGAGAGTTGCATAATCATGCATATGGAATTCAATGTGTTCAATCCTCACCTCTAGAGTGTGAAGGTGATCGTTGGTGTGCCGACAGTGTTGTCGAAGGCTTTCCAGATTGTCCAGGATCTCATTCTCGACATGTTGTACATCATTAATATAAGCCACCAGTTCATTTTGTTCCTTGTGGCACTGGTTCCTCATGATACATATATTCAATTGGACAATGTGCAGATGGTCTGTGATCGTATCTAAGGTGACTAGAGATAAAAATTTCCCTGAAGAGCAAGAAAGAGAAATGGCCGCATCCACCTCCATGTCCTGGCTGGTGGCATCACCAGAGGACGACTGACTACCCTCATTATGTTGTTGATTTACTTCTGGACGAGAGCACCACCCCCTGGTGCAGAAGACTCCTCTGGCATGGCATTGAGGTGAGCCAAGGGTAATTGTAGATGAAAAAGCACATATAGAAAAACCCACATAGACCAGAACAACACTTTCCACAGGTCTTGCAATATAACCTCCTATTTGACAGAAAAATGAAATTGAACATAATTCAACAGTGAACAGGAAATCACGGAACCAATTACTAGACTATACTGACACAAGAATGGAGGCTCAAGACTTTATCTTCCAGATATCCTCTGCATCACACTAAATAAAAATCGTGTGAATTTCACCCCTTGCGACGAGAGTTGCATGAACCCCCAAGAAAGAGGGAAAACAAGAGGAAATTTTCACGAAATATCCCCTTAGAATACTGATGGAACTGAATTGAAGCTCCTCCCAATATGAAACCAAACTGGAGCTAAACCACAGATTGAGAAACAAGTGGCGTGACCGAGAAACCAATTCGAACTTTGTGGGATGAGTTGGATGCAAAAACAACAAACACAGAAGAGCTCGACTGAGCAACAAAGTGGTAACCACCCATGACATGTCACGATCCCACAGGCCTCCCTAGGATGATATCTCACCTTTCTCCCAACTAATCCATATCACACATCCCTAGCCTGCTGAGAGCCATGAAATTTTTTGGGAAAATCATAGTTCTAAACCCAAATTATCTATAGAACCCCACCTCATCGCCCATCACAATACATTAAGAGCCATTCTGGATTATAAAGGAAATTTAAATACACAACCAATGAGAATAATTTCCACCTACTGTGTATTAATGATGCCTAGGACCTTTATGGAGCATTCAAGGGGCGCGTGGAACCCATGCGGGCTTCGTACGCTGCTCGATCACCACATGTTCTGAAAGTTCCGTCACCCCCATCGGGAAGACTGCATGGCTATATTAATTGTGTGAAATTGCATGATTTATTTTACTAGAAGTTAATTCAACCTCATTTTTGTTTTAAAATATTTTCCTGTATTGTTTTTTTAATGCATAAAGATGGGTTAGAAAGCACAAAAAATTGTGAATAGGAATATAGAGAACTATAAAGATTAAAAGAGAGTCATGTGCATAAAAGGACAAATAGTTGGGCTTCTTGAAAAGAATGTGTGATTTTTCTTTTAATAGTTTTCTTGAAAAAAATAAATGCTTAATACATAGAGTTAATAGTTATTTTACCAAGTTTTCTTGAGAAATAAACAATTATCTGCATGAAAAGAATAGTTACTTTGTTAGATTTTTTTCAGAAAAGAAATATGCACTTGCATGTAGAAAATGAACAACTTTGGAATTAGATTTCTTGGAAAGAAAAACACGTGATACCTTCACACAAATAGATTAAGGAAATCATGATATTTTGTTGGGTGTGGAGCCTGATTTTCTTCTTGATTCAGAGATCCTTGTTTCAACTGGATGTATACCCCAGGAAAATTGTACACCCTTGCACACGGGGGGGTGCAGGGGGGCCTACCCTCCCGGCGGGGGTTTCGGGGGCAGCGCTCCCGAAGCCAGAAATAGATGTAAAATTGCCTTGTAAAAGTATAGTAATTTCTAGTCAGTCTGGGCCGTTCATTAGGCAGATGATCTGGCGGGAAAAGTTATGTTTAGTTTAGGTTTTTTTTCCCTAGAAGGCAACCCCTCGCTTTTATGAGGGTATTGTATTGCGGCTGCGCATGGTATGTGTGTATTCTCTGAGCGGGAAACAGATAGGGAGACTGTGAGAGAGAAAAGAGGATAATACATCGGATCTGCTGTAGGTTTTGTCTCTTCATTTTTGTTGGATAATAGAAAGGAAGGACTGGCTGTTCGGGGTGGACGTAGCCCAAACTAGGTGAACCACGTATATCTGTGTCTCTCTGGTTTTATGTGTTTTGTGTGCTTGTATTTTCCGCTTATTTTATGTGTTGCATTGCTCTATAATATTTAATTTTCTAACATATTTTTCATGAAAACAATGTATGTTAAATTTTCTTATGAGAAGAGAAACAAAATAAGTTATTTCATTAAAGAAAAGATTGCCATGAAATTATGAGAGAAAAATAGATTATCAATTTCCTTAGATATATTAGCATGATTCCTATAGAATTTTAATAGGAGTATGTGCACAATAATAATATCCATTATATTGGACCCCGGATGCAGGTGACAAAGGCCCACGGGTGGTAGGAAAGGCGCCACACATGTTGGCCCACCTGGAGATCGAGCATGCGTGAGGGGAAGGCAGGAGGTGACGTGGAGGTTGGCATGAAATAGGATGACATAATAAGCGAGGGAAGGATGGTGGCAGTTAGTAGTATTGTACAACACTGGAGAATGGAGGCAGAGGACATGGATGTGTAGGCTGTTAAGGGTGGGAGGTAACAAAGATGGTCTAATTGGCTCGAGTGTGGAGTTAATTGCGAGGGAAGGCATAGGTACGAAGGAGTAGCAAAGTGGGGAGCTTGGGACGGGCTCATAAGTAGTAGTAGGGGATGAGGAGGAACCTTCCTAACTCGGTGTAGCTGGGTGAACAAGCATAAAGTTACAGATATTTTTGCTGTGGTTCAAGAGGTAGTAGGGGTGTTATATCGATGCCCTCTCTAGGAGAGTAGGATGGAAGGCCACCTTTTTCAAGCCCACCAATGGGTAGAACACAGAACAGGCAGGGGAAGAGGAGAGACTTCCACAGGTGTGGAAGGGGGGTGACATAGGTCTCAGCCGAAGTTTGGGGATAGGAGGCTAGATTTGGAGGCATTTTTCCTCACTGAGAATGATGATGCAGATGCTTTCACCATCTCCAAATTGGAGGCAGACCTGGTCAAGGCCCCAGGGTGGGAGTATGGGGAGCGGGTCGAGACATAACTGGTTTGGGTAACTTGGATCATCCTGGGCCGCCTCATTTGCGAGAGAAGGCAGATTGGCCAAGTTGTGGGGGAGAACCTCTGCAGCATCAAGGAAGGACTAGACAGTGGTATGAGCAAGATTCAAAACACTCTTATGATTGTTGGGTACCTGGACATTCTTCGACCAGACTATGCACCTCCGGTTTCTGATCCAGGGGATGGAGAAGAGGAGGATGTTGTGACAATGCCAACGCCGAATAACGTGGGGGGAGAGAACTAGTATCGAGCCCATCCAAGTGTTGTTTTGGTATGTTAAACTTCTGATGGGCCTCTGGCTCTGTAATGTTAAAAGTTCAAAGACTTAGTAGATTTAGCTAGTTAAATGTTGAAGCTCTAGCCCTACTATCTATTTTAGGGGTCATTAGAATGGATATACCTCCGGTTTCCCATGATGGGAGGAGACGTTTTGACCATATTGGACAAAGGGTCTGGTTTCCGGCAGATCAATGACTGCAAATATTTAATTCGTTAATAGAAGGATTCCTATACTTGTTGATTAATATATATATATATATATATATATCCATTATATTGGAATTCTTCAAATAAATTTCTATGTTAATTCTTGAAAAGAAAATTTTAATTGCATGCATCATTGTATTAGATTTTGAAGTGAAATGTCTTCATATAAATTATCATATTCTTGGAAAAGAGAAAAGTTAATTAGATTAATTTTCTTGGAAGGGTTTTCATTAATTTGTATGCATGTATTACCGATGTTGTTTATTTAAAGACAATAAGGATTTTAGTTCAGAAAGACTTGAATAAGAGTTTTGTGATCAACTGATGAAAAATACATATTGCTTTCTTAAAGTATGCATATGAATCTTGTTCATATAAGAACAAGAACACATGCTTGTTTTTTGAGAAGATTATGTGCATTGAAGTAAGGGTCATTGTGTTAAAAAAAACACATGTTGCATGTACAAAAGGGTAGTCATGGTGATATAGAAAACATTTTTTTACGTGTACATAAAGAAATTTGTTATGTTAATTTTTTTTATTTATGTGCATAAAAGGTTAAGTTAACCTTGTTATGTTGTATGTTTTTTATGCATAAAAGATGGTTATCTATGGTAATTTCCTGAAAAGGGAAGCATGAGAAACTTCATGTAGAAAGATGTAAAACGAGGTTATATTAACTTCATTTTGAAAAATAAGTATGTATTTGTTTACATAAAAATAATATTTAATGATGGTAGAATAATAGATAAGGGATTATGTGTTGTGTACATTAAAGAAGGGCTATTATGATAATATATTGCATGCAAAAGAATATTTATTGTTTTATAGAGATATGTTCTTCACATGCATAGAAGAAATATTGAGCTACATCTATTTAGAAAAATATATATGTGATTAGTTTTATGCTATCATAACTATTATGTTAGTTTATTTTGGAATAAGATCATGTATATGCATGCAATATTTGTATTAGATTTCATTGGAAAGAATATAAATTTGTATGTATGAAACGATAGCATGTTGTGTTAGCTTACACTGGAAAATATTCTTTCGGAAAGAAGATGAATTACATTCACAAAAACCATAGTAATGTGTTGCTCTGCTTGGAATATATATATATATATATTTGGAAAAGAAAACATGTATTTGTATGCTTTATTGAATTAGTTTTATAGAAAAAAAACATGTTTTTCATGCCCTTTTATGCCATATTTCCTTTTAAAGGAAACATGTGTTTTCATGCTCTATTGTGTTGAGCATAATTTTGGGGAGATTATTTTGGAAAGTATATGAATTTACATGCATAGGAACAACATTCATTGTGTTATTTTTCATTATGTATTTTCATGCACCAAAAGTAATAGTTGAAAGACTAGTTCTTTTGATAAAGTTTTATGTAATTCACATGCACGAAGATCATAATTGATGTGTGAGTTTCCTTTAAAGGAATGTCTGGATAGTTGTAATGTTTTATATTGCAAGAAAATGTTTTTGTGTAAAGGAAATATTAGTTAATGTGGTATTTTTTTATAGACATGTTTTGATGGTTACATGCTTATAACTAGCACATATGCAGTTTTGTTAAAGGAATCATGTCGCAATATTTTGCTTGAAATTCATGAATGTACATGAATACATGGTGAAGCATCACTAGTATATATATTTATGAATTGGTGCATTAATACTTTATGTAATCATGATATCAATGTATGCTGATGAGAGCAATGGCACAAAAGGATGATGACTTGTGAAAATAATAGATTATGTTTAACATGGAGGAAGGTACATAATTAATGGTCCATGCAGATAAGTATGAGCTATAGGATGGTCCACTGAAGGAACATCCATGCCAAAAATATATAAATATTGAATATTTGTGGGTAAACGATATCATGATGATTATAATAGCTTTATGATCGATATTTTGTATTTAAATGAATTTTCCTTGTAAGATTTATGACAACGGTGAAGGGATGCACTCCCTTTTAAGCTATTAAGTGGGGCAAAAACCCTCATGAGTGTTTGATAATAAAATTAATGTTTGTTGGTTTTCACCCTACAAGGTTTCTAGGGTATATCAGTGTCTAATGATGTGGTTTCCTGTTGTGTTAATTTTATGCTGTGGATCCCTTACATGAGAAGATGTTTATAATATCAAGTGTGTGATTAACTGATATAGTTAAAGGAATCATGAAAATGATGCAAGGTTACATCAGAAAATTTATATCAATATGTGACAATAATAGTTATTAATGGTTATGTAACCTCTACTAAATTTACTCTATTTAATGATGCATATTGTATCTAATGGTTAATGAGTAATCTAGAATAGTAATTTGGATAGTTACCCATGGGTAAATTTTGAAAAAAAATCCTAACTCCATACATTTTCATGCGAGGTTACTGGGGGATGTTACATATTGGCTCCACCTTCCTCTGGTATGGCTAGGGTATAAAACCCAACTAGCTACTTCAGTTTGGATTTTATAAAAAGAGTGGGCTTGACGGTGCCTAGAGTGATATGTAGCCCTTGAGTCCCCTATGGTTCCAGTCTCCTTGGGTGAATGGATAGGGTTTTCTAAACCTAGACCACTGGTACGTGGGTTTCAACCCAATGTGGGAGATTCCTCGTTCATGTATGGTCTGAGTAAAACTTCTAATTTTACCACTTTAATTGTGGAAAAAATAGGAAATCATTGTGATTAGAAACACGATTGGTAAATGTATTTACCTGGATGCACATAGTTTAAGTGATATGGAAAAGAGTGTTGCTTGGTTTATGGAGGATATAGACTTTTCCAATGGAATTCTGGCATAAATATCATGGAAATAGGTTAAAAACAGTTAGTTTGAGTTATGAAAACAAATTCCTTATTGGAAATGTTTTTATAGATTTGTTTTTAAATGGATAATCAGTGTTAAGTTCCTGATTTGGGGAAAACCTAAAATATATCCACCCAGATCTACTCACACTAGAAACACCTGCATCATCACTCCTGAAGGCAACATGGAAACTTCCTATAGCACCATAACACCATTGTGAAACAGTTCAAATGTCAAGAACATGCACAAGAACAAATATAGTTGACATCAATGCCAACACATAGCTAACTCAACTATTGACCTGAATGCCATAACCATGCCGCCAACAATCTCTCCCATTGGAATTGATGGCAAAACCAAAAACACATCGCGAATTGGTTTCTATCTCCATTGACTTATTTTTCTCTCCCCTTTTAACATCAATGGAAAAGGGTAGATAAATTTCATTGAGTACCAATATTATCATGCCTCACTGATGTCTCATATGATTATTTTTATCATATTCACAAACCTACAAATGAACAATAGCAACCAAAAAATATTCTACTGCTCACTCTAGTATATCTTGCGAACAATGTGAGATCAATTTCAACCATGATATTCTCATAGAATCTGGAAATGATTATATAACTTTTGGGTTACTTAGTTTCTCTTAAAATACCAACTGACCTCTTATACGTTGAATTGTCAACCTGTAACTCATTTAGTTATTTCAAGATTGTCCACACAATATGTGAAAATAATAGTGCTAAGGTGATCTAATCTGTCTAGCCCTACTGAAAGGTAAATGCATGTAAAACATAAGGAAAAATTAGGATTTCCTAAAGGAACAACATAAAAAATCAAATTTGCTTTAATATGATCAAAGCATTAAATATTTTACTATAAAAATTGAAATAATTCTGCTAAGAACAATATTTTTCTTAGGAAAGTGCAATTATGGAAATGATTATACTGAAAGAAATCTCAAATTTCACATTTAACGATTCTTCATCAATCACAGGAAACGTCAAGACAAATAATTATTTAGAAAATAAATTAACAAGAATCCAATCTCATGACCTTCATTCAAACTATTATAGTAGTTATCATTATAATGAATAATCGAATAACCAATGATCAGATCTAGGAAGTGAATGAATAATTGCAAAGCAAGAACCGAAAGAGTAACTGATTAACTGTAAAGAAAGAAATTAAATCTTAAATGTAAATTTAATAATGCAAAGAAGGGAAGTAGTCGTTCAAGTATTGGGCCCAAGTCCACTGGAATTCAACCACCTTAGAGTGAATTAAATGCAAGGAGTTAAAGATAAATTGTGAAAGTCTCCACTAAATTAATCAGGAAAAATATTATAAAAGATGTCTGTAAAATTTATAGTATAGATCAAAATGACAGTCATTTCCCACCTAATCTAATAAGTTTTGGTTCCTTGCTTTTATATTACAATAAATTCTATTTTAAAAATAAATAAGTGATCCTAAGAATCTGAAGATTTTGAGGATGCTTAATTTGAACTACAAAATATCCCATATTTCCTCGAAATAGGTGGTCAAGATCTCATTCACAGCTGATATTTCCATTATGACCGTCGGTCTCACCCAGTTAGGTTATAACTAACCCAAGCAGCTCTTTGTGACTTGTTCATGTCCAACTATCGCAGGGAACAACATCCACTATCGAAATTCCCTGTCATTTAACACTTCAAATCGTAAGCATAACTTATCTTTTCATAGTTAAATAAAATATTTTAAAGAATAAAATTATTAAACACTTATTGACCACTTCTAAAGTTCATATCACACAAATTACCATATTATATGCATACAAAGCTTTATAAAACTAATAGAAAGATAAGGAAACAAGGTAAAAGGATGTACCAATTATGGAGCCCAACATCACCCCCATCTTACATGTTTGCATGAATTTATGCAAATAAATCATTGACATGGAGGACAGTTAAAGAATAAGTTGGGTAAGAGTATTTTCCATAACGTAGAAAACCTTTTCTTTTTTCGGGCTTCTTGGAAAGCGACATACTTACCTGCTTCAGTTAAATCATACTCAAACTTGTAATGATTTTGAGGTAACCAAATTATTGGACACTTGTACCTACACCATATCCATTTAGGGCCTTCTTCTAATACCATGTGAGAATAATCATATGTTCTTCCCATTGCAACCTAGAAATTATGATAATTGAAGGGTTCTCTATTTTCCATTTCTCCAGATGAGGTCTTCCACCTTTGTTTGGCCCCTTGTAGAGCCTCAAAACTGATATCTAGCAGATATTATAACCCCACACGCAATACATCATTATGAATAGGTGCTAAAGAACCGACAACACCAAACTACTCCATGAATGTCTTGTGGTAGATGAGTGTACGTAAAGGGCTTCACGGTTCTCCTCTGACCCAAAGTTTAATACTAAGTTCTCTTTATAAGATTTTTCCCACCTTATCTAATTTTTAGAAAAAAGATACGAAATATTGGGATTGTACATCCCCTATAAAAGGGGTAGGATTCTCATCTCTTTGTTCTTCCAGAAATAAATTATATATGTAAAGTTCACATAAGAAATACATTGTATTATCATCTTGTTTATGGAAAGAATCAGCGAATTCTGAAACATTACTAAATTCGTAAGGTTTTCCAAAACAAACAACCTTAACCTTGAGCAATAAGTATCGTTCCAACAAAAATAAGGAGTACTTTCTAACTGGGGACATGCATGAAAATGCATACGAGTATATAAAGCATGCTTCTTTCATTAGGTCTGTATATTTTTGCAGTTGTTTCTCCAAAGATTTAATATTTTTCTTTTTTTCTTCACTTTTTGAGGAACTACCTCCTTTTGATATCGTATGATCGTCTCTCGTTGTTCTTCCATATTATTTTTCAAGACTTGAATAGTAGCTTCCATAATCAGAGGAGTGTATGGAGGCCTAAGCAGTCCCTCACAAAAGATATAAATAGAAGTGACATCAAGCTGATTCTCACACATTTTCTCATAAAATATTCTTCTTGCACTTTTTGTTGTGGATCGTCTTTTTTGTTTTGGCTCACACAGGTTCGACGGGAGAGGCTCGTGTAGGGTTCAGGATCATAGGCGATGGCGAGAGGCTTGCTCTGATGTGGGTCTTCTAGGCCAAGGTCACGTGCACAAATCTTCATATTTCGGGACAGGGCCACGAGCACAAAGTATCTATGTCACGACTAAGAAAGCCTCAAGTGTGGGCTAAGCATGTTGAGGTCATAGCTAAGGGATTTCCAAGGCAGATATGAGTTGGGTCACATTCAGTTGCTTGCAAAATTCCTTCATACTTTTGTCGTTCAGTCATAGTTACTTCAGATCATTATTTGACAACATCCTATATTTAGATCTAGGACTTGGAAGTTGATATCATTTAGTTTTAGAGATATATTGGATATGTCCTCTTGATGTTGTAAATTTGTAAATCTATATATCTAATCTGTTTATTTTCCGTTGCATATGTATTGGGCTCATTTTACTCTCTTCTGAAAACTTTTTATGATGATCTATTGAAGAAGAAGATTATAAAGGGTTTCCCACATAGTGGGGGTTTTCCCTGGTCTTTGACCAATCTGTTGTCTCTTATGTTTTTTCTATTGTATTCTTTGTCACTACATATATTTTTCTATCTTTAGTTGCAATTTATGAGTATTTACATTGCTAATAATTGGATGAATTGTTTATGAAGAAGTAATTTGGGCTAAAGTAATTGATACAACATAGAAAAATATGAAAAATTAACAGTGGAAGCCAAGTAGGTAGGGATGACATGGCATGTTAGAAGCCCTAATCTGTGGGAAATTATCTAGTGAAGATTGATGCGTAGATTTTTGCAATAGCTCCATTATTCCAAAAGCAAAGGGCAGATGTGGAGATGTATGCGAGAAACCAACATAAGGTTCTCCTATGTGTGATGATGCCTTAGCTAAGTGCACATGCTATAGTGTGGACTTGGTCACTCATGGACCATTGGAGGGCAGTGTGAAAGTGGACCAAGTGTGGAAGAGATTGGGATTTATGGTCTGCAGGAGGACAATGTGATAGTTCCCAAGTTGGAGCCTGGTGTGCACTATCTTCATGGACTTATATAGTTGATAGAGTGGAAATTTTTTGAACTCAAGGGTTTGATTAACGAGGAGCAATTTGTTGAGCCTCAGACTTGTATGTGGAGAATAACTTTTACAAAAGATGATGGGAATTCATCCTAGCTCATGTTCATTGTGGGAGATGGACATCTTGCAGTGATAGGTGGCAAGCCTTCATGCCCTATGTCGGTCTTCATCGGTGTAGCACATGAAGACCATAATGGGTTGAAGTCCTTGAGTAACGGAGAAGCAACAATGGGCAGATTGAGATTTGTTCAAAAATAGAGTTGTGAACAACTCGACAAGATTCTCGATGTGTTGATGCATTGGTGGAAAAATGAACAATTAGTGAGAAAATTGGATAGTGGGGGTTCAATTTTCAGATGGATTTGGAGCATTGATAGAGGCAAGAGCTATAGATCGGGAGACGAAGGACTAGGCAGGTATAGGGTATGACTGAGAGGAGTTGAGAGAGCATGCTACAACCATATGGTCAAAGTATCTTGTTTTGTACATTGTTATAGTTGATTTATGAGGGCCATTATCCCTAGTATGAGAGCCCTAAACTATTGTATTATATTATTTGGATTAATATAACTAAGTTGGGTTAAAAGACTTAAAAATTTGTCTATATTCTGTGCATATGTGAATTATTGTTGTTTATATTTCACTGTGCAAATTAGTTATATTGAAATTCTTGGTTTGGTAGTGTAAGATATTTTAATACTCTATCCTAGACCCAAGGTCATGGAAATTCAACAGGTGCAATAATTTGGAAATATTCCCTTGCACATGAATTGCATTTATTGCTAGTAGTTACACTAGCAAGTGAGGCACATTTTTTCCCTTGGGAGTTTCTTCATAGAGGGTGCACTATTTGGGATGGATTCCCTTGATTAAATAGGCACATTAATTGTGAGGAGTTACAACACATGTGGAGCGCTTCACCCCTGAGATTATTCTTAGCCATATTCCTCCTATTTCTCTTGCTATATAAAAAATAAATGGGCACTCTAGTTAGACTTGTCAAGATAGATTTCAGTATGAGCTTGTGAGGAGTTGTTGTGATAGTGTAGAAAGCCCTTGTAATCCTTTTTTCAGTGTTTATAGAAATATATGTGATTGTTGCTACAAATTTTTACCATGTTCTTTTGATTTTTCAGACTTCTCATTTCATAGACCTACAATCCATTTTCTGCCAAATTGATCTAACCTTTTGAGATGCAGTGTTTACAATGTTACACTCTTGAATATTCAATCCTTTATGTTAGAATATGAAAATATAAATTTTTGATTGGAATTTTCCAAGTCATCATTTTAGTGGTAGCATTAAATTATTTGAGTGTGGATCTGTTGACATTAGTTGAAAATATTGACACATGTTTGGATAGTCACTTCCTAGATCATCGATTTGTATTATAATGCATTTGAATTATATTCTATGCCACAATATAATACAAGATGCATTTTAAGAAAAAGGTACTAAATTATGTCCATTTTGTTTTAATTTTTGAGAAAGAAAATATGAATCTAATTTTATTATACTAGCTTGTGTATTTGGTTACCTTCCTTGCATCAAAATGTTTATGTAAAATAGAAAAATATCCTTTGGGTAATAATCCTGGCACATACAATGTCAAATCGTCCAATAGTTAAATGATAAATGCCCCAAGACTCACCAGAAGAGTTTTGAGGGAAAAAAATATAGGTAAAAGACCCTAATTCCAATCCCATTCAGGTGAACCTGAATTGATACCATCTAGGACTAGGAAGAGGCAAAACATGCATAACATTATGCCATGGAAATGAAAGAACCAAAGAGGCACCTTTTCAACACAATAACAATGAAGCCAACAAATATTTAGTGCAAACGAAAGTACCTTTTTAGTCTCAGACTAGAAAACTACACCATGACAGTGATGAGTGTGGTACAACATTAGCTCCCTTAACTTTGTCAACTCCTCTCGATAACAATGGGTCATTGTGTTGGTTTCGGAGAAATTTCAATGTCAATTAAATCATATAGAAATTTATTTTCATTTTCATCCTTCAAATTTTCTAAAGAATGAGAATCTTTGATCTTGGTAGAATCGTCAAAACATTTCTTGTCGTTCACACTACATGGTTTTTCCGGACCAACTTTACTTGTGAAAGAATCATATAAAACGGGAACATCCACAGTTAGAAAATACCATGTCTGACAAATGACCATAATACTAGGTCAGCCAGACTAAGACAATACAACCAGTGTCATTAGAAATTGGGATTGTTAAAACATCTCTTAATACAATGCTAAAACTAGAAAGATAATAGAATTTGAAAACACACTATGAACAAGATGAAAAATTTTGTAGTGAAGTACTTGTATCTTTCTCACTCATTTTTTCCAAATTGGAACCAACATCTCCAACTTGGGGTTGTTTTATGGACGGTGTTGCTTCCACCATATTTGTTCCTTTTGGTTTTTCAGGTATAGCAGAAACACTCTCTATATTATATGTGTCCTCTTTAGAACCTTTGTTGTGCACTAGTGGTAAAGTTTCATTTAATAAGTTTTTTACATTTGTCCTGTCAAAACTGTCAAGAAATTTTCCATCATTTTAACTCCTTTGCATTACATCCATGGATAACATTTTAAAACCAAGAAAAAAAATTTGTTCAATTTTATATTTTTTGATAATATATTCCACACATTTCTTTTGTCCTCTCTTTGGTATCACACGAAGGGTCCTCAAGTAGAAATCAATGCTTTGCAGCAAGATAAATAGTAGGTGCTTCTTTACATATAGCTTTTAGTGCACTTTGAGCTAAACCTGCAGCTACTTTAGGGAAAACCATGGGAGGAAAAAATGGCACCACAAAATAGGCCATTAGTTGAACATATATTCATTAAATTAAGAATGCATTAGAAAGGAAAAAGGCATAATTATGTTAACTTCCAAAAATCTCTAGATATTAGGGTTAGCAGAAAATAACACCATGTGAAGAGAATGTTTGCCAATGTACCAATTCCATGACAGGATTTCCTGCGTCTGCAAATGATAATGACTCCTCAGATCTAGATAAGGTACCAACTTCCCAGAAAGCGACCTTTATTTCCTTAATTGCATCATTCTCAACTTTTTTTTGGTATAGGTTCACCTTCCTCTAATAGTTTTAATTTACTATATTTATTCTGAGATACCCCAAAAATCTCCTCACTACTAGGAGTTTTAGCAACTGGGTTCTCTGAAGTGCTTTGAGAGACAACACTAGCTAAATATTTGCTTGCTAAATTTTTTTCCAAGCTTATCCGGATGATCGTATGAGGTGTCTCCTTCTCTTCTAAAAAGGGATCTACTATTGGAGGGCTAATAAGATGTAAGAGACATTTATCGTTGGATTTTGTCGCTACATGTTCTGTAATCTCATTCTAATTGTCCCCACAAAGTTCTAGAGTCTCAAGTAGAAATGATGTCTCTTGGTATGTCCAACTACTGCCATTGATACTTGCTCGCTCAGTCATTTCCATGAGGATTAAATATGTTGAAACTGTTAGGGTCCTATAATAATAGGGTTCATAATTTTTTAATTGAATTTGATAGTCTTGTAAATATGTACATACCTTGCTTTCTATAAGTTGTTTTCCCATATTTTGAAAAATTATAAAAAATGAAAAGAGGGTAAAAGTCCTAAAATAAAGATCAAAGGACTTGAAAAGAAAACATAAAAAAGAATAAAAATGGACCCCAAAAGAAAAAAGAGATAAAAATAAGACATGAAAGTGAGAAAGTCAAAATGCCACTACTATTTACTTTTACTGCAAAAATAATGATTATGTGAAGATTGTTCAAAATGCCATAATCCATGATCAATTAAATAGTTTAATCTTAACTTTTCATGCTTTAAATTTCATGTTTTAGATAGAGAATAAAGATATGTCAATCAGTTTAAACTTGACAAATCAGTAGATAGTTAGAGAATAAATGAGGAGCTCAATAATTTAATCTGAGTCCTCGGATGAAATAAGGTTAGAATTAGATAGTTTTATGCTTTAAAAATAAAAATGGATTTATGGTGGAAAGCTTAAATGCACCCATGCAAATGAAGTAAAAAATGTTAAAATAATGATGGGTAGGTAGAAAGAAGTTGTGCAAGACATGTAATAAAGCATCATCGAGCAAATTATTAATTTCCCCTCCCCCACAATGATCCAGTATTCAAAACCTTTAGTTAAAGAGGCTCAGAGAATTTCTCTGACTTCTGTTGGGACCGGACCCAAGGCTTCATAACTGAATGGTAAAATTACTGGATTCCCTTCATGGCAAACTCATTTCCTCAGCATATTCACCCTCTTCCAAAAAATATAATCCATTTTCCTAAGTAAAAATCCTTTTTCTTAGCAAAGTAAAACCCCCCTTAATTAATTTCATTTCATCCAAAAAACACTTAAAAATCCACAAAAATACAATTTATCCTAAGTATTATGTGTAAATATTAAAATGGGATCATTATTATGCTCAAATGCGTATTTTACACTTTACTTAGTTTATTTTTTGCATTTTCATTCATTACATTTCATATTAATTTTTTAACATAATGCATTAAATCCTTTTAAATTACCCTTCCCGTATATATCTTAATTCATTTTATTTAAATATTCCAAAACCCATTATTTCAACGTTAACCTATGGTCTATATTACCCATGTGTTAAATAAAACCCTGCCCATATCCCCATAGGTTAAAAACATATAATATTACACTCCACTTATCGTATTAATGTACTTGACTTACGTTAAAAACATATGTTTTAAACGTTAAATTAACCCTGCCACATAACAAATGATTCGGGCCCCACGCCTCATCCACCTAGAAACTCTCTCATTTAATCTCAGCCATTCGCATACCTGTCCCCAGATCCAACGACCTAGATGCGATATCACATTTTAACTAGTGAAAACATTGATCAATTTCATATTTGTAAAATGGACAGTTTGGTGCCTTTATCTCTCCTCCACACGACACCTTACTACTAGATCGCATTCGATCCAAAGAAACTGCTTACCACCCAAAGCCCGTGCGATAAACCACTTCTAGTTTTCCCTCCAGCACCAAAACCACTCCGCTCTGATTTGACCACCATTAAATTCTAGTCCTGATTTGAACCTAAAATGTTATAAAACTTCCATATGTGCCCATTAATCCTCCTTTGCATTCTCTGCGCATTTTTATCCTCCCGACTAAGGAAAAAATCTCCATAGCTTTGTTTTCACGTCAAAAAACCAGACAAAGCTAGTGAATTTACTGTCAAGACCACTAAAAACGTCCAGCTTGCTTCCAAAAGACTTCCACAGACATCAAAAATCTGTCCGACGCCGCTGAAACCCATTTAAAAGACCAAATACCTGCACAAACAGGTATTCTTCGTATAAAAGCAACCTTCTTGTCATTTGAAAAAGATTTTTCTGAAGAAATTAAGCCTAGTGAATTCCATTTACCCATAGAAATACCTGTAGTTGCCTGCAAAAAAAATGAATTAGCTGTAAAAACTCTGATAATCCCCAGTTTGAATACTGCATAAAGTTTTTAAAGCAAAATTGAATGTATTTTAGCCTTTACAGACCTTAAAAAGACTTCGAATTTATTCAAAAACCCTTTGCAAAATAATCCTAATATTTCTAAGCCTGATTTGAACCAGTTTCAGTCCAGTTTATCCAAAAATGTAGAGAAAACCCTTGTTTTATCATTTCCTGAACCTGTAAGAGTCTGAAGATCAGTTTAAAGCCAAATTGAAAGGTTTAAGACCAAAAGAAAGCCTGTTTATACCTTTTCTATTCCATATACCTCTATTAAAATAGAAAAAGCTTCTGTAAACAATTCAATCTTAAAGAAGAGTTTAGAAAGCCAAAATACAGAGTTTCAAGCACCTATAAGGTCTTAAAATGTCAAAGGTGCAGAAGAGTTGGTAAAGAAAAAGAATGTTGACATTGCAGCACTTAGAAAAAAACTCAAGCTTCCACCAACAGAACATCCACAAGCCAAATAAATTGTACAAGAGGCAAGCCAGAAAGATGATATGATGAAATTTATTTTACAATTCACAACACAGATAAAAGAAATAGAAATCCAAATGGACAAGCTGGTCCATGAAAGAGAAATTGCAAAAACACAAGAAGTTCCTACAGTAATTCCTATGGCAACTACAGTTATGCCTTCAACTCTTGTAGAAGAGTTGGCACCAAAAGTACCACTGGCCACATCAGTACCAGTGACATCTTTTACTACCTCAGCTAAAAGTCATCTACATCAACAGTGCAGCCAACAGATGAAGCCAGTAAGCTCATCAAAGCCATGGAGGCAATGTCACTTCAAACCAATGAAATCAATATATTGAAGAAAGTGATTGAAAATTTTGAAGACACTAAGAAGCTATCCAAAATTAATGGTAAAACTCAGGAACAAAGGGCTAATAGGTTAAATGTTGAGTTGAAGAATCTACAAAAGGATTTAATATTGAAAGAGCCAATGTCCTATGTGAAGAATCAACTATGGAGTAAAATCATTGAATCCATCCATGATGTTTGGCCAGCAATACAGGTAATATATGAGCAAAAATATTTGCTGAAGGCAGCTCAAGAGGAAATTCAGAAAACGAAGGTGGAACTAGGTGCCAAACCTTAACAGGCCCTAGAATTAATCAAATTTCTCAACAGTAAGAACAAGCAAGAATTAGAGGAGATAGAAATAACTGACAAAACAGAAACAATCCTTGAAATAAGGGAAGTAATTTCAAAGAAGAATTTGATGAAGCAACTAGAAGAAAAGTGTAAAAACATGAATATAGCCATAATTAAATTTATGGTTAAATTTGAAATCTTGAGGCAAAGGGGTTTGCCAAACATCCTGGTTATTAATAATAAACTCATGCCACAAGAGGACAACAACAAGAAGATAAGATATTATACAAAAGAGCAGGAAGACAAAACATAAGGACAAGGAATACCTATAGGAAAGGTTTTACATAAAAGTTTTGAAGACATTTTTTTATCTATAACATGAGATAAAACACCTATTTGTTATAAAACCAACATTTTCTAGGTACACTGAGGCAGATGAGAACATTAGAAAGCTGAAAAAGATCAAAATTCCCGATGAAGAATCTTGGGAATCACTCACTGACTTACTGTAAAAGTGAAATTGCAGAGAAAAGGATAAAAAAAGTTTGCTGATTTTACACAGTCAAAATAGAAAATTACAGCAGTAAGGCATTTGAAACAATGATTAAAGTGTATCAGAGTTAAAGCGTATTAGATAAGAAGATAATATTTCAAAATAGATGTGAAATATCTTTTTCCAGTGTTGGAGACAACAAGGCAGCCAACTACACCTAATCCAAAACAACAGTTCTATTTTATTTGGATAAATATGACAGCTTGTTAAGTTGTTAAGAAGGTGTCACTATTTTTGTTGTAAAAGATATTTTATTTACTTAGAAAATTCCCATGAGTATTCTAGGATATTTTGTAAACATTTTTGTATATATACTTCATCTTTTGAAGTATTATTGTGGAATAAATTGTTGAAGATTTCTATAGTCAAAATTTTTGTACCTGGAGGCTTTTTGTAGCAAGTTCAAGTAGCAGACTGGATCAAATAATCTAGCATCATATTTTACAATTCATGTGATGAGCCATTGAAGTGAAGTACTTCCTACTGTCATTGTTTAATCTTCTTATGTTTTACATGCATCCATATATGTGTTCTAAATTTGAATGATGAACTAGGAATATTATTACAAGATTTGTTAAAAGCTACATCTCTTTAATCGTTTATCATTTCTATGTTTTCTGCTGATTTCCGGAATAGGGAACCCTTAATTTCTCCCTCTTTCGAATGACCTATGTCTACTCCTTCTTTATCCGGATCAAAGAATCCTTGATTTCTCTTTATCTCGATCAAACCACTTCACCAATCAGCCTTCCAAGATCTTCAATGAATTATCTATATTTCCCTGAAAATATTTGACTTTTTGGCCTTGATCCTAGTCCCGCCTGCTTGAAATTTGACTCCTTAGCCCAATGGACAAACAAATCTATCACTATCCATCTCATTAAGTGATTTTTTCTCACCAAACCAATCCAAACCAAACCAAACCAATTTACACATCATAACTAGCCTAATATCATATATTTAAAAAAAAGTTAAATTTTATAGAGAGAGCCCTCTCTGAACCCTAAGAGGGCTAGATCTTAGATTTTAAAAGTTGGCATGTGGTTACCTCTGATATTCTTTGACTAAAATAAAAAAATATCATAACTTAAGAATTATTAGAGTGATAACATACTGGCGACTCAACAGGGGACTAACCAATCCTCAGTATTAAAATAGGTCATAAAAGAAATAATTTTTATCATCCTTTCACCTTAAGACCACTTTAAAAGTTATGAGTATAAAAAACTGCAAATCTGGCTTCTAGAAAATCTATTATACGAAGTCAAACCTGGATCCTCAACCCATTGTTATAGTAGAGAATCCGGACAGAACTGGAAAAAAGAATAAACAAATACAATATTTAGGTGCTAAATTTTCCTTAGTTAGAGAAAATTCACTACCAAAAGAGTTATTGAGTATACAAGACATAAAGTTTGACCTGAATTTTGAACATTCTTTATTCAGAAGTAAATCAGAAAGTGACTTAAATAGTGTTGTTATAGATCTTGTTTTTATTTCATTTCTTGAAATAAATCAGGAAAACGTTTCAGTAGATTCTGAATCAAAGATATTTGAAGCTCATGATAAACTTGAAGAAACAAATGCTACTATTCTTAAGGAAATAAATGAAGCTATTGAATTAGCTAAGTTATTAACATATACATCTAAGCCTTCTATTTATCATTTAAATACCAACTTAATAAAATCTGTAGATTCATCTCTTTTTACCACTACATCATCTATAATTTTCACCACCCTCCAATCTACAGATCCATTTATCCCTAGACAACCTTTCCAACCTAGAATACTATTTCCATATCCCCCCACATCAACTTCATCCACTAGTTTATCTTCTGCAATTTCAAACACATCATTCTCATTCCATAGTAGTTTTTCATATATCCCAGTTTCATTTTCTAGCACCTCAACTTTATCTTTTAGTTCATCCACCACTTTTTCTAGTACAACATCTTATATTCCAATTCCATCAGCCACTTCATTAATTGCATCAGCTAGTACTTCTAGTTCTGCCCCAAGCAGTTCCAATCTACCTCCTAGCCAAGCTAAAATTCAAGCCATGGCTGCTAGGTATGGTCCCCTAGTCCTTCAGGCATAGTTACATGATATGCCTCAGAATTACCAAAGTAAAATACCCCAATTTGATGCCACCACTCATTACACTGCTCAGTAGCACATTAGTAACATGACAGATTATTTTGAGCTTCATGAAATAGATGACTCTGATGTACAAATGAGACTCTTTTCTCAAACATTAATAGGGGAAGTTAAAAAATGGTTTAAAGGTCTTAATCCTGATAGTATAGCTGATTTATCAGTATTTCATAGATTATTTTTGAATAAATGGGAAAAGAAGAAAAATCCACTCCAAATATTATATGAATTTGATGCCATGAAATGAGCTCCTAATGAAACAGTCCAAGACTACTGCACTACATACAACAATGTTTATAATTCAATCCCAGCTAATCTCAAACCCACTCCTGAATTTTTCCTAATCAAATTCCCTGATGGATTTGACACAAACATGGCCTATCAGCTAAGGGAGAGAAATGTTGAAACTTTAGAAAGAATGAAAACAGATGTTGTTAGTGTAGAAGTAAATATTTTGGCCAGAAAATATAGATTAAGGAATGAAAGGATAGTAACCATAAAATAAGAAACATCTAGTTCAGATGGAAAAATAGATCAATTATCTAAGACTTTAGAGAGAATGATGGATAGATTAGACAACATAGAAAGAAGACCACAATGAGATAATCAACAGCAAATTAGAAATCCCAACTTTAGGAAAAATACAAACTCAGGAAAATCTAAAGAATCAGCCCCTGATCAGATAATAAGACCTCCATTTCAAGAGAACTATGTTGAAAATTCTCAACATAATGATGATGATGAAGACACCATAAATCTAATGGGTATAAATGATGATACCACTATCTTTCTCACTCAGGAAGACTAAGAGTTATTTAAAATGCAACAACTTAAATTAGATTCAGGTGAATCATTTGACTATAAACAAGGTTATGATTTTTCCATAAATGAAGTACATATGCAATATAACCTTAAGAGTAAGAAAAACATTGAACCTTCTACTAAGAAAACTGCACAAACAGAAAATAAGAAAACAGTAGAGGCTCCCACTACAGAAGTTTTCCAAATTCTCCCTAGGGAAAATAAGCAAAACTCTAATTCATCCCAAAATGTTTCCCACCCAAAAATCTCACCCAGTCCCAAGATTGTTGACATAATAGATGAGGCTGTCCCAACATCAACAGATTCACAAAAATCTATTGCTGTAAAAACACCTAATTCTGCTAAAACAACAAACTTAGATTCCAAAACATCCACTGCTGATCCAAAATCAACAGATCCAAAAGCTACCACTGTCAAAACAACTTCTAATAATTCAAAATCTAAAAAAACATCTACTGCTTCTCAAACCATTCCTGAGAAGAAAACTAGGAGTAGTAAGACACAAGAAACACAAACTGAAAATGGTAAAACATGATTTGTATAAAACAATTATCACTGAAACCTTAAACATGAATGATGGAGAAGACTCAGTAAACTTAAGTGATGATCAACCAGAGTTGATTTTTGGTTCTGATGTTAATGGAGAGCACCAAGATGGAGTAGTTCCACCGTTTTACATTAGCTTAATTGTTCATGACCAAATATTACACAAGTAAATGTTAGATTCAGGAGCTTCACACAATCTAATGCTTAAAGCAATAATGGAAACCTTGAATGTAGATATCACTAGGCCTTACAACGATATCTTTTCATTTGATTCAAGAAAAGTTAAATGTTTAGGATTAATTAAAGATTTGTGTGTTACATTAGTTCAATATCCTGGTAAAAGTATATTTATGGACATTGTAGTAGTTGATAACCCACATAAATATGGAATGCTATTATCTCGCTCATGGGGTGCAAAATTACAGGGATCTCTACAATTGGACATGTCATATGCCACCATATCAGTTTTTGGCCAACCAAATAAACTCTATAGGGAAACATTGATGAAATATATGGTAAGTAGTGTAGAAAGATCAATAAATTACCCAATTTACTCTACACCTACTGACCTAGATTCATTCATTTTATGTAACTTTGAAAGACATAATGAAATCAAAACTGAACTAAAGGACAAAAGGAAAACACCAGATAATGAAAATATCTTTCATGAATCATTATGGCATTTAGATTTTGATGGCTCAGTCAATAAACTAGGAGCAGGATGTTAGGTCCCTATATTACTAGTATAGTCCCTTATTGTTATTAGTGTAACCCCTTTATTGCTATTTTTGTACCATTGTAACCCCCATATTGTTATTATTATGCCCTTAAATTATTATTGTTAGGTCAGCTAGGATTACATTGTGGCCCCACTAGGATGACATTGTGGCTCCATGGACTCCTATATATATAAATGAGGTTTTGTCATTTGTATCATCCAAGAATTTTTCATTCATGTAATATATTGGAGGTTGGCCCCTCGAAGTGGCTTATTTCTAAGGTGTTGATATCTCTTTTCTTCTATTTTTGGAGCTGGTTTCACAACATTTGGTATCAAAGCTTTGGATTCTAGGGTTTCACTGCTCCAAACAGGTCATCGTGGAATTTGCGCTATAAATTTTTTTCTACGAAGGTTCAAAAGCTGAAATTTTTAGGGAGCGAAGCCAAAATACTCGGGAACATATTCACAAAATTTCAGCGCATTTTTCGAAATATTTGCGGAGATATGGTCTGTGGAAGTTAGAGATTTTGCAGGCTCCCGAATTTCATCGTAAAGAGGTGATCGTGGGAAAATATTCATAACTCTCTCTTTGAGCATCGGATTGGAATGCTGTAAAAAGTGGCTGCAAGTACACAGACTATAGTTTTTTTTCTGTCAATTTTAGAGCTGAAGGAGGAAACAACGACATGTGACAAGTCGTACAAGTTCACTCTAATGAACCGGTCCATAATTAGGTCATTGTGGGAGATTGAACATAACTTTGTCTTGAAGAATCCAAATCAGTTCAGACCTATGGCATTCAAAAGAGGATTTAGAGGGCTACCTCAGGGCCAAATTTCAGATATTGAAAATCCAAAATCACAGATAATTCAGTTTCAATAACGAGATCCTCAAAAGCAGGAAAAAGGTGTGTATTTGTTTTTCTGAATTGCATAAGTCTTGTGTAAAAACCAGTTTGAAGTGATTCCAAGGGCCTATTGAGCATATATTTCAGTACTTGGTTCTGAAATGCCTCCTAAAAATAATTCAACACCCATTAAGCCCTCATAATACTCTACTATGACTCATGAATATGAAGAATTGCAACATGATCTATCAAAATTACAAGAGCAAGTGCACCAAATTTCGCTCTTGCAAAGAGCAACAAAAAATGAAATGGAAGTTTTGAAGAAAGGCGTGGAAGCGAAGATGGATGGTTTGAAGAATAATATGGATGGTTTGAAGAAAGGCGTGGTAGCTAAGATGGATGGCGTGGAAGCTAAGATGGAGGACATGGAAGAAAAAATGAAAGACAACATGGAAAACATGAAGAATGATCTAAAAGCAGACATGGAAGTTTTGACAAATTTGATACAAGAAATGATTCCTAATGGCGAAAATATAGTAGAGGAAACTCATGATGAGAAAAAAATACATGTTAATCATGATTTCATAAACTCTAATTTTGGATTGAAGAACCACCATGTTCCAAAGATGGATATGAGGAAGTTTGATGGCAAGGATCCCGTAACATGGATACTATATATGGAGCAATATTTGGATCTCAATAATGTGTAAAACACACAAAAGGTACGCATTTCAACTTTACATTTAGAACAAAATACATTTGTATGGTATCGATGGCTTTGCTCCCATAAAAAAATTGTCACTTGGTCAATTTTTACGGAGGAAATGATAGCACATTATGAGGATACAAAGAGAAACACCTTCTTTAGCCAATTGATAAATCTCAAACAAAAGGGTTCAGTGGGGAAGCACATTGAGGACTTCAAAAAATTGAATATTAGGGTAATTGATATTCCAGAGGAGGATAGGATTTATTTTTTCTTAGGGACTTTAAAGGATAACATCCAACATGTGTTTTTCCTTTGGGAACCTGATTCATTGGAGAAGGCATTCAGGTTGGCAAGAAAAATTGAATGTAAAATTATGGTGACAAGGAAGCATACCACTCACATCTACAAATATGGAAGTGTTGCTACTCCTAGACTTCCACAACCTACAAGGTTGACACCACAACAATTGGAAGAAAAAAGAGCAAAAGGGCTTTGCTACAGTTGTGATAGAAAATACGCTAAAGGTCATAAGTGAGTTGAGAAGAAATTATTTTACATAGATTTTGAAGACGAGGAAGAAAATAAAGAATAAACATCAAACGTAGAGGATATACACTAGGAAGAAACCCTAGAAGAAGAAGAAATGAGTCCGACCATATCATGTAATGCATTGGCAGGAATTACCACTCCTCAAACTCTCAAGATAGAAGGACATATCAAAAAGAAAAAGGTAATAGTGTTGATTGAATCGGGTAGTACCCATAATTTTATTCATTGTAAGGTAGCCAAGGAATTGAATTGTTTCCTATACCCAACACCATAATGTCAAGTGATGGTTGCAAATGGAGGAACTATAAATTGCTCTAGAAAATTCCATAATATCAAGCTAGCCATCGAGGAATATGTATTGAATTTTCTAATGCTTTCCATCCCAACGGGAGGTGCTGATGTTGTACTAGGAGTACAATGGTTACAATCTTTGGGGATGTTAGCTTTTAATTTTCAAGAAATTTTCTTGATTTTTTTTTTTTCGGAAGGAAAGGAAATCTAATTACAAGGTATCGCAGGGAAGCTAGGAAAGATAATAAGCTCTAATTTCATGACAAAGCTTCTGAAGAAAGAACAATGGGGCATAATTTCACTATTATGCTCACTAGAAGTTCCAACATCAAAATCATCTATTTCTCCAGATCTCCAAAAAGTATTGGACAATCATTCCAAGGTGTTTGATACTCCCAAAGGACTCCCACATATTCGTGATCATGATCATGCTATTCATTTGATTCCAGGAAGTGTTCCTCCAAACATCAGGCCTTATAGATATCCTTACTTCCAAAAGAGTGAAATTGAACGTATGATTGCAGAAATGTTAGAGGCGGGTATAATTCAACCTAGTAAAAGTTCTTTCTCTGCTCCTGTAGTATTGGTACACAAGAAGGATGGATCATGGCGCATGTGTCCGGATTATAGGGAGCTCAATAAGCTCACCATTAAAGATAAATTTCCCATTCCTGTGATTGATGAATTATTGGATGAATTACATGGAGCAATTTATTTACCAAATTGGATCTTCGTTCAAGGTATCATCAAATTAGAATGAAGACTGAAGATATTCCGAAAACAACATTTCGAACTCATGAGGGTCATTATGAATTTTTGGTCATGCCTTTTGGCCTTACCAATGCAACTTCTAAATTTCAAGGGTTGATGAATTCCATTTTCAAACCCTTCCTTAGAAAATTTGTGCTAGTATTTTTTGATGATATACTAATCTACAGCAGGTCTTGGAAGGATCATGTTGAACATGTTGACAGGGTGCTCAAAATATTGCAGGAGAAACAATTATATGCAAAACATCCAAATGTTTCTTTGGAGTACAAGAGGTGGAATATCTGGGTCATATTGTATCTCATGAGGGTGTTAAGGTAGACCCTAACAAAATTAAAGCCATTAAGGAATGGAAAGTCCCTACAACCATAAAGCAGTTGCGAGGATTTCTCGGGTTAACAGGGTATTATCACAAGTTTGTTAAGAATTATGGGAGAATAGCAGCACCTCTAACAACATTATTGAAGAAAGATGCATTTTCATGGACTCCTGAAGCAACCAAGGCCTTTGAACATCTTAAAGAGGCAATGTGCCTAGCACCAGTCTTAGCTACGCCAGACTTCACAAAAACCTTTATTGTGGAATGTGATGCCCCAAGAAATGGAATTGGTGCTGTTTTAATGCAAGAAGGAAGACCCATTTATTTTGAAAGTCGTTCAATCAAAGGAAAGTATTTACAAAAGGCTATTTATGAGAAGGAAATGTTGGCAATACTACATGCACTAAAGAAATGGAGACCTTACCTAATGGGAAGACACTTCAAGGTAAAAATTTATCATGATAGTCTTAAAAAAATTTTGGAACAAAGACTATCTTCAGAAGAGTAGAAAAAATGGGTCGCAAAGATGTTGGGTTATGACTTTGAAATCGTCTAAAAAAAAGGGAAGCTAAATGTTGTTCCAGATGCACTCTCAAGAAAGGATGAAGAGGTGGAAGAATTGCTTTGTGCCATTTCAATTATCCAGCCAGATTGGATAACTGAAGTAAGGGATGAATGGAAGAAGGACGAAGAAGTGTGGACTCTCATTTAAAAGTTGTAGCAATATCCTAGTACATCTGATACATTTAGTTGGAAAAATGGTTCCTTATGGTACAAATATCGCTTATATATTTGCGAGAATTCCCAACTAAAACAAAATATTCTTTTGGAATTGCACACTTCTCCTTTAGGAGGACACTCGGTATTTTTAGAAACTTACCACAGGGTGAAGAATTTTTTTTTTTGGGATGGCCTTAAATATGATATTCAAAACTTTGTGGTGGAATATTTGGTTTGCCAGCAAAATAAAGTTGAGGCAATTAAGACCTCGGGTATTCTACAACCTTTATCCATTCCAGGTCAATGTTGGGAGGATATTTCAATGGATTTTATCACAAGTTTACCTAAGTCTGAAGTAAGGAGTGTCATCATGGTGGTAGTTGATAGAATTACCAAGTATGCACACTTTTGTGCATTATCTCATCCATTTAAAGCGAGTACAGTTGCTACTGCATTTATGGAAACAAGTCAAAAGCTACATGGAAACCCGAAGATTATTGTAAGTGACAGAGATCCCATTTTTACAGAAAATTTTTGGATGGAATTATTTTATTGTTTGGGTACTCAACTATCTCATAGCTCATCTTATCATCCTCAATCTGATGGTCAAACAGAGATAGTGAATAAATGTTTGGAAGGATATCTTCATTGTTTTGTATCTGATAAGCAAGCACAATGGGTCAAGTGGTTACCTCTCACTGAATGGTGGTATAACACTTCCTTCCATACTACAGCAAAAATGACCCCATTTATGGAACTTTATGGATATCATCCACCATCCATCACATCTTCTTTAAGGGAAAATGCTAGGGTTCAAGCAACGGAGGGTCACATCAAGCATCAACAATAAGTTCTCCAACTCTTAGAGGATAACCTAAATTTGGCACAAAATCGAATGAAACAATAGGCTGATGAACATCGCAGTGAGAGAAGTTTTGATGTGGGAGACTGAGTATTTTTACGGCTACAACCATACAAACAAATGTCCCTCAAGCAAGCTAAGAAGGATAATAAATTATCACCAAATTACTATGGTCCTTACAGGGATTTGCAAAATATTGGTACTATGGAATACAAATAGGAGCTTCCTGCTTCTTCACCAGTGCATCTAGTTTTCCATGTTTCATTCTTAAAAAAGGTTATAGGGGACAAACTTCCAATTTAAACAATATTTCCAGAACTTGATGAGGAAGGAAAAACCATATTGGAACCTGAAGCAATCATGAAAACAAGAACTCAACAACTACGAAATCGATCAATTTCAGAGTATCTCATCAAATGGAAGAACTTACCCACTAAAGATTCTACATGGGAGGATGAGGATTTTATATAAAAGCACCCGGAGCTACTCAAGCATTGAGAACAACACTTTTTTGAAGGAGAGGAGCATGTTAGGTCCCTATATTACTAGTATAGCCCCTTATTGTTGTTAGTGTAACCCCCTTATTTTTATTGTTGTACCCATGTAACCTCCATATTGTTATTATTGTGCCCTTAAATTATTATTGTTAGGTCGGATGCAATTACATTGTGGCCCCATGGACTCCTATATATAGAAAGGAGGTTTTTTCATTTGTATCATCCAAGAATTGTTTATTCATGTAATGTCTTCGAGGTTTCCCCCTCGAAGTGGCTCATTTCTAAGGCATTGATATCTCTTTTATTCTATTTTTGGAGCTGGTTTCACAACACAGGAGCGGGGGTTTGGATAAATAATATGGAAAATAATCATGCAGAAGGCCATGCTTTCAGACTGAATTTTAAATGTACCAATAATATGGATGAGTATGAAGCCCTCATTTTAGGACTCTAAATTATCAGAAACTTAGGAGGAAAAATAATATCAATAATGGGAGATTCGGATTTGATTATAAAAAAAATAAATGGAAAATATTCTGTTTATAATCCTAGATTAGGTCGATATAGAGAAACTGTATTAGATTTGATAGAAGAATTGTTAGAATGTAATTTTTTTGCAATACCAAGAAAGAAAAACATACAGGCTCATTCCTTAGCAACTTTTTCTAGTACCTGTAATCTGCCCTTTCAGCCCAATCATAAGTATAATGAAAAATTAAAACACAGACCAATAATTCCAAATAACCTCAAATATTAGCAAATTTTCTCACAAGATCAACAGATTTACCATTTTATGAATAATGAAGGTGGATTTCATAATTGTAAAATAGACACAGACTGTACATTAGATCGGGATTTAGATAGTGAAATTGATTTGAATAATATAGATGTAAATAATGTAAAGTTTGCTAGACCTGCTAAATTTAATCAATCAGATATAGATAACTTATAGAAAGTATAAATTGATGAGATAATTGATGATGAATTTGACATATTAAATCTCAAAGATAATTTCTTACCAAAGGCCTTAAACTCCTTTAGAAGATTTATTTGACTCAAATGATGTTTCTAGAAAACCCAAAATGGAGCCACTTAGATCTAATATTGAGGAATGTAACATTGGTACAGAGTTAAAACCCAAGATGATCAAACTTTCCAAAGCCTTACCTCAACAAGAAAAATAAAAATACATTTCCCTCTTTAAGGAATTACAAGATGTGTTTGCTTGGAGTTATGAAGACCTAAAATCATATGACACCAGTATAATACAACATAAAATCCCTATAAAAGAAGACCAAAAGCCTTTTAAACAAAAGTTAAGAAGGATCAACCCTGTTTTGATGCCTTTGATTGAAAAAGAGGTAAAAATAATGTACGATGCACAGATAATTGCACCAATCAGATATTCTGATTGGGTTTCTAATCTAGTTCCCACCAAAAAAAAGACAGGAGAAATTAGATTATGTGTTGATTTTAGGAATCTAAACAAAGTATCCTTAAAATATAATTATCCTTTACCAAAGATGGATCAAATTTTACAAAGGGTAGTTGGTTCTTCTATGATTTCACTTTTAGATGGATTTCCAAGATACAACCAAATTTTAGTCCAACCAGAGGATCAAGCTAAAACTGATTTTACTACTTGTTAGGGCACTTTTATGTATGTAAAAATGTCATTTGGTTTAATGAATGCAGGGACTACTTTTCAAAGAGCTATGGATATGGCCTTTGCAAAGGAAATTCATGAATTATTAGTGATTTACTTAGATGACATTACTGTATTTTCTAAGACTGATTATGAACACTTAGATCATCTTAGACAAGTCTTCATTAAATGTAGAAAGTTTAGCATCTCCCTAAATCCTAAGAAAACTTTATTTAGATTAGAAGAAGGTAAGTTACTAGGACACATAATATCTAAAGAATGAATTAGAATAGACCCTACCAATATAGAAGCAATTATCAACATTAGTCCTCCTAAGAATATAAAGAGTTACAAGATTTTCTAGGTAAAATTAATTTTTTAAGAAGATTCATCTCCAATCTAGCTGAAATAATTAAAGAACTTAATAATACGCTAAAAAATGATTCAGTTCTTAAATGGACTATTGAGGCCAAGCAATCATTTGAATCAATCAAATAGGATTTAACCAAAACCCCAGTCCTTAAAAGTCCTGACATTAAAAATGATTTCATGATTTTCTCCTTTGCTTCAGAACACACCATTGTTGTAGTTTTACTACAGAAAAATGGCCAGGGCTATGAATAGCCCATATCTTTCTTTAGCAAAACACTTAGAGATACCACTTTGAAGTACAATATCATGGAGAAACATGCCCTAGCATTGGTAAAGGCCATTGAAGACTTTATAGTGTACATTATTTATTCTCATGTCATTGCCTATGTTCCAAATGCAGTAATAAAAGACATTCTAACTCAAGATGGTCCTGATGGTAGAAGAGGCAAGTATATTGCCACAATTTTGGAATATGACATAGAAATAAAACCCACTAAACTTATAAAAGGTCAAGGTTTAGCCAAACTCATGTTTGAATCAAATTTTCATGCCCTAGACATAAATTTTATTTCTCGAGTAGATGATTAGGAAGAGATGGCAACTCCAGAGATTAGTGAAGCCTTTTCAGACTCACCATGGTATGAAGATATCATATTTGTATTACTAAACTTACAAGTTCCTCCTGGATTATCAAGAACAAAAGCTAGATTCCTAAAACTAAAGGCAGTAAGATTTTTGTAGATTAGACAATGTACTTTTGGGAAAGATCATAGTGGAATTTTACTAAATTTTTTGCTTAAAGAAGAAGCCGAAATTTTTTTAGAAGAATTTCATGCAGGTGACTGTGGAGGACATCTATACTGGAAGAATATTGTAGACAAAATCCTAAGAGCTAGTTTTTACTGACCTACCTTGTTTGTAGATGTAAAAAGGTATGTGACCTCCTATCACAAGTGTCAAATATTTGAGGGAAAGAAAAATCTCTTACCATTGCCCTTAAAACATATCTCAACAGAAATTCCATTTCAGCAATGGGGTCTTGACTTCATTGGTGAAATTCATCCTCCATCATCAGCCCAACACAAGTGGATTCTGACAACCACTGACTATTTTACTAAGTGGATTGAAGCCATACCCTCTAGGCAAGCCACTGACACTATCATTATCTCATTTTTAGAAAGAAACATACTTTAAAGATTTGGATGTACCCAAAATATTATTACTGACAATGCAACTACATTCAAATCCAAAAATATGATTGACTTTTTCCATAAATACCACATTAACCTAGGTCATTCTATTGCATATTACCCTCAAGGTAATGGTCTTGCTGAATATTCCAATAAGAGCCTTGTAAACATCATCAAGAAATTACTTGAAGATAACAAAAAGACTTGTAACAAGAAGTTAGTTAAAGCCTTATGGGCAGATAGACTTACAACCAAAAAATCTATTAGTACATCCCCTTACCAGCTTGTTTATGGAATGGATGTTGTTTTTCCATCTTCCTTAGGAGTACCAGTAATGAAGATAATCCAAGAATTACAGGTTGAGACAAATGACATTCAAAGAAGGATTAACCAAACCATTCACTTGCAACAAACAAGAGAAGAGGTTTATCTTAAGTCTCAAGTTAGAGACAAAGTGTTAAAATGGGATTCAAGGAGAGAAGAGAAAGCTAAACATGGAAAATTTGATTTCCTATGGAAAGGGCCCTATGTTATTTATGGTTATAAAGGTAACAATGCTTTATTTTTGAAATAAATGGATGGATTAGATCTGCTAGCTGGACCAATCAATGGTAGAATGCTGAAGCACTACTACTCTTTAGAAATAACCAATAGTTAATTTTTGTTTACTTTATCCATTGTACATAAAATTGCAAGATTTTATATTGGATTGGATGTTTTCCTAAGAATTTTGAAGCCTGAAGAGAAGACCCTAAGCTTTGAGAGTTAAAATATCATAAATATGAACAATTGCAGAGATCAGAATAACACTTACAAGGTCATCTCAGTCAAAATTCAAAGGCTACTAGTCTCAAAGTTCTTGAAATTTCACCGGGAAATGCCATCCCCATGTAAAGCCACTGTTAGGGTCCTATTATAACAGGGTTCATAATTTTTGAATTGACTTTGATAGTCTGATAAATATGTACATACCTTGCTTTTTGCAAGTGTTTTCCCATATTTTGAAAAATAACAAAAAATGAAAAGAGGGTAAAAGTCCTGAAAGAAAGATCAAAGGAATTGAAAAGAAAAGATCAAAAAGAATAAAAATGGACCCCAAAAGAAAAAAGAGATAAAAATAAGACATGAAAGTGAGCAAGTCAAAATTACACTACTATTTACTTTTACTCCAAAAATAATGATTATGTGTAGATTGTTCAAAATGCCATAATCCACGATAAGTTAAATAGTTTAATCTTAACTTTTCATGCTTTAAATTTCATGTTTTAGATAGAGAATAAAGATATGTCAAACAATTTAAACTTGACAAATTAGTAGATAGTTAGAGAATAAATCAGGAGCTCAACAGTTTAATCTGAGCCCTCAGATGAAATAAGGTTAGAATTAGATAGTTTTATGCTTTAAAAAGAAAAATGGATTTAGGGTGGCAAGCTTAAATGTACCCATGCAAATGAAGTAAAAAATGTTAGAATAATTATGGGTAGGTAGAAAGCAGTTGTGCAAGGCATGTAATAAAGCATCATCGGGAAAATTACTAATTTCGCCTCCCCCACAATGATCCAGTATTCAAAACCTTTAGTTAAAGAGGCTCAGAGCATTTCTCTGACTTCTGTTGGGACTGGATCCAAGGCTTAATAACTGATTGGTAAAAGTATTGAATTCCCTTCATGGAAAACTCATTTCCTCAGCATATTCACCCTCTTCCAAAAAATATAATCCCTTTTCCTAAGTAAAACACCTTTTTCTTAGAAAAGTAAAAGCCCCCTTAATCAATTTCATTTCATCCAAAAAGCACTAAAAACGCACAAAATACAATTTATCCTAAATATTATATGTAAATATTAAAATGGGATCATTATTATGCTCAAATGCCTATTTTACACTTAGTTTATTTTTTGTATTTTCATTCATTACATTTCATATTAAAATTTTAACATAATGTATTATATCCTTGTAGATTACCCTTCCCATATATATATATATATATATATATATATATATATATATATATATATATATATATATATATATATATATATATATATCTATATATATATATATATTAATTTTATTTAAATATTCCAAAACCCATTATTTTAACGTTAACCTATGGTCTATATTACCCATGTGTTAAATAAAACCACGCCCATATCCCCATAGGTTAAAAACATATAATATTATGCTTCGCTTATCATATTAATGTATTTGATTCATGTTAAAAACATATGTTTTAAACGTTAAATTAATCCCCCCACATAACAAATGATATGGGCCCCACGCCTCATCTGTCGAGCAACTCTTTCATTTAATCTCATCCATTCGCATACCTGTCCCCAAATCCAACGACCCAGATCCGATATCACATTTTAACTAGCGCGAATGTTGATCAATTTCATATTTGTGAAATGGGCAGTTTGGTGCCTTTATCTCATTCGATCCAAAGAAACTGCTTACCACCCAAATCTCGTGTGATAAACCACTTCTGGTTTTCCCTCCAGTGCCAAAACCACTCCACTATGATTTTACCACCATTAAATGTCGATCCTGATTTAAACCTAAAATGTTATAAAACTTTCATATGTGCCCATTAAACCTTTTTTGCATTCTCTGCGCGTTTTTATCTTCCCGACTAAGGAAAAAAGCTCCATAGATTTGCTTTCACGTCAAAGAACCAGAAAAATTCAGTGAATTTACTATCAAGACCACTGAAAACGTCCAGCTTGCTTCCAAAGGAATTCCATAGACATCAGAAACCTGTCCGACGCCACTGAAACTCATTTAAAAGGTCGAATACCTGCACAAACAGGTATTCTTCGTAGAAAAACAACCTTCTTGTCATTTGAAAAGGAGTTTTATGAGAAATTAAGCCTAGTGAAGCCCATTTACCCACAGAAATACCTGTAGTTTCCTGCAAAAAAATGAATTAGCTGTAAAAACTCTGATAAACCCCAGTTTGAATATTGCATAGAGTTTTTAAAGAAAATTTGAATGTATTTTAGCCTTTGCAGACCTTAAAAATACTTTGAATTTATTCAGAAACCCTTTGAAAAATAATCCTAATCTTTCTAAGCCTGATTTGAACCAATTTCAGTCCAGTTTATCCAAAGAAGCATAGAAAACCCTTGTTTTATCATTTCCTGAACCTGTAAGAGTCTGAAGATCACTTTAAAGCCAAATTGAAAGGTTTAAGACCAAAAGAAAGCATTTTTATACCTTTTCTTTTCCATAGACCTCTCTTAAAATAGAAAAACATTATGTAAACCATTCAATCTTACAGAAGAGTTTAAAAAGCCAAAATACAGAGTTTTAAGCACCCATAAGGTCTTAAAATGTCAGAGGTATAGAAGAGTTTGTAAATAAAAATAATATTGACATTGCAAAACTTAGAAAACAACTCAAGCTTCCACCAACAGAACATCCAAAAGCTAAAGAAATTGTACAAGAGGCAAGCCAGAAAGATGATATGATGAACTTGATTTTACAATTGACAACACAGATAGAAGAAATGGAAATCCAAATGGACAAGCTGGTCCATGAAAGAGAAACTGAAAAAGCACAAAATTTTTTTACAGTAATTCCTATGGCAACTACAATTGTGCCTTCAACTCTGGTAGAAGAGTTGGCACCAAAAGTACCACTGGCCATAGCAGTACCAGTGACTTCTTCTACTACCTTAACTACAGAGTCATCTACATCAATAGTGCAACCAATAGATGAAGCCAATATGCTCATCAAAGCCATGGAGGAAATGCCACTTCAAACCAATGAAATCAATAGATTGAAGAAAGTGATTGAAAATCCCGAAGACACTGAGAATCTAGCCCAAATTAATGCTAAAACTCCAGAACAAAGGGCTAATAGGTTAAATGTTGAGTTGAAGAATCTACAAAAGGATTTAACCTTGAAAGAGCTAATGTCCTGTGTGAAGAATCAACTATGGAGTAAAATAATTGAATCCATCAATGATGTTTGTCCATCAATACAGGTAATATATGAGAAAAAATATTTGCTGAAGGCAGCTCAAGAGGAAATTCATAAAACAAAGGAGAAACTAGGTGCCAAACCTGAACAGGTGCTAGAATTAATCAAGTTTCTCAACAGTAAGAACAAAAAAGAATTAGAGGAGATAGAAATCACTGACAGAATGGAAACAATCCTTGAAATAAGGAATGTAATTTCAAAGAAGAATTTGATGAAACAACTAGAAGAAAAGTGTGAAAACATGAATATAGCCATAACTAAATTTATGGTTAATTTAAAATCTTGAGGCAAAGAGGTTTTCCAAACATCCTGGTTATTAATGATAAACTGATGCCACAAGAGGACTACAACAAGAAGATAAGATATTATGCAAAAGAGTAAGTAGACAAAACATAAGGACAAGGAATTCCTACAGGAAAGGTTTTACATAAATTTTTTGAAGAATTTTCATCTACAACATGAGATTAAACACCTATTTGTTATAAAACCAACATTTGCTAGGTACACTAAGGCAGATGAGAACTTTAGAAATCTAAAAAAGATCAAAATTCCTGATGAATAATTTTGGGAATCACTCACTAACTACTGTAAAAGTCAAATTGCAGAGAAAAGGATAAAAACAGTTTGTTGATTTTACATAATCAAAACAAAAAATTACAGTAGTATGCAAGTTGAAACAATGATTAAAGTATATCAGAGTTAAAGAGAATCATATGAAAGAGTATCAGATAAGAAGATAATATTTCAAAATATATCTAAAATATATTTTTCCAGCGTTGGAGATAGCAAGGCAGCCAATTACACCTAATCCAAAACAATAGCTCTATTTTATTTGGATAAATAGGACAACTTGCTATGTTGTTAAGAAATTGTCACTATTTTTTTGTAAAAGGTATTTTATTTCCTTAGAAAAATCCTATGAGTATTCTAGGATATTTTGTAATTTTTTTTGTATATATACTTCATCTTTTGAAGTATTGTTGTGGAATAAATTGCTGAAGATTTCTATAGTCAATATTTCTGTACCTGAAGGCTTTTTATAGCAAGTTCAAGTAGCAAACTGGATCAAATCATCTAGCATCATATTTCAGGATTCGTGTGATGAGCCATTGAAGTGAAGTTCTTTCTACTGTCATTGTTTAATCTTCTTATGTTTTACATGCATCCATATATGTGTTCTAAATTTGAATGATGAACTAGGAATATTATTACAGGATTTGTTAAAAGCACCCTGTCTTTAACTTTTTATCATTTCTATGTTTTCTGTTGATTTCCAGAATAGGGAACCATTAATTTCTCCCTCTTTCGAATGACCTTTGTCTACTCCTTCCTTATACGGATAAAATAATCCTTGATTGCTCTTTATCTCGATCAAACCACTTCACCAATCAACCTTCCAAGATATTCAATGACTTACCTCTCTTTCCCTGAAAATATTTGACTTTTTGACCTTGATCCTAGTCCTGTCTTCTTGACATTTGACTCCTTAGCACAATGGACAAACAAATCTATCACTATCCATCTCATTAAGTGATTTTTTCTCACCAAACCAAACCAAACCAATTTTCACATCATAATTAGCCTAATATCATATAATTAAAACAAAGTTAAATTTTATAGAGAGAGCCCTCTTTGAACCCTAAGAAGGCTAGATCTTAGAGTTTAAAAGTTTGGCTGTGGTTACCTCTGATGTTCTTTGACTAAAATAAAAAATCTCACAACTTAATAATTATTAGAGTGATAACAGAAACGATGCATGTGCCAAATTTCCTAGCATTATAAATTTTCCTACTATAGAAATATATGCTTGATACGAATTTGAATGTAATTGGTAATTGGATGACAAATGTTTTAGAATGCAAGCGTCCACAAATAAAGGAAATATAATACAACAGACTGAAAAAAACATAATTCACATCAAAGGATGTCAAACTGATGCTAACAAAACTATTTTTAGAGTAAAAATAGAATAAAAACATTTACCAACTTCACTTGCAAATCAAACACTGTACACAAGATTAACTCCTCCAATACTATGTTCCCATAAAATGGAGAAAAACATAAAAACATTGCACATAAAGGATAGATTGAAGAGTTTGTGTGAAATGAGGAATAGATAACTCACCAATTGCATTAATTACCTTCATTTATAGCACAGTTTCACTCTTGTTATCATTGGTAACCTTGCAATATCTGTGACCTTTTATGTTCTATGTCACTAGATTTACTTTATTCTATGTCCTTAATTATTATTTGTATTCCTCTTTTGAGATTTTTCTTGGAGAATTTATGTAAGACATAGTGTGTTTGTGTGATATTTTCTATAGTGAGTCCTAGATCATTTTGTTGAGTTCTTGTAACAAGAAGCACTACAAGGAGAAGGAGCATCTTCTTTCCTTGGCCCGTGGAGAGCTTGTAAACTCTTCCAAGATGAAAGGCATGTTTGTGTAATGCAATCTGTATGTTAAGTTGATTCGTAATATATAGACAAGCACATTTATTAATGTGGTTGTGCTAATACTAATCATGTATAGGTAAAAAAAATTGAATAACATGAGTTTTATGATAGTATTGAAACACGTATTACTATCATGCATAGAAATTGGAAACTTACATCTACAAATTTGTATCAATATTTGAGCTTTATCCGAGTAGTGGAACACTAATGTTGTTATGTTATATCAACATTCAAATGAGCGTTGTAATACATAAATGAATTTTTTTTTTTAATTAATTACAAATAGTGAATGCCAAGCCCTATCATAATAGGTACAACAAATACTTTCCAAATAATCCAAATTAAAATAATATTTAATTCAAGGTAATCCAAATTAAGATTTATAATTTAAGATATCTCATTTTTTTATATTTTTGGTGTTATTGCACCTACAAGCACATTATACAACTCAGTATGAGGGCGATCTGTGATTTTTTTAATGCTCAACATGAAGTTGACACAAGTTCCTTTTAAAATAAAAATGAAATAATATATGTTATGATAAAGAAATAAATATAGATACACATATTTGATTAGTTTAATTAAAAGTATTATAAAATTAGTTTTAATTAAAATTATTAAAAATATCAATAATTTTCTCATTCAGTTGTTGATATTACAAGTGAATCTAAAAAAGATATGTGATGTAACATAGCTTTATATTAATTTTAAAATGAGATAAAGTAATTGAAAATAAATAAATAAATCTTATATTTTCATTTTGGTTGTGTGAGGAAGATGTATTCAACAAATTATTTAGATAAATTATTTGAATATGGAGGTTGATATATGTGAAACAACATAGTTCTATATTAATTTTAAAATTAGATAAATTAATTAAAAATAAAAAAATCTTATATTCTCATTTTTTTTTGTAAGCTTGGTAGTACCTTTTATTTTTCTAATTTTGTTTTTTTACTCCATCTTCATCAACATGTCCAGATACATCACCCGATCGGGAAGGGAATTGAACATGTGATGAGTGCTATAACACCTCATCACCGTTTAACTAAGACCCCAAGGACCCCTTATATTCTCATTTTGATTATGTGAGGAAAATGTATGTCAACAAATGATTTATATAAATTATTTGAATATGCAGGTTGATTAAATAAATTATTTGAATATCCATGTTAATTAATTTATTTCAATACTAAGTTATATATAGAGAGGGACCATATAAGAGAAAAATGACTCTCACAACTATATACATAAAAACAAACTTACCATAAAAAAAAATCATCTAAGTTAACTTTTCATTCTTACTATTATCAACTTACCTTTCCTATGGTTAATCTATCCATAGATTAACTATAATATATATATCTTTATTATTACTATTATACTGATAATAATCATATATATATATATATATATATATATATATATATATATATATATATATATATATATATATATATATATATCATTGTTATAATGTAAAAAGCATTGACTTAACTACATATACATTACACTTAGGATTTTAGGTTTGTCGATCCACGTAGGACCGCAATACTAAATTATAAATATTGACATCAATAGACTTTGTACTTAATATTTTGGTTATTGATTGTTTTGGATAAAATTTGACTTCAAATTTAATAGGATAATCATATGGCTTATCTTATGGTGTGAATCCGCATTATTCAATATGTTATTTCTTGATTACTGCTCCACCTCGATTTGGCGACACCTGGCCGGAGGATAAGGTAAGAGTTCCATAGATGTCTCGCAATGTCTGTCTGTAGCATCTGTTCCGTCAGATTTCAGAACCCTAGATCTAACGGGTTCGAGTATGTCTGGGGTGGTTCGGGTAATCACCCATCCCCCTGTCTTGTCCCTTGAGCTCATTCTTTCACCATCACCATGACTAATTTGGCTCTGCAAATTTTCTTCAATTATTATTATTTTTTCTCTAAGCCTGCCCTTATGGATGCTAGAACTTCCATCCCTCATCATACTGCAGCCATATTCCGCTATTAACTAGTAATATTTCACCGCAGTTTCCTTTGTGCAGTTTGTAATGTATCTTGTTCTTGTTCTGGAGATTTTCTCGCTTCTTCTGTTGTAATAAGATTTACGTTTAGGCTTACAATACACCTTATCTTTTGGTTGTGTTAATTCGAGGCTTTTCCATTTTTTAGGAAGGTATTTCCCGAATAGTTCTCCCACTGTTGGAGTTTTCGTATCATTCTTCATCGAGTTTCTCCATGCGCTAAGGTGCACCTAAACATCTGGTTTTTAGTTTCTTCGGGTCAAGTGGATATGTAGTTAGGACATGGCATGCCCAACATGAATAGGTAGCCCACTCTTGACCTTATTGTCAGTCTTGTCCGCATCTAGATCTTCTGTTTGAGCTGGTTAATCTCTCATATTAATTTCTGAGTTGTGCATTTAGTTTTCTATCTGCTCATATGATACTCAATGCAATTCTTTTGGACTCCGGCTAGGTTCATACAAGAGCCACAGAAGAAGATTTAGTTTCAGCATTTCAACATGGCTCTAACTGACAGATAAGCCCCAACTCCCTAACTCGCTCCTTACTTAATCGCATTATTTCTATTTTGCTGAGGGTAAAACCTGTTGGGCAGTGAAAACGGTATGAAATTACTGTGTATTTTCTCATTATTTTACTATAGACATACTCCTTTTTACCTTGGAAAGGTAATTTATTATAATAATTATGGTAGAATTGGAAAAGTTTATATTTATTTAAAAAAGATGGCTAAATGTTGCTTTTTGTTGACAAAAACAAGAATTAGACGAAGTGAACAACGGTACCAAAGGCGAGGCTGAGATTAATGCAACTGCTGCTCCATCAGTGTTAAACCACATCCAACCAAAGACAAGGAGATTTGAATGCATTGCCAAGAAAAGGCAGGGGACATCTCGGCTTCGGTCAAAGTAAACAAGATGATAACTAAACGAAGGGGAGCGAATCCCTTAGGATCCTTCGATCCTGAGGGATCGCTGTTCAAACTCATCTTATTCCTCGTCTTGTCCATCAGGGTCTGATATATAAAGCAATGTCCTTTAGTGATCAAGGGGATCAGTCAAAAGTTCTCATATTAAAACATTTCCTCTGTAATATTGTTTATTGACTCTCGACTTTGAGAGAATAGTCTCTGTAATAATTTATGTTTGATTAATATCAAAGACGCGTTTCGTTTCATCTCTTAAGTTCTGAAGTAGCCCAACAATATTTCACTGGTGCTAAGGGCCCGGCTCTGGTGGAATTACCTTGCTGTTTGTATTTCTAATCTTTGCTTACTGTTGTGTGAAGTTGTGTTTAAAGTTTATTTCAATTGCAGAGTTGATTGACTGTTGTTGGATTGAATACAGATTCATTGTGATCATTAACGAATTGCATTGCTATTTTATCCTTTGCAAGAAGTGCATTCACTGTTTATTTGCCTTGCCATCATTATAAAGCTTTGTTGTTCTGTATTTAATTCTAGTTGTTATTCTATTGGTTTATGATTTGTTATAATTGATTGTTGTGTAGTCTTCGTTGTCGACAGGATCGAAGTATTGAGATTAGTTAAGTTTATAATTGTTTTTCAATTCATATTATTGTTCAGTTTCTATTTTCATTTCTGATTCATAGCTTTATATTAGTAGATATATTGGTTGCGGTTGCTCTGTAGGCATAGGAGTTACAAGTTGTTGTTCCTTTCTAGCCTTTGGAGTTCCTTTAAGTTATTTTCATCAGCAAATAGTTTTAGTTTGATTTCATTTCGATTTCTTTAAGAACAAGATCACCAACTGTAGAGGACACTGGTTATTGCTTCCAAGTTCCCAGATTGGTTATCTTGCATCGATTTCTAAGGGAAGGAGTTACTGCTACTGTATCCCTGATCGATGGTTTGTAGATTTATTTCAGAGCATTTCCATTTATGTTCTTGTAATTAGATTTCTTTACAAGCATCCGTTTACTCTTGTATTCAAAATTATGTACTACATCTTCACAACATTACTCTTAGTTAATTGCAGCCTTAGACAAAGTACACTCTTGAAATAAAAAGTCGCTCCCGAATTGATAATTAATGTAGGCTGATTAGGTGTTCGAAAGATACCTTTTTATGACCCAACATTTTGGCTCCGTTGTGGGGGAGAGTGTATGCCATTTCAAAGGAGTGATGCACAACTGGATTTATTCTTCTTGTGAATAATTGGGTATTAAAGACGGAAGGTAAGAACCTGCGCACTGGGCAAGAAACACACTTTCTCACAGCCCGCTTCACAACAGAAGTAGGTAAGCTTCTTTCTTTAGGTAGGAATGAAGGTTTGTTTTCTTGAATGAATATACCAACTAAGCAAAACAAAATTCCTCGTAAAATTGAAAAACCTATGGGACCGATGACCCTTGGGCAGACAACTTTTATTGACGAAATCCTTAAAAGAACTGAATCTCAGCCATCAGTAGGATTTAGAAAAGTTATTTTTAGATAGCCTACTAGTTCCCTTCAGGCTAAAGAGTCACCATCTGAAGCCTTTGCTGAGATACATAGTCAAATAGAGGGAATTGAGCAAGATTCCCAAGAAATTGAGAATCCTTGCATAATTTCCCCTCAAGAAGGGAACTCTAGTAATCTCCGTGAAGGAGAAGGGGAAACCGGAGAAACAAGAGACCCAACATCTCCTATTGAAATAGCCCAACCAGTAAGCAGTCCAGATAAGGGAAGTGTTGTTAAACCTATTCAAAACCAAAGCCCTGAATCACCTCAAACAGTAGGAAAACAAGGAATACCCATTGTGCCAGATAAGGGAAGTGCTGTCAAAGCCATTCCTGCTCCTTCTAGTCAGCCTAGGAATTCCCTTGAGATCCCATAAAGATATTGTCACATTTTTTACCAAATGGCCCAGAACCAAAATCAGAATCAGTAGACACCCCAACAAACCTCTACGCTGCAATATCCTATAGTAGATACTGCAGTCAATGCACCTATGAAGGCCATTCCCCTTCAACATATTCCCACATTTCATGGCTTAACATCAGAAGATCTAGATGCATTTTTGTTTGAATTTGATGTGTTATTCAGGGGATATGATTATACCACCGATCCCCAAAAACTAAAACTATTCCCTTCTACATTAAAAGGGGCAGCCTTACGATGGTTTATGGGATTAGGTGGGGGTGTCATAACTGATTGGGATAAGATGAAAGCCGCATTTTTAAAGGAATATCAAGATTATTGTAGGTCTCGGGAACTAAAATATGAAATATTCCAAATGACAGCAAAACCAAATGAAACCTTGGAAGAATATGTGGAACGGTTTCAATACAATCTTCGGAGATCTCCCTATGCATCCTTACCCTTACCTGATAATGTGTTGAAAACTACATTAATTAGGGGAATGAAAGATCAATGGGTTGGAACATTGAATATTATGGGAAAAGGTGATATATATTAGGAAAGTTATGTTGACATCATTGATTTGTGTATCAGGAGTTTGAGGGGCAACACGAAGCTAAAATCAGTAGAACGTGATGTGATTACAAGAGAAAACAAGACCTCTAATGAAAGTGTGACTCATGCAGAGATTGGAAATCTGCTAGAATATTTTAAGACAGATATACTTGGGACTCTAACAACGCAGTTCGACATTATGCAAGCCAAACAAAAGCAAACAGAAGTAGAGAATAATTTGGCGATATTCTGCCCTAGATGCAAAAAGAAACAAAATTAGAAAGAGTGCCTATTGGATGTGATCAAAGTCTGTGCCATTTGCACGAAAGATCACCCTACAGAAGGATGTCCTTCACTTCCTGGACTAAAAGCAGTTTATAAGGAGGCAGAAGAAGAATCAGAAGTGGTATGTCTGCTTAATCAGCGCCGAAAATGGTAGCCACGACAATCAGGTATGCCAACTGATCCATTTTCTTCTTTTCAGCCTCCTTAATACAATGCTCAGAAATATAGTGGAATGTGGAAAAATCAACTGCCTTTCCCCAATTGGTCACAACAGCCATTCCCTACAACATCTTGGCCAAATCAAACAAATCAAAATAATTGGCCTAGCTTTCCTTTCTGCCCACCGTTTTGGAAAAATAATAACTATCCTACACAATGGTCCCCCTCTACTTCCCAGAGTCAGGCCTAGCAGTCAAACTGGCAAAGACCTACAAATCAGCCAGTTGGAACAATCCCTCTTTCTCAACCTACACTACCAGCTCCCTATACAAACCCCCAGACCAACTTAAGACCACAACTCCCAACCCAGCCCAACCCAAACCCAAACAATAGGCCAGTTCAGTTTGTCCAAATAATGGAACCCCCAGAATTAGAAACTAAACTGAGGGAGTGCAATGACCTTCAATTAAGGTATGGGCATATAGTAGAAACAGAGAGAAACAACGATGTTCATATTGAATATCCGTTACCTGTAGAACAAACATTACAAAAAGAGAAGGAAGTTCAACAACAAGATCAACAACAAGTAACAACTTCCTCTCCACCATTCCCAGAACGATTAATCTTACCACACAAATTAGAACATCCTAACTTCGACCTTCTGGGAGAATTAAAAATTTTGTGTATAAAAATCCCTCTCCTCCAATCTATCCAAGACATTCCTATATATGCAAAAACCATTAAGGAACTATGCATAAAGAAGCCAAAGAGGAGAACAAACACCAACCCAAATGTCCAAATAGTCGGTACTTTATCTGACTTATTATCAGGGATGGAAACACCTATCAAATATGAAGACCCAGGAAATCCCATAGTGACAGTGAAAATCAATGGTCAATCATTTCCAAATGCCTTAGTTGATTTGGGAGCAGCAATCAATATCTTAACAACCACAACCTGTAAAAAACATGGCATTACATCACTTGAACCAAAAACAACCTTATTGGAATTGGATGACCGATCGGTAGTCAAACCAGAGGGTACACTACAAGATGTAATGGTATCTGTAGATTCCTGGGAATACCCTCCTGACTTCCTGGTTATCAATCCAAAGAACCGGCTAGAAGGACACTCGTTAATCTTAGGTAGACCTTGGTTGGAAATTGCCGATGCTTATATTGGATGCTGACAAGGCAACATGACAATAACAAGGGGAAAATATGTTAATAATTTATCTTTATACCCCCCAGCCCATCCAAGTCTATCAATAATCAAAAAAAAAAAACAACCTGTATCATATCCTATGGAAAATATGAGATCATCTCTAACTTTAGAAAATTCTCTTGATTTTAAAGATCAAACAGAGGATGATATCATCAATAGTTTTATTAATAAATAACAAATTAGTTCCCATCTACAATGTCACATGATCAAAGTAGCATTTGATAATAAAGAAGAAGAAGATCCTTTGAAAGACATTCCTGATCAAGTAATACCCACTACTTCTATGTACAATAGCAAGGTTGTAGAAATTGAGCCGGGAAAAACTCTAAACATTAACAAAAATCTGACTGCTAAACAAGAAGAGAAATTGGTCCAACTATTGCGGAAATACGAAGCAACCTTTGCATGGGATTACCCCGATATGAAAGGAATTGACCCTCAATTTTGTACACACCACATCTATATTGAAAAAGATGCACGACCCATTCGCCAACCCCAAAGAAGACTAAACCCTCACCTTAAATATATTGTGAAAGCTGAACTACAAAAACTATTGGATGTTAATTTTATCTACCCAATATTTGATAGCAAGTGGGTCTCTCCATTAGTATTGGTACAAAAAAAAAACGGAAAATGGAGAATATGTGTAGATTACCGTGAACTTAACAAGGCAACACAGAAAGACCACTTTCCCCTTCCTTTCATTGACCAGGTATTAGACACATTGGCAGGAAAGAAATTATTTTCCTTCCTAGATGGCTTCAGTGGGTACAATCAAATCTAGATTGCCCCTGAGGACCAAGACAAAACTACTTTTACCTGTCCATGGGGGACATTTGCCTACCGATTCTTACCTTTTGGCCTATGCAATGCCCATGCTACATTCCAAAGGGCCATTCTCAACATATTTGCAGACTTAATAAATGAAGGTCTCGAAATATATATGGATGACTTCACACCTTACGGGGATGACTTTGAGCCAGCATTAGAAAATTTAGAAAAGGTGTTGCAAAGATGTATTGACACTAGGATTTGTTTAAGCCATGAAAAATGTCATATGATGATGACCGAAGGAGTTATCTTAGGGCATTATATTTCAACAGCTGGAATTCAGGTGGACCCAACTAAAATTCAAATAATCTTGTTAATACCCACACCCACCACATAGACAGAGGTACGTAGCTTTCTTTGATTTTCTGGTTACTATAGAAGATTTATAGAACATTATTCTCGAATAGCTACACCTTTATATGCACTAACTGGAAATGTTGATTTGATTTGGACAGATAAATGTGACAATGCCTTCAATGATATGAAAAAGCTTGTTTCAACAGCCCCAGTGCTGAGGGGCCCAAATTGGAATTTGCCATTCCAAATTTCATCTGATGCCTCAGACACGACAATTGGAGAAGTACTTGGGTAGGAGGAAGACAAGAAGCCATATGTAATCTATTACATTAGTAAAAATCCACCCCCTGCTGAATTAAATTATACTGTGACTGAGAAGGAATTTTTAGCTGTAGTTCATGCTGTAAATAAGTTTAGACATTATATAGATGGGTATCCTATAGTTCTATATACTAATCACTCTGCCATTAAATTCTTAGCAAATAAATCTGTTATAAATGGAAGAGTGACAAGATGGTTGATTTTATTGCAGGAATTCGACATTACAATCAAATATCGACCTGGAAAGGAGAACCCTGTAGCTGATTTTCTGTCAAGAATGCCAAAGCCAACAGATACAGAATCATTTGAAGACCACTTTCCATATGAACATCTGTTCACTGTTACTATCAGAACCCCATGGCATACTTATATAGAAAATTATTTGGCAATAGGTAAATTACCTAAACATCTATCCCTTAATGAACGAAAGCAAATAATACAGCGTAGTACCCGATTCTCTTGGATTGGGGGCTACCTATTTCACACAGGTGCAGATATGCAAATAAGAAGATGCGTTCAGGAGGATGAGGTATTTGATATTTTGAAAGCATGCCATGATGCACAGTGTGGTGGGAATTTTGCAGATCATAGAATTGCCCATAAGGTTTTACGAACAAGCTATTATTGGCCTACTATCTTTAAAGATGCCAAAAAAATTATGCAGGCATGTGATAGCTGCCAAAGGGTAGGTCACCCTGGGCAATTTGATGAAATGCCTTTGAACCCTCAACTAGTGATTGAACCATTTGAACGTTGGGCGATTGATTTTTGTTTCCCTATTAGCCCTACATCAAACCAAAAAACATACATCCTAGTTGCAACCGAGTATGTCACTAAGTGGGTCAAAGCAGAGGCACTTTCAAAAGCTACAGAGGACTCTGTAATACAGTTTCTTTTCCAAATATATGTTCGATATGGCCTCCCAAGGGACATAAGCACAGATGGAGGACCACAGTTTGTAGGTAATAAATTAGCTAAAACACTACAAAACTACCACATTCAGCACAAGATTACAACCCCATACCACCCACAGGCCAATGGCCAAGTAGAAAGCACGAAAAAAGTGATTGAATCCATATTGACAAAAACCCTTGCCTCACACAGACGTGATTGGGCCTAAAGATTGCCAGAAGCATTGTGGGCATATAAGAAAATTTGGAGACCCACTACGGGATATTCACCATATCAATTGGTATTTGGAAAAGAACCCATCTTTCCAATAGAATTTGAAATTCAGACATTAAGAACAGCTCAAAAGGTGGGTCTAGATCTAAATGAAGCCTAGGCCAAAAGACTACAACAAATTAATGAATTAGATGAAATTAGGCTCTCTGCTCTTCAACACACAGCGTTAATCCAACAACGGAGAGAAAAATGGCATGACGCCCTGATCAAAGAAAAGATCTTCCACGAAGGAGACTGGGCACTCCTATATGATTCTAGGTTTCAGGATTTTCTAGGGAAACTCCAGACATGATGGCTCGGACCCTATGACATACAAAATGTGCACGATAATGGCACTATTACATTAACTACCATTTATGGATCTGGGCATTCCTTTAAGGTAAATGATCATCGAGTATGATTGTATCATAAACCGCTTACCTGGGAATCCTTTTACCAACAGTTGTGGGAAGATTCTACCATGGAAATTTTGGCTGAAGGGGATAACTCCTCCTCGGCACCAATTTATTAAATCATTTCTTATTTTTAAATTTTGTACATAAATATTGTTCACTTATTTGGATTATTTGTTTTATGGAATTCTTTTTTTCAAATCTCTGTTTATTTCGTTTATTTTCAGTTTTCGTTGTTTGTTTCATGGAATTCTGTTTTTTTCAAAAACTCTATTTATTTCACTTGTTTTGAGTTTTGTTGTTCCTTTCTAAAGGAACAACACTTTTGTTGTTCCTTTCAAAAGGAACAATAGTTCTGCAGACTATTTTTGCTGTTCCTTTTGGAAGGAACAACAGTTCCGCAGATTGTTTTTGCTATTCTTTTTAAAGGAACAACACCTTTTGAGTGGATTGTTTTTGTTTTAAATTAGCATTTTGAGAATTTATGATGACTCTTCTAAAGGAAAAAATATTATTTATATACAATCATACAAATTAAAGCTTACTGTAATCAACAAATAAAAATAAATTGTCATTTTTAAAAAATTGTTTAGTAATGATAAGAAAAAGGGAAAAGGGACATAATCAATAACATGATTTTTCTGTTTTACTACCACTGAATTAATCTGATCGATTATCCTTATCATGATTGGTTCTTTACCATATGTTATAAGTTTCTTTGATTTTTATGTATGGAGTAGGAATAAGGGCATATTCTATTCTATTTAGATGTTCAGACTTCTTCCACCATCCCTACTCTTAAGGAGTGTTGAGCCATCCTTTATGAATAACTAGGAAAGTGCTATATGAAAAAGAAAAATATTTATATGTTTCACTAATAATTGTATGATTTGGCAGATGGAGGATAGGGGGTCTCATCAAGAGCCAGCCTACCATGATCATAAGGAAGTTAGTGAAGTGGAATTCCCAACATGGCCACCAAACCAGGGATATGGTCCAATGGACAATTGAAAAAATAAGGAAGTCCTTGGAACAGGAGGTCTCATCACGAGTCGGCCTGTCCACTTTTCACTGCCTCCTGGTGAATGGAATTGTGATTTATCTGGTCACCAAGCCAGCACAATGGCCTCCATTATGACATTTAACAAGCACTTCCTCAGCATAAAGGACAATGGTTCCAAGGGTGAGAAAGCAACTATGTCAAGGTTATGGACACCTATGGGCAACAAAGCTCTGCTGATGGTATTGGAGTCACGTTTATACACATCAATAGTCATATTAAACCCTTTTTCCTATGTCTCTATTTAAATATCAAATGAAAGTATGAATTCTTAACCTTTGATTTCGAACCTATTATACATGAAAATCATTATAAATCGATCATATTACTTTGAAGTGGGTAATAAACGCATCTATACTTATGTTTATCTTAAGTTGTCCCTTCTCTTCATATTTGAATCATTACAAAACGATTTTATATCTATTACCGATTTATCACATGCATTGATTGAATGTATCATAATTATGCCTACTTTTTCCCTGTTGTACTACTGCTGTGCCACACTTGCCTCTCTCAATTGACGGTCGAGGGCTACCTATCATCCATTAGGGGGGGCACGGATGTCTGCATGTAGATCAGATCCCGATATTTCTTTACCTGTATGCGAATCAAATCCCTGCATTCTAGGGAATAACAAAAAATTAACAACATTATTCCAATTCACCGTGCTGTGCTATTCCATTGTGATCACTATGTGTTTGGAAAGAACTAACAGTGTGCAGAGACGATGGGAGGATGACCAATTCGTAGTGAGCCACAGGTGCTAGTCATTTTGGATGCTGCATGAGATATTTTAGAAAGATTAGGATGGATTACATATTTCACAAGAATGCAACAACCCCATGAAGCAGTGGCCACCGAATTTTTACAGAACTTGCAGGAAGGATTCTTCATGGTTAGAGGAAGACCAATAGTTGTATCCGATGAAATAATTGCAGAGGTGTCTGGCATACCAGCACAAGGAACTATATGGACTCAGAAGAAGATTAGGATTTGAGAATCCATGAATATTTTTCAGGATGACAAATAGACATTGGTTGTCAAAGGCAAAGGAGTTCAGCCAGCATCATTAGGAGAACCATGGAAGGAATTGGCCAAGATAATGCAGGCCTATATAACATGCGACGGAAGGAAAGACGTGGTAAGACCTCTCCACCTTAAATTACTGGCTGTATTAAAACAGAAATGCACTGTAAATCTCCCTGCATTTTTAAATTCCTTACTGCATGATATCACTCGTAATATAGGAAAAGCTCAACATGTAGACATGGTGGTCAGCCACCATTTCCTAATTCGATTAATTGTGAGTCATAGCCTCGCCCAGAAACAGACCAGCTGGGAGGAGTTGATATTCTCCATTGATGGAGGGTTAGCCTTACCTGCCCCGAAACGGAAGAGAATGGCTGGCTCAATAGCTGAGCCATCAACTCACAGACAATCCCTCCATTTAAAACGAAGTAAGGGGATGATGGAAGGACTTCTGGGCAGTAGTAGCCAACCCCTAGAATTGCACAGCTCAGAGGATGAACAACCTCCACAATTGGAGGGAGGAAGTCCTCGTACTAATGAAGAAGAGGAAATGGAAGGAGAAATTCGCTATTCGGACGAAGAAGAAATAATTCACCACACCAGTGGTGAGAAACAATCTAGTGCAGAGGAAGGAAATACTGAGGAAGGGGAAATTGAAGGAGAAATTCGATATTCGGATGAGGAAGAAGGAAGCTATCATACCTGTGAGGAGAACGAAGATAATCATAGCAGCGACAAAGAAGGAACAGAGCTTCCCAAAAATGCTATTGTAAGCCCTTTACAGGAAGACCAATTGGCCCAAATTCTGAACAATATGAGTGACTATGTGCAACCTCATAGCCCTTTGGACCTTAACATTGATATTAATCAGTTACCAGAGTAATTTTCTATCGACAAAGAAACAGCTAAAGAAATGATGGATGAAACAGAAAACCCTAGTGAAGCTAGGGTTGCTTCCCCTGAAAGGCATGAACAAGAAAAAGAGAACACTGAAGCAATATCTCAACCTAAAAGCCCTCAGGGGGTTGGAAAGTCAACTGAGGATATGATTCCCGAAGAATTTAGCCAAGGGCATATGAATGTGGAAGAAGAACCCCAAGAATAAGACCAAGAAGAGAACTTAACTGAAGGCATGGATGATATGGACCAAAACCCTGCTGAGAAAATGGGTTCAGATAAAGGAACAACTGTTCCATCCAAGAAGAGGAGGAAAGTGACTGAGATTGAAAAGCTTCGCAGGGAACGAATGAAGCTTCACAGACTTGTAGAACAACTCAGGCAAACCATTAGGGTTCTGAGAATGAAACAAATGCCTAAGCGAGCCCCCAAGAGAAGAAGCATAGCTGCTAAGCGAGCTTCGAAAAAGAGAAAAGTGGCCGCTAAGAGGAACCCCCAAGTTGCAGAGGCCATGCCTGAGCCTAATTATGGAGATACGGAATAGCAAACAGTCGTTCCAACACAAGTTGTTCTAGAGGGACCCGCTTCAAGTGAAAGCATGCAAGCTATTAGTCAGCATACCTTTAGTGACCCGACACTAGCTAGACTCCAGGAGGAGTTGGCACAGGCCCGAATAGAAAGGCAAAGGTTGGAAGAAGGCACTGTCCCAAGGAAGCGATATTAGGAGTTGCAGCAACAAATGAATATTATCCATGAAGCAGAAGCTGAAGCTCATGAAAAGTATCGAAGAGCAGAGGAAAAGGCTGACAAGGTAATGAACTAATTAAAACTAGCCTACAATCGAATGGACACTCTCTGCTCATTGTACACTGATGTCTTAGCCTGTAGATGTCCCGCCAAAAACTATGCTTTATTTTTACTAGAAAGATATTTACGGCTAAATATTAAGGCAATTAGGGCAGGGAAATCCATAAAGCTAAAAACTATAGATAACTTTGTATCATGCTGCAAACTTTATGGGATCAAAGTACAACGCCTTTTGTGTGAATTTTATTTACATATATAATACTTGAAAATGATTGTGAATCAAATCCTAGACCTTTTGTGGGAGATTTCCAACATCAGGTATTTATTTCCTTTGCTGTAAATCAATTAAAATGGCGTAAAGCTTATAATGCTTTTCAAAGGCAGGAAAATGAATTAGATTTGTGGGTTAGGAGTGAACCTCATAACACATTCCAATTTTGGGCTAGGAAGAAAATTTGATGACAAAGGAAGGTGTTATCCAAGCATTGGGGCCTGTCCACAAATCGATTATCTTGAATGGAACAGATTATTTCTTATCCATTAGAAACCAAGCTTTTATAGCAGCCAAGGTCCGGTGGAGAATCTCCAATCAGAATGTGCAAAATAGAGAACCATTCAATTATACAAATTTTGGGCTAGCTGCAGACCGCTTGGTTTCCTATAGTAATCTCATTTTAAAAGAAGGACCATTCTGGCTAGGCTATAGGTTCCGAAGCCCCATTTCATGGTATCTTGCTTCAGACTACAAAGCCATTTACAAACTCCCCAAAGGATAGACAGAGCATGTTTTTGAGGAATTAGCTACACTGCATGGTTTTAGGCCTTTTGATGATAAACCTTATCTGGCTTATTCTTTGACTGCTCTCCATGCGAACTATAGTTTTCATGAGTACATGAAAAAGATTAAGCAGGGGGGTATGTTGGGCAGTGAAAAAGGTATGAAATTACTGTGTATTTTCTCATTCTTTTACTATAGACATACTCCTTTTTACCTTGGAAAGGTAATTTATTATAAGAATTATAGTAGAATTGAAAAAGTTTATGTTTATTGTAAAAAGATGACTAAATGTTGTTTTTTGTTGACAAAAACAAGAATTAGGCGAAGTGAACAACTGTACCAAAAGCGAGGCTGAGATTAATGCAACTGCTCCTCCATCAACGTTAAACCACATCCAACCAAAGACAAGGAGATCTGAACGCATTGCCAAGAAAAGGCAGGGGATAGCTCGGCTTCGGTCAAAGTAAAAAAGATGATAACTAAACGAAGGGGAGTGAATCCCTCAGGATCCTTCGATCCTGAGGGATCGCTGTTCAAACTCATCTTATTCCTCGTCTTGTCCATCAGGTTCTGATATATAAAGCAATGTCCTTTAGTGATCAAGGGGATCAGTCAGAAGTTCTCATATTAAAACATTTCCTCTGTAATATTTTTTATTGACTCTTGGATTTGAGAGAACAATTTCTGTAATACTTTATGTTTGATTAATATCAAATACGTGTTTCATTTCATCTCTTAAGTTCTGAAGTAGCCCAACAGTATTTCACTGGCGTTAAGGGCCCGGCTCTGGTGGAATTACCTTGCTGTTTGTATTTCTAATCTTTTCTTACTGTTGTGTGAAGTTGTGTTTAAAGTTTATTTCAATTGCAGAGTTGATTGACTACTGTTGGATTGAATATAGATTCATTGTGATCATTAACGAATTGCATTGCTATTTTATCCTTTGCAAGAAGTGCATTCGCTGTTTATTTTCCTTTCCATCATTATAAATATTTTATGTTCTGTATTTAATTCTAGTTGTTGTTCTATTGGTTTATGATTTGTTATAACTGACTGTTGTGTAGTCTTGGCTGTCGACAGGATTGAAGTATTGAGATTAGTTAAGTTTATAATTGTTGTTCAATTCATATTGTTTTTCCATTTCTATTTTCATTTCTGATTCATAGCTTTAGATTAGCAGATAGATTGGTTGCGGTTGTTGTGTAGGCATAGGAGTTACAAGTTGCTGTTCCTCTCTAGCCTTTGGAGTTCCTTTAAGTTATTTTCATCAGCAAATAGTTTGAGTTTGATTTCATTTTGATTGCTTTAAGAACAAGATCACCAATTGTAGAGGACACTGGTTATTGCTTTCAAGTTCCCAGATTGGTTATCTTGCATAAATTTCTAAGGGAAGGAGTTACTGCTACTGTATCCCCAATCAATGGTTTGAAGATTTATTTCAAAGCATTTCCATTTATGTTCCTGTAATTAGATTTCTTTACAAGCATCCGTTTACTCTTGTATTCAGAATTTTGTACTAAATCTTCACAACATTACTCTTAGTTAATTGCAGCCTTAGACAGAGTACACTCTTGAAATAAAAAGTCACTTCCGGATTGATAATTAACGTAGGCTGATTAGGTGTTCGAAAGATACCTTTTTATGACCCAACAAAACACTCCTTGTGTTCAGGGCGCCATATGGCCATGACTGCGCCTGCATGAAAAATTTTTGTTATTCCAAGTTCTTGAAGTTCGATAAAAGATGGCATATATGTTGTTTGCTCGATCTTAACTCAAGATGGCTCTGTTTATTGATTCAAGTAACTACATGAATTATTTCCGTAGGGACTTAAGGCCTCCAGTTGTTACATATGCATTAATGATAACTAGTTGTTAATTAGTTAAAAGACATTTTTAATTATTGTTTTAAGAAAAGACTGGAATCATTAATGTGTTGCTGAAAATTTATTAATATAAATAATAAAATCAGTTATGGAAAAATAACTTCATAAAAATTAAAAGTTGATGGTTAATGTTTTCCAAGAACTAGAAGGTGGATGGGGACAGTTGGAAACAATTACCTGCTCCTTTGGGGATAAGAGACTGATCCCAGTGAGGATTAGGGGTTTTGTTCATGGACTAAGGGAGAGTATGGATTTCCAGAGCTGGTAGAGACCAGTGGAAAATACTCAGCGATCCTGAAATTTTTTCTAGTACTGACTAGACTGAGCGTCCTGAGGTCACAACAGAAAAATCCACTCTTAACCTATACCTTCCAAGACTAGAGCACGGGGGCAAGAGGAGGACGTAATCACCTCTCTTGAAGGTTGGGAGGACCACAACTATGAATTTCATAATACAGATAAGTACAAGTGCAAGTACAGTATTTAGAAAGAATTAGTGAAATCCTATTTAAAGTTATTTATAGGTGTTTTATCCGTTCTGAATAGAAAACTGACTTCTATTAATGAATATAAGATTACAGGAAATTTAATCCTTTACTGTATGGACAATGATTTAAACTATATTATTATGTATAAAAGAGGAAGGTTACTGTACATTTATTTTGTGGATTAAAACCCATATTTATAAAAGACTGTGTACTTCAATGGCTTAAAACCTGTATTTACGGATTTGGCAAAAATTCATGGAATGGTTTCTAAGTTGTTGAATTTGATACTGTTATAAGAAGAGAAAACGGGTTTAGTAGTATAGAGTACAGAAACTAGTTCCATAATATGAAATTTTCAAATGAAGGTAACTTAAATTACAAAAACAATCTTTACTTGCAAAATAATAGTGACTATGTAAAGAGAAAAATTTAGAATGTCAGAAGGAATTAAACAGTTAAACAACTTGTTGAATGGGTGGGAGGAAATTGTTGGCATCCGGAACTAAGGGTTCCAATTCACATCATTTCCTCCTCAATAATGCTATACGCGAAGAAATACAAGGTGGTCTGATCACCCATTGCTAAAAATAGTACTGTGTTAATGCGAAGCTATTAGAATCAAAACTCTTTACAGTGCAGAAAACCAAAATCTATAAATGTAATTCTTTAATAATAGCGAAATTATAGAAAAATACCCTTGATAGTAAACACAATATTCAAGATAAATATTCCCCATATATATATAAGCAGAAGAGCAAAGTCAAGCTAGTTCTCAATTCCTGAATAACTATGGTTCAAGTAAAAACCATAAATACCGAATATGGAAACCATAAGCGAGAATGCTGAGAACTCCAAAGGAATGATAGTAGGTGTGTAACTTCTAAATAAGTAAAGTAAATAAAAATATATGGCATTCAACACATCAAAAACTATCTACTGGGTGAAACCCCAAATGTAGAACTGGAAATGTAATTACCAAGGAAAAACCGCTCAGTATAGTGAATATGGAATTAAACAAAAGAACTCCTGAGAATAAAAATAACTTATAAAATTAAACGTAAAAACTATTGAAATTTTCAGTCTGAATGGTTAATAGAGATTACATATTACATTTATGCATTTGTCGGGCATCCAAAATTTATACATTGAAAACCCTAACTAAAACCCTAGACTAAATACGTCGGAGAAGCTTGCCAGCAAGCATATTTTTGTTGGATGGGTACCTGCATCTAGACAGGAGGAAGACAAAATTTTCAGCCGTGGCCTTTGACCGAACTAAACGCACTACTTTCATTTGAAAGAAGGTAGAGTTACCTGCAAAACGATAAGTTTATAATCATAAGTTTAGAAAAACTAAAACTGGAAAAAACATATAACTCTGTGAAACGAAGGTGGAGAGAAAATTAAAACATAAGATTATCAGATAGAAAGAAGGAACCTCCAGGACTGAGACTGTCCTCCTCCCTGAAGAGAAAAATGCAAAATGACAGAGTAAATCTGGTTAAACAAGCCGGAAACCAAGAGCTTAAAGGGTTTTTGAATTAGGAAAGAAGAATTTCTTAACAGTGAAAGGATTAGTAAGAATAACACCTAAATTAGAGCAGGAAACGACTGGCAAGCAGTGAGTGTGAAAAGGCACAACAACTCCTTCAATAGTTCTGAGTTTCTTCCCCTCATTATCATACTTGAAAACTGCGAAGAGATGGCCCTCGGGATCTCCGTAAATTTAAGAACATAGATACATCTCGAAGGTGGCTAGAACGAGACGGGACTGATATGCTGCAAGGAAAACTTACAAGAGGAGAAGCTTAACCCTACACAGTGACACAACCTTGATGACACAATAGAGCAGGTTTACGAGCAACCGAACTGGTGAAAATGGAGAAGTGATGTTAGGGACATGGGTTATACCCAATGCCCTTCCTGCCAAGCCTCTCTATCATTAATTTTCCAAAAGTAGATCAGACGGTGAGGAGTAGGCCATATGGCCTTGAAAGACTTAAATCCAGATCCACTTAAAAAATCATCGTGTCAGTGATAATAATCCCAATAGGTACAAGTATTAATATGGGCGGAAATATTGTGCAAGGCCAACAAGTATTTTAAACACAGAATGTTAACAAGTGTCAACTGATAATGTTGTTTTGTGTGCATTATAAATGAGCAGTACGTTGAGTTAATAAGCGGTGGTAACACCATTTTATTTCAATCCAAATTTGTTAATAGGGTTTAAGTTATAAGTTGTTAATTGTATTATTGTATATGTAGTGATATACATTAGCTTATATAGTGATAAAAGTAATTTTTTTTATCCTATAGTAAATATGGATGGTGACTGTTAAAAGTGGTATCAGAGGAGCGTTCATACTCTGGGACCCTAAGGGTCAACTAAAAATTAAGCTGTGTGTATACTAATGCTCAGAGTTTAGAAGCATAGCTGGAAACATCATGAGAAGGGGAACAATGCAACAACCACCCCAAGACATCGAGGAACCCCAAACACAACCAGTTGTGAACCCTGAGATGTGGGTTCAATTAAGTGTCAATCAACACCAATAAATGAGTAGAATGCTGGAATAATAGCAACACCAAACCAATTTTTTGTTGAATACAATACAATAGTTACAGGAAGAAATGGTTTGAGTTCGAAGGGATAACGAACGATTAATGCAAGAGCAAGAAAATATACTCAAAATTATGTCCGACAAACAAAATCAAGAAATGGAACACCCCAATACTGATAGGAGCATACAAGAAGGTGATGAAAAACAAACCAGAGAAAACACCACTCACAGAGTGGAAAGAAGCCCATCCCAGCGAAGCAACAAACACAAAAATTACAATGAAGCAGAATCCGGCAATTTGTCGGATCAGTAAGAGGCTAAAAAGTATAAAGTAGAGCTTGAGGGGGAGTTTCGAAAAATAAAACCACCAACATTTTATGGTGAAGCTGAGGAAGTGGCAGAGGCATGTTTAATAAACATGAATAAGTATTTTCAGGTGTATGAATACAGTAGCGACCTGAAGGCCAACTTGGCCATATATCAATTAAGGGAGAAAGCCACTCTATGGTGGGAAGAAGTCAAGAATGTTCGCAGTATTGAGGAACAAGATGTTACTTGGGAAACATTCAAACAATATTTTAAAGATATGTATTTAACATAACATTTCTATGATGAGAAAGGTAAATAATTTCATGACTTGAAGCTGGGAAAGATGACTATGGATGATTATATCACCAAATTCACCTCCCTGTTACAATATGTTCCATATCTCCAAGAAGAAAAGGCTAAGGTGCATACTTCTGAGTAGCCTTCCAACACATATGAAAGAGAGAATTGAATTTGTGAATCCCAAAACCATGGACGAAGCCATTCGTAAGGTACGAATGTGCTATCAATAGTCGAAGGTTAAAGAGGTGGTTGGCAAAAGCTCGCTACCAAGGAAAGGATAGAAAAGAAGCTCCAACTTCAAAGGAGCCAAAAGAAATAACTTTAAGAATTCTGCGCGAAGTTCTGTTAGTAAGAAATCTGGCAGAAATCATCAGATAACCCGATGGCCAACAGAAGAAAAGCCTACTGAAGCATTCAACAAACCTGAGTAAGGACAGGTGACCAAGCCACCTCTATAGTGTTGGGGGTGTGGTGAGGCACACTATTATAAAAACTGCCCACAACGAGTAAGAAATGACATAGTTGCAAACTTTCAGGAAGCTTCCATAGTAGGCGATGTGATGTGAAACATTCCTCATATCAACGCGGTGTTGGAGGATTGACAGGAAGATTATCAACCAACGATGATTGAGTTGGAAGGTAAATTACTATCTCAATCTGTTTCTATTTTGGTAGACCCAGGTGTAAGTCTAAGTTATGTTAATTCCAAAATAGTGGAAATGTGTAAATTGAAAGAACAGAAATTCAAAAACTCGTGGCTGGTACAACTAGCCACAGGAGCAAAAAGAAAGGTGATTGCTAAGTTTCCAAACTGTACATTAGAAATTTTAGAAAAACAATTGAATGTGGACTTGAACATACTGCCATTAGGGTCCTATGATGTTTTTTGGGCAGGGATTGGCTAGAAAAACACTGGACCTTAGTGGACTGCAAGGAAACGATTATTTATTACAGAATGAAAGATGGAACACATAAGGAGATTTAGGGAGTCTAGAAGCCTCTATAGCTACTTCCAATAACAACATCCCAAATGAGTAAATTTATGAGGAAGGGATGCCAAATATATGCTATTCAGGTTGGATATGCTAACTCCAAGGAAAAAGCACCTTTGATGGAAAACATACCAGTGGTACAAGATTTCATGGATGTTTTTCCAGAAAGTGTCCCTGGATTACCACCAAGGCGGGATATTGATTTTACTATTGAACTGATGCCAGGAGCATCACCTGTGTCAAGGGCTCCTTATAGAATGAGTGTTCCAGAATTAACTGAATTGAAAATGTAGTTACAGGAACTACTGGACAAAGGTTACATTCGTCCGAGTGTGTCCCCTTGGGGAGCACCAGTGCTGTTTGTGAAGAAGAAGGACGGAACCATGCGAATTTGCATGGATTATAGACAGCTTAACAAGTTAACAATTAAGAATAAGTATCCATTACCAAGGATTGATTATCAATTTGATCAAGTGAAGGGGGCCACAGTGTTTTATAAAATCGATTTAAGATCTGGATATCACCAGATCCGAATCAAGGATGAAGACATATGCAAGACATCTTTCCGTACCAGGTACAGGCATTATGAATTTGTGGTATTACCCTTTGGGTTAACAAATGCACCAGCAAACTTTATGAGGTTAATGCATGGAATATTTCATCCTTTCCTGGATAATTTTGTACTCATATTCATAGATGACATTTTAATTTATTCTAAAAACCAGGAAGAACATAGAGAGAATTTAAGGATTGTGCTGGAAATGCTAAGAAAACACTAGCTATATGCTAAATAAAGTAAATGTGATTTCTTTAAAACATAAATTCAGTACCTAGGCCATGTCATTTCAACAGAAGGGATTGTTGTTGATCCAGAGAAAATCAAGACAATTATGGAATGGCGAGTACCCCAGAATGTGGCATACATTCTATTCTTTATGGGATTAGCTAGGTACTATCAAAGATTTATTGAGGGATTTTCTAGAATTTCTTTTCCCATTACCTCTTTGCAGAGAAAAGGAAAATTTTTCTAGTGGACTGTTGAGTGTCAGAACAATTTTGAAAAACTGAAACAACTTTTGACCACTGCACCAGGGTTGAGGGTAGTTGACCGCAACAAAGAATTTGAAGTTTGTATAGATGCAAACAAATAGGGTGTTGGGGTAGTTTTATCGCAAGAAGGAAAAGTAGTGGCATATGAGTCAAGAAAGTTAAAAGAACATGAACAAAGATATAGAACTAGCATCAGTAGTTCATGCACTCCGGGTTTGGAGACACTACTTGCTGGGTAAAAATTTTGTGCTAAAAACATATCATAGTAGCTTGACCAGTTATTTCAAGCATGATGATTTAAACTCAAGACAGGCAAGATGGAAAGCCTTTTCAAGTGAGTTTTATATGGACATCTAGCACGTGAAGGGTAAGGAAAACTGGGTAGCTAATGCTTTAAGCAGAAAACTACATTGTGTTTATGAAATTTATTACAATCAACTAGAAAGTAAATTTTTAGATCAAATGAAAGAAGAAGAACAAAAAGATCCAGAATATCAATTCCTATGGTAGCAAATCGAAGAGACTAGAAGTCAAGGAATTACTTTTGAATATGGAGTAAATAATGATCAGATGCTCACCTTTAAAGGAAAGGTGTATGTACCAAACCGTGTGGACTTAAAAGAGCTGATTATGGATGAATACCATAGAAGTAACTACACGGGTCACCCAGGATACCAGAAAATGTTGAAAACAATTAGAAAAGTGTATTTTTGGCCTGGTATGCATAAAAATATTGCTAAATATCTAACTAAATGTTTGGAGTGTCAGTAATTTAAGGTGGATCATCGACATCCCGCAGCATTGTTGCAGCCCATACCGGTACCTGAATGGAAGTGGGAAGTTATATCCCTGGACTTTATTACAGGTTTACCGCGAAAAAAAGGAAAAATGACTCCATCATGGTGGTAGTGGACAGATTGAGTAAATATTCACATTTTATACCTGTGTAATCTACTTACAAGATTGTACAGATAGCAGACATATTCATGAAGGAAATTTTCAGGCTGCATGGTATTCTGAAGACGGTTATCTTAGACAGGGATGTTAAGTTTACCTCAGCATTTTGGAAGACTTTGTTTACAGGTTTGGGGACCCAAATAAATTTTAGTACAACCTATCATCCCTAGACTGATGGTCAAACAGAGCGAGTAAACCAAGTATTGGAAGACATGCTGCGCATATATGTGATGCAGCATCCGACTAAATGGGAATACTATTTTCATCTTATTGAATTTTCTTACAAAAATGGTTATCAGGAGTCCCTAAAGATGAGTCCTTTCGAGGCCTTATATGGGAGGAAATGTCGCACACCCATAAATTGGAGCAGCCCCGAAACAAAATTAATGTTGGGACTAGATATGTTGGCTGAAATGGAATCAGAAGTAAAGAAGATAAGACAAAATTTAAAGGTTGCACAAGATCGGAAGAATATCTACGCAGATAAAAAGAGGTCTTATCGAGAATTCGAAGTAGGAGACCATGTGTATGTGAGGATAAAACCCAAGAGGAGTACCTTGCGGTGGACCTCTTGTGCCAAGTTGGCTCCCAGGTTCTGTGGACCCTTCCAAATTTTGGAAAGGGTAGGACCTGTGGCCTATCGGCTGGCTTTACCCAGTCACATACGAATACACAATGTGTTTCATGTGCCCCTGTTGAAGTGTTATGTGCATGATTCAAAGCACGTAATTCATTGGAAAAATATACAGGTAGGATAGAATTAGAAATCGTAACTTGAAATATGATTTCTTTATGAGAATTTGATATGGAAATTTGTTGTTTGTAGGTAGAGTTGGGCAACGATTTTCTGGTCGAGCCGCAACACATACTTGATCGAAGGGAAATCATGTTCCGGAAGCGAGTCATCACCCACGTTAAAGTGCAGTGGAAGCACTCTGACCCAGATGAGGCTACTTGGGAGGATGAAGGATTTGTGCGTGAGGCTTACCCAGAGCTCTTTTCAGAGCTAGAGTAAAACACCGAGGATGGTGTTACTCCCAGGGGGGAAGTTGTGAAAACTGCATTAATGATAACTTGTTGTTATCTAGTTAAAAGACATTTTTAATTATTGTTTTAAGAAAGGACTGGAATTATTAATGTGTTGCTGAAAAGTTATTAATTATAAATAATAAAATCAGTTATGGAAAAATAACTTCATAAAAAGTAAAAGTTGATGGTAAATGTTTTCCAAGAACTAGAAGGTGGTTGGGGACAGTTGGAAATAGTTACCTGCTCCTCTGGAGATAAGAGACTGATCCCAGTGAGGAGTAGGGGTTATGTTCATGGACTAAGGCAAAGTGTGGATTTTCAGAGCTGGTAGAGACCATTGGAAAATGCTCAGCAATCCTGAAATTGTTTTTGGTACTGACTGGACTGGGCGTCCTGAGGTCACAGCAGAAAAATCCACTGTTAACCCGTACCTTCCAGGACTGGAGCACAGGGGAAAGAGGAGGACGTAATTGCCTCTCTTGAAGGTTGGGAGGACCACAACTACAAATTTCATATTACAGATAAGTATAAATGCAAGTACAGTATTTAGAAAGGATTAATGAAATCCTACTTAAAGTTATTTATAGGTGTTTTATCCGTTCTAAATAGAAAACTGACTTCTATTAATGAATATAAGATTATAGGAAATTTAATCCTTTACAATATGGACAATGATTTAAACTATATGATTATATATAAAAGAGGAAGGTTACTGTACATTTATTTTGTGGATTAAAACCCATCTATATAAAATATTGTTTACTTCAATGGCTTAAAACCTATATTTACAGATTTGGAAAATATTTATGGAATGGTTTCTGAGTTTTTGAATCTGATATTGTTATAATAAGTGAAAACATGTTTAGTAGTATAAAGTACATAAAATGGTTCCATAAGATTAAACTATCAAATGAAGGTAACTTAAATTATAGAAAACAATATTTACTTGCAAAATAATAGTGACTATGTAAAGAGAAACATTTAGAATATCGGAAGGAATTAACGAGTTAAACAATTTTTTGAATGGTTGGGAGGAAACTGTTGGCATCTGGAACTGAGGGTTCCAATGCACATAGTTTCCTCCTCAATAATTCTATACGCGGACAAATACAAAGTGGTCCGGTCACCCATGGCTAAAAATAGTATTGTGTTAATGCGAAGCTATTAGAATCAAAACTCTTTACAGTGCAGAAAACCAAAATCTGTAAATGTACTTCTTTAATAATAGTGAAATTATAGAAAAATACCCTTGACAGTAAACACAATATTCAAGAGAAATATTCCCCATATATATATATATATATATATATATATATATATATATATATATATATATATAAGCAGAAGAACAAAGTCAACCTGTTCTCGATTCCTGAATAACTATGGTTCAAGTAAAAACTATAAATATTGAATATGGAAACCATAAGCGAGAACACTGAGAACTTGAGACGAACGATAGTCGGTTTGTAACTTATAAATAAGTAAAGTAAATATAAATATATGGCATTCGGGAACACATCGAAAACTATCTACTAGGTGAAACCCCAAATGTAGTACTGGCAATGTAATTACCAAGGAAAAACTGCTCAGTCTAGTGAATATGGAATTAAACAAAGGAACTTCTAAGAATAAAAATAACTTATAAACTTAAACATAAAAACTATTGAAATTTCCAGTCTTAATGGTTAACAGAGATTACATATTACATTTATGCATTTTCCAGGCATCCAAAATTTATACATTGAAAACCCTAACTAAAACCCTAGACTAAATACGTCGGAGAAGATTGCAAGAAAGCATATTTTCATTGGATGGGTACCTGTATCTGGACAGGAGGAAGACAAATGTTTCAGTTGTTTCCCTTGACAGAACTAAACGCACTATTTTCATTTGAAAGAAGGTAGAGTTACTTGCAAAACGACAAGTTTATAATCATAAGTTTGGAAAAACCAAAACGAGAAACAACATATAACTCTATGAAAAGAAGGCGAAGAGAAAATTAAAACATAATATTACCTTATAGTAAGAAAGAACCTCCACAACTGGGACTGTCCTCCTCCCTGGAGAGAAAAACACAAAATGACAGAGTAAATCTGGTTAAACAAGCCGAAAACCAAGAGCTTAAAGGGTTTTTGAGTTAGGAAAGCGGACTTTGTTCACAGGGCAAGGATTAGTAAGCATAATATTTGAATTAGAGTAGGAAATAACTGGCATAACAGTGAGTGTGCGGAGGCACAACAACTACTTCGACAGTTCTTAGTTTCTTCCCCTCATTAGCATACTTGAAAACCGTGCAGAGATGGCCTCTGGGATCTCCGTAAAGTGAAGAACAAAGATACATCTCCAAGGTGGCTAGAACGAGCGGTTACTGATATGCCATAAGGAAAACTTACAAGAGCAGAAGCTTAACCCTACACAGTGACACAACCTCGGTGATGCAGCAGAGCATGGTTTCGAGTGGCCAGACCGACGAAAATGGAGAAGTGCTATTAGGGACATGGGTTATACCCAATGCCCTTCTCGCCAAGCCTCTCTACATTAATTTTCCAAAAGTAGATTGGATGGTGAGGAGTAGGCTATATGGCCTCGAAAGACTTAAATCCAAATCCTCTTAAAAATCATCGTGTCAGTGATAATAAATCCCAATAGGTACAAGCATTAATATGGGTGGAAATATCGTGCAAGGCCAACAAGTATTTTAAACACAGAATGTTAAAAAGTGTCAACTGATAATGTTGTTTTGTGTGCATTATAAATGAGCAGTACGTTGAGTTAATAAGCAGTGGTAACACCATTTTCTTTCAATCCAATTTTGTTAATAGGGTTTAAGTTATAAGTTGTTAATTGTATTATTGTATATGTAGTGATATACATTAGTTTATATAGTGATAAAAGAAATTATTTTTTATCCTATAGTATATATGGATGGTGAGTGTTACACCAAGCCTGTAACTTATTTTATATTGACAATATAGCAATTTGGTTGTAATTATTTGTATTCAGAATATGGTTCTTGTATTTTGGTGTGTAACCTCATTGAAGAGATATTACATTTCTCTCTTCTAAACCTAAGTTCATTTCTCCTTAGATCAATTTATGTAATGGTTAGACATAGTTCGGTCTTTCTTCCTCCACTTGAAGTTTTATGGATTCAACATGGAATTTGGGAATATTAATGTTATGACCATATCGCCTATATAAAATAACGTTATGTTGTTTACTTTCATTTTCCTCTATTAAGCACAGTTTTCTATTTTCTTTCTAAATTATTTTGTGGAGGTTTTACGGATTCAGCATGGAATTTGGGAATATTAATGTTATGACCATCTCGCCTATACAAAATAGCGTTCTGTTGTTTACTTTCATTTGCCTTTGTTATGCACAGTTTTCCAGTTTCTTTCTAAATTTTTTTGCAGAGGTTTTACGAATTCAGCATGGAATTTGGGAATATTAATGTTATGACCATCTCACTTATATAAAATAACGTTCTGTTGTTTACTTTCATTTGCCTCTGTTATGCACAGTTTTCCAGTTTCTTTCTAAATTCTTTTGCGGTGGATTACTTTGTCTGTTACTAGTTATTAAAAATATAATTTTCACATCATTCTTTCTTCTCTATTCATTGAAATGTGTGCTACATCAAGTCCGAAGTTGAATTTGGCAAGAGGACCATGACCCCTACCCTGTCACCATGGGGCTCAACGCTAAACATCTGTCTCTTAATGGTTTGATGGTTTATAGTAGACATTCTTCTTATATTCTTCCAACTATGTAAATTCTTTTCGAAATTTAATGGCTCTCGGATAGAATAAATAATTCTTTCTAACTGATTAAAGAAGACATAATTTTTGCTACTACTTACATTTCTATCTATTTTATATTGAATATGGTTTCCTGTATAGGACCTAAGCTTGCAGTACCTGTACTATTTTGTTCCTTTGGTGTAACACTGATAATAGATTATATTTTTGGAATTTTTTTTCGAGTTTTTTGTCTTCTAGATTAAAGAAAAAGAAGTTCTATGTACTATTCAAGATTAACATATATGAATCATTAAGAGAACAGTAAAATCAAGTCATATACACTTCTTTCTTAAGCTGTAATTTGCACACTAATATAAACAAACCAAAAGGTACTTATCTCTGTACTTTTCTTTCCAGATAAATGATGGTTCTTCCCAACCATGAGAGAGGCAATCACGTCCTCTGCTCCCCTGGTGCTCCTCTCAAGAGCCTTAGGTAGTAGACAATCTTCATTAGAAGAAAGACCTCAAGATTTCAATCCAGCCTATACTTCTCTGGTTTTCAGATCTCCAGTGGTTTGCTACCAGCTCTGGACAAGTCTTGTCAACATACTGTTGTTAACTCTTAGTATATTTTCTAAACATAACCCCTTCCCTTCTTGAGGATTTCCATTTTATCCTTTTTTCAAAGTAAATGTCAAAAATTGTCTCTACTTTTTACTCTGGAATCTTGGAATCATTTACTATTCAGTTAATCCCTTTTACTCAAGATAATTTATCATTCTTATTTATTTATTTATAAATAAACTCAAGTCTCAGTAACGAATAATCATATTATTTAATTACTTTTACTTTTAATAATTCAAATGTATGATAAAAAGTCTCTCAATCATAATTAACGTAAAACATGGTGTTACAATGTTCAATTCATTTAATTTTGAATATAAAATTAATATATAGCATTTAAAAATATTAATAATAAACTAGATTTGGATTCTAAAATTATATATATATATATATATATATATATATATATATATATATATATATATATATATATATAGACTAAAAAATTTAATTTAGTGTCACTATTTTACATCCATTTTAATTACAGATTTAATAAACTTAGAGAGAAATCAAATTTTTCTAAATACAATATTTTTTTATAAGTTTCTCACTCGAAAAAAAAATAAAAAAAAATTGTATCTGAAATAATTTAATCCTTTTAACACTTACTATTACAAAAATGAATCTATATTACTATAACTTAAAATTGAAACCAAAATTTTGCACAATTTTAACCTCTAAAGAAAAATATAAGAACTCCAAAAAATTTCTTTCTCATTTTAAAATAAGAAAATAAAAAGATTCCCAGATGAATAGGAATATCTAATAAACCTTTTAAATGTGGTTTCTCGATGAGAACAAATTTCACGATACAAAATGTCATATTTCTCATAAAACAAAAATGATAAAATAGAGCAGACGGTGCAGACCCACCACTCCTGCTGGCGCTGCATGGAGCGTTTCAATCGCAGAGACTTCCTCCTCTCGTAGTGACTAGAATGATTCGATTCTCCTAGAAGTCAACAGTTCTAAGACACAAATTTTTCTCATTTACCTCCAGTAATCTCCATAGGGAGCGAACCCCAAGCCTTTGCAACCGTAGAACAAGTACTTCCCTGCTGCTGTTGCGGGTCTGCTGGCGAAGATCAGATCATGAGTTTTGAGAAAGAGTTTGGCCATCTCGCGTGAAGAAACCACAACGACAGGGACGGAGCATAAGCGCAGAAATATAATGGGACCATATTTGTCTGCAAGCTCTTTCAGGGCACGGTGAGGAAGCTCGCCCAACATGTGCAGATTCCCAATGATCGGCCATGAATACGGTCTTGGAGGCAGCTCTGAGTTGCATTTTCTCTTTGCCTTCAAGTGATATTTGAAGACAAAAATGATGACCAAAACTAGTATCGTCACTCCTGGGACACCTATCTCGGCTGTGCAGCAAAACTCATAAGCAAAGTCTCTTCTGAATCCATTTTTTCCCTCTTCGACTTCCTGTGGAGTACCTATTTCTGCACGACAGCTACTTTCATCCATTTCGCATTCATAAACAAGATGAAGCAAGGATCTTCGTGTGCCCACTAAGTCTCACTGAGTTCCAATCCCACCGATGTTGCAAAGAAAAAAAGAAGGAAACCAGACGACAAAATCCAACATTCAAAGGGGCTTGTGGGCGGTGAATTTCACAAGTTTCCAAATAAAGATCTTGCCATTGATAAGGTTAGGATGCAACTATCCAATTCACATTCACATTCGGGTAACAAGAAAATGACTGCTCATGATAGATCATCATAGAAATTGTTTAATTTTTTCTTATTTTTACAACTAGTAATATTTTATTACAATTAAAGGCCTTAATATACATAATATATATATGGTTAGGATGTCATTTACATGTATCTTCTTTTCATTATTAATTAATTATTGATTATTTATATTTATATAATATATATTATATATAATATAATATATAAATATATATTGTTGTACATAATATGATATAATATATAAACACGAGACTTCAAGTCATAATCAACTTCACAATTATGCTTCTTCACCTGAAATGGCCCCTCATACTTCTTCGTCAAAGATATTGCAGTCCCTTTTGGTGGTTGAAACTGATCTCTAGTGATTCTTAGTAAGACCATGTCCCCAACATCGAACTCTATGTCCCTCCTATTCTTATCTTCCCATTTCTTCATTCTCCCTGCAACATCATGCAGGTGCACCTGTGGTGACTCCAAAGACTCCTCCCATGTTGTCAAGAATATATTTGCATGTGGACTCCTAAAAAAACCCCTCAGTAACCCGGTGTGTGGAGCACCTAAAATCTTCCCATTGACCATCTAAAATGGACTATACCTGCTTGTATAAATTTTCTGTAAATTGTATCTAAACTGAGCCACATCCAATAGTTCAGGCCAATTTTTTTTATCAACCCTCACGCAATGTCTCAAGTAGTCCTCCATCATTGTATTGATTTATTCAGTCTACCCATATTTCTACGGATGGTAACTTGAACTATGCAGCAAATTTTTCCTAACCAAATTGAACAAAGTGGTCCAAAATATGCCTGTAAAACGCAGATCTCGATTAGACACAATACTCAAAGGCACTCCCCAATACTTCACAATATTCTTGAATAATATCTCAACACTCTTCTTGACCCCACATGGTATCTTTGGCAGAATGAAGACGACATACTTGGAAAAATGATCCACAACAACCATAATCCCATTATACCCCTACACCTGTGGAAACTAAGTGATGAATTCCATTGAAACACTCATCCAATGTCTCTCTTGAATCATTAAAGGTTGCAACAATCCCCCCTGTATTTGGTTATTTGATTTGTCATGCTGAAAAATGATGCATGCATTCACATACTCCTCCACATCCTCCCTCATATTCTCCCAAAAGTATCCCCTCTCCAAAAATGCCAAAGAACGACACTACTCTAGGTGGCCAGCCCATGGAGAATCATGGCACTCCTTCAAGAGGTGCCTCCTCAGTCCAGATGACTTCGGAATGTAGATTTGGTTCCCATAGAACACGATCCCATCTCATAGAGAGAACTTCATAGTATTCCATTCCTTCACCTACTTCAGAATTCTCTTTGCCTAAATATATGTCTCCACACTAGCACAAAGTCTACTCTACATATCATTGGTCATATGAACTCAAATCCTACTGTGTTCATCTCGGTCTTCTTCCTCCCCAAGTGTGGCCAACAATCCCTTCCTACTGAGGGAATCTGCATCTGAATTGAATCTACTTGGTTTGTACTCAATAGTCATGTCGAACTCTACCAAGAAGTCCTGTCAGAGATCCTGCTTCGCTGATAACTTCAATTGGGATGAAAAATAACTCAATGCAACGTTGTTAGTATTAACAACAAATTTCTTCCCAATCAAGTAATGTATCCATATCTATAAACAATGGATTATAACAGTCATCTCCTTCTCATCAACCAGATACCGTCGCTCTCTATCCTATAACTTTCGAATCTCATATGCCACAGGATGCCCATCCTGTAAGAGTATTCCCCCATTCAAAAAATTAGAAGAATTTGTGTGCACCTCAAATGGTCTCTCAAATTTGGGTAGCTTCAATATCAGTGCTTTCACCATCCCCCTCTTCAAATATTCAAAATTTTCATGAAAATTATCTGTCCAATTCCATCACTTATCCTTCTTCATAAGGCCTGTCAGCGGTGCAATCACCTTGGAATCCCTAGATAAACTTTCTCTAGTAGTTGGTCATCCCCAAGAAGACTATCATATCATGGACATTCTTCGATTCTACCCAATACTCGATTTCCTCCACCCTGGTTGGCTCCATCCGTATGTGATCTTCATCCACTATGTGTCCAAGGAACAAAATCTCGGTTTGAGAAAGCATACATTTCGACTTATTCAAGAGAAATTGATTCATCCTTAGTGCCTTAAATACCAAAGCTAAGTGATTCTTATGATCCTCCATGTTATCACTAAACACTACGATGTCGTCCAAGTATACAACTATGAACAAATCCAAGAATGGAAGCAAAACATCATTCATCAATGTGAAAAACGTAGCAAGAGCATTGCAAAATCCGAATGGCATGACAAGGAACTCAAAACTCCCATACGTTGTCACTATCGCAGTCTTCTTCTCATTACCTTCTGCTATCCGTAGCTGATAATACCCATGCCTCAAATCAAGATTTGAAAAAACTCGGGCTTTTTCAAGCTTATCAAAGAAATCGGCAATAATTGGAAAAGGATATATGTTCTTTATGGTATGCTTATTCAGTGCACGATAATCACAACACACCCATAACTCATTCATTTATTTCTTCCTCTGGAACAATAATGAAGCACCATATGGAGACCTTGAAGGTCGTATGAAACCTCCATTAGTCAATTCCTTCAACTGTAATTTCAACTCCTCCAATTCTGGTCGTGAAAAAAGAGAAGGAGCTTTTCGTGGTGGTTTCTTCCCTTGCTCTAGCTCAATTTTATTTTCCACCGCACGTTTGAGTGGTAGTAATTTCATAAAATCATTGGGAATCAACTTTTCATATTTGGCCAATACAATGGAAATATCGGTTGGAATAGGCATCCCCACTCTATCATCATGCTCAACCTCCCTGATGACTATTGCATATGCCTCAACATTGAAATCCCTCATCGCCCTACTCATACTTAGTGCAGACATATGTTGCACCTTCACCTCCCTACGCTTCTAGTAAGTATGAAAAGTCCCCTTCTGTGTGTATCCAATCAACATAATCTGATCACCAAATGGGACAACAATTTCCTTGTTGTCCTTAAGAAAATCCTGCTCGAATATCATGTCAAAATAATTCATCTCCATCACTGTGAAGTCCAAACAACCTTGCCAATCTACAATTCGAACCGCACATCACCGTCCAATCATGTCACTTTATCCCTTGAGTTCACTGCCTTGACCTCCACATCCTTGGGAATAATTTTCAGCCGAACTTCCTTTTCTAACCTGGTCTTCATAAAATTATGAGTGGCACTTGTGTCCACCAAAGCTTTGAAGGTTATTACATGAAACTCCAAGTCAAGAAACTCCAAACTATGTAGCCATCATATATTTTCCTCAAGAACTCTAGCCCACATACACCTTTGACCTCTGTTGCATCCTCTTTTTTTGGATTTTATACCATATTTCATGCCCCTGAGTCGGTTCCATCATTAGGGGCGTCATCTGGCACCGACTAAACTTCCATACTTTGTATTTTTTTCATCTTCCGGACTACGCCTCCCATTATTATCTTGTGTATTCTCTTTTATTGTTAGTTATGTGTGGAACAACATATTAAACAATAAAAAAATTCCAAACCGAGACCAAACACAATGATATATAAAATTTATATTTTCATTATAAATTTTTGAAATGATTTTTACAATATGGTACAATGGGGAGACTACTGCTACCTAAGCGCAACACTTGGCATGAACATGGTTCAGTGATGGCCCGGGCCGCATCGCGTATTTCCTGTCACTCGAAAATGCATATCATGCTTCCCGTGGCACCACCATTCACCTAACTGCACGTTCTGTTCAACTCACTACACGTTCACCCAACCTTCCTACGCACTAAACTGCCCTATTACCCAACTGCCGAACTATGTTTTCTGTCTGCCCACAGGGCATGCGCATCACTGCACTCGAACTTCCATTGCACGCAACACCGACTCGACCTTCGCACTGCGACTTCATCAAATGGATTAGTTATGTAATTGTTTGATGATTCTCTCCACCGTGCGACTGCTCCAATATATATGCTCCTTGCCGATTATGTTTTCCAAGGGGTCATGTCTGTTGGGGTGTCGACATACGAAGCCGACCTTCCTGCTATGCGTTGTACGCCCTCACCATGTGTGTTGACCCATCGCACTTGTCCACCACCATGTTGGTTAGTCTCACTTCACTCGCTGCCATGTTGGTTCATCGCACTTCGCCCACCACCATGTTGGTTTGTCGCACTTCACCCACTATCTTGTTGGCTCCTCGCACTCCACCCACTGCCATGTGTCATCACAACTCCTTCATAATTCATCGTATCATTTTTTTTTCTGGCTACCCAACTCATTCGTGTTGTGTCACCTTATTTTAGTTGACCCGTACCCAGGTGTAGGCGCGTTTCTCGAGTGTGCACCCCTAGTGGAACACTACCCTGTCACGTTTAATTGGATATGTGTTGCCACCAACAGGTCTTCCGCTCCTCTTGTTGCCTTTAACCAAAACCAATTCGAGCAGACACCTTTTGCACTCGCCACTATGTCCACATGCTTGTGACTTGCCTAAGTGTCATGTGTGCTTATTTGGGGGCCAGAATCGCCCAAGGGCAGTGATGCCAACTCGAGTTCCTAACAACATTAGTCCGATAAACCCCTAGCCTAAGATGTTTCATTAAATTACTTGTTAGGGATTGAAATGGTGGCTCGTTGAGTGGTTGACTTAGGGATTGAGCAGCTCTAGAGACCAAGGTCCGAGAATGAGGCTTGAGACTGAGAAATGTGCAGTTTAGGATGGCGAGGGTTAAAGGATTACACAATTGAGGGACTCAAGGACTCAGGTTGGATGCTTGAGCCTTGAGACTATGAAATACATAGTTTTCAAGGCCTAGATAGAGGGTATATGTAGTTGAGGGAATTATTTAGTCAAGGTCTGGGATTGAGCCTTGAGACTGTGTAATTCGCAGTGTAGGCTTGGATTGAGAAAAAAATATTGCATAGTTGGGGATCTCAGGGAGTCGGGCTAAAGGCTTGAGCACTAAATTTTCCCATTGCACAATTCTAGAAGACAAAGGAAGTCAAGTGATTATGAAATGTTGCAATTCAAGAGCTCAAGGGTTGGGCTTGAGGACTGAAACTATGCAATGTGCAGTTCAGGCTTGAATGGAGAGATGAATTTCACATCTTTGGATCTCATGGGCCACGCTCAAGCATTGTGATTGTGCAGTGCATAGTCCTGGAAGGAAGGAATTGTGAGTTGTGCAGTGCCAAGAGTAAGGGTTGCAGCTTGAGGGTTAAGATTGCAATGCGTAGTTCAGGAGGGATGGATGAGGCTAGGTTTCTTGGTTGGGAAGTTTTCTAGATTTGACCAAGTGCGGGATTTGTGCAACTGATGTGAACAGTGACAATACTTGATTGTGATCACACATTTATAACACTTTATGACACAACATAGATCATCCAGAACACATGAGCAAAATACTTCCCTCAGTGTGACAACTTTGTGAAAACTTACAACAAGTGTGACACTAAAGATACACTCTACGACGCCTGTGACAAAACTTTTGTGACAATGCTTGAAAATCTGGGAATGAGAGTGATACATGTTTATATGGTAATTAAAACTCATTACCAAAAATATTACCCCTTGAAACACACCAAAACTAGCTTTCATGCATTTTGCAACACTCCACATGCCAAAATACAACATTTACTATATGAAGAGAAAATGGTGAATGACACTTGCGATACGCGAATGACATTGAAAGTGACACATGCTAGAGTGAAGATAAAATGAAAATGACGCTAAATAAAGTGAAATCAAGCAAAAGTGACAATCGATAGCATGAAAATGGCACTCGCAAAAGCGATAGTTTGAAAACTCACCAAAATAGAAGTATAAACACAACCAAAAGTAACAGACTGTCAATAAAAGTGCACACTAACCGTCGACATGGGTTTAACATTGCACAGACACTGTCTTGATGGACTGTGTTATGCTTGGTCAAGTTTGCATAAAATAATGTGCTCATGAACTTGTTGCAAACTAAGCATGTGTGAGAAAGTGACTTCAGTCAATCAAGAAGTGACCATCGAACGACTGATCACAAGATCCACAGTGGGCTCCAAAATTCAAGTGTAGTTAAAATTTTGGAGGATATTTGTCGCAACAATAACACTTGGTGACACACTAGTAGAACTCCATCTTATTTTCCTTGGTCAATTATTTCATGTAGGGTCTATTTTTTTAGGGAGTATTGATTCATTATTCATATTACCATGGTTCCCCACTCACCCCGTGCATAAACATAGCCTTGTTCACTCCTTTACTCAGTTAAACACAAACATAAGGTCAACAATCATGCAATGTTACGAATTAGGAAGGGGTAATGAAGTTCACGAGATTTATATTTTCAAAGTTTATTTTCTCATCTCTCATGTATATCTACTGCCAATAGGCCTGGAAGTACTCTGACAGAGTCACTTTAGGGACATAAACATTTCTCTGTTGCTAGCAGGCCTGGAAAGTACCTCACAGAGTTTTTTGCATCACCTATCTGTGCATGAATCATTTATGTTATTTTGCCTTTATTTATTCATTTTATGTAGGAATGTGTATCAACACTTATTTATTTCATGGGTAGAAGAGGGATCACGAATTATTGAGATCATAAGAGGTTGTCCCTGTTAGCCATCCATAAAATTTTTTCATAAATAATGATGGCTAAAACAGGTCTTTTAGTCTTCAAGAAACACGTTTTAAGCAAAATTATGAGTTCTTGGAGCCTTTTTGTGTACCTTGGCCAAATATCCTTTCCTCTAATAATATTCATTCAAAAATCCACTAAGTATCATGTTGTTTCCAAAGAAAAACTATTTTCTAAGGCCCCATTTCCTTCATTTCATTCCCCCATCTCATCTTCTCAACTGCCCCCATATCATTCATTTCCCCCCTTTAATTATCCTTTATTCCTTCTAAAAATCCCCATTTTCTCCCTCATTTACCCTCATTTTCCCATAAAAACCCTTGAAACCTATAAAAAACCCCTTTTTATGGTTTAAAACCCTCTTTTTATCCTTATCGGAACTCAAAAAGGCTAAAAAAACCCACTTTTAAGCTTATTTTCCGACCTTTTTATATATAGGCTTTAAGCCCCTGAGAGCCTAAGCCTTTCGCCTTTCTCCTCTATAAACCGCGCTCTGTGACCGAGCACTAGGCCCATCGGCGCATCAGAGCTTCCAAGTTTTCGCATCCCATTCTCTTTTACCCCACCGATGCAATCCCCTGAGGGCTTAAATCTTTTTCTCGTCTTCTCCATGTGCCCGAGCCCCATAACCGAGCACTAATGCCCATTAGATATCGTGCTTCAGCAATTCCCAATTCATTTTTCCCTCACCTTTTTCCACCAATGGCCGACCTCTGATTTCATCCGTACCGTCCGATTAACTCAAATCAACGGCGTTGGTTTACTGTAGGGGCACCCAACCAAAGTAGCCCGTGCTCCCTAGTGCCCCCGCAGTTGAATATTTTGACTGGGGTAGATCTCAGATCTACGGCTAAGATTTACTGTGGAGGCACACCCTGAGATCTTTTCTCTGTACCCCTAGCCCCCCCGCAGTTGATCTCAACCATCGATCTTCTCCATGATCCGATGGCCATCGACTCTCCGCGCTAATCCCCAGCCCCTTATCTCTCCACTCCTAGTTCCTATTTCTACCATGGGACCACACCTTCCTCTTCCCCTAGCTCCATTCCTTCATTTTTTTTATTTTTCTGCGCTATGCATTCCCCTTGATCGATCCCCACTGTAGATCTTATTGATCTAACAGCTACCGTGCTCCCCGCTTCTCCTCCTTCTCCCGACGCGTACTCCCGCTACCAAACAAAATAGCTGATGTCACCCCTCTGGCCCACCTTCCTCCCCATGCCATGATGCTCCACTCTCTTCTTTCCACCTAGCCTCCACTACCTCCTCGCTCGAGCATCTTCTTCCCATCATGCTCTCTTACCACCGTTAATCTGAATCCCCGTAGATCGGAGGGCTGACGCATTCCACTCACCCGACCCCTCCAACGTGCATATTGCACGCAAAACAGGTAGTATTGAGGTGGGAAGGTGTCATCACCTGTATGGAATCGTGTTCGTTTCGTGCAAAACCACAAACCACCTAAACGCTGCGCGAAAACTGTCGGTGGTTTTCGAAAACCACTTTCCCTCTGTTCGTGCTAATATTTAACAATCCACCATTATTCCTCTTGTTTTTCATATAGAACCTCCTTTTCCTGCATTCCACCTCTCTACAACGCTTCCCCGCCACCATACCAAGCCTCCAAAGAAGTTTAACCATAAAAATGTAGGTTTTATTAATGTTTTTTGATCTGTTTACAGGTGTAATGGCGCCTGAAGTTTGCAGGCCAATACCATGGCCAATTCAAGTGGAAAAAATCCCTTGGATGATGATCCAAGGATAAAATGCATGAAGAAAGGGATAAAAGGGTCTAATTCGAACCTCCCATCGATGCTTCATAGACATTGATGCTTTCAGCAAACCCTCCAGCGCAACAAAAGAAAGCCACATGTACACAAAGGAAAAATAATGAAGATCAGTGAAGAAACAATGAAGACAGGAGATTAAAGATAAAAGGATTAAGCATAAAGTTGAAGATTAAAGGCTTATTCCATAGTTTATGGATAAAGCATAGTGTAAAGACAAATTGATTAAAGTTAATACAGTCAGCAGAAAGGACAAAAAATCCCCGAAGATGATTAATGAAAGCCTTAAAGCATAATCAAAGGAAAATCAGTGTTTAAAGCCATAAAGCAGACAGATCAGTAAGGAAAGCCTCCAAATGCCACATCACTGAGGAAATTAATCCTCAAAAATGCCACCTACCAGTTTATTATCCTCAAAAGAATACAAATTCAATACACAGTCAAAGATATTTGCCAAAGACAGCTCAGAAAGTAATTACAAGCCTACCAAAGCCTCCAAAGTCAAAAAAAGTGACTGAAGTTGATGAAACTTATTGAGAAAATCAATTAACAGAGTTAAGACATCAGATATCTTCTTCATTAGGCCTCCCAAAGGTCGTGAAGCATTTACTTTGTATTAATTGAATAATCAAATCTTCCTTTCACTCCACCTCCTCAATTTACCTATATATATTGTATGAGGAGTTCATTGTTGTTGTTGGCTGAATACTTATTGAATGTAAATAGTTGCTGAGGCTACTGAAGCTTTGTTAGTAATTGAAGAAAGATAGGCTGAGATGAGAAGTTTGAAGCTGTAAAGACCTACTAGACTTGAAGATTGTAACTGGTTTCAACATCAAATATACAAGCTGATTTATGGGATCCTGGTCTATGTCAATGGTGATTTTTTTCTTATTGTAATTGTTATTTTAATTATGTTTTCATACTGTCCACTTTCTCTGATAAAGAACAAAAAACGTAGATTAGGATTTACTTCTAAAATTACCCTAAATCTCACTGATAAGCTTTATCTTAATGTTTTCTTATAATTGTGTTTTGAGGATAATTCAATAGAGTATAACCAATGAAGTGTTGGTGAGCCCATGTTTCCTGAGTACAACTTGAGATATTGTCTTTGAAAGTTTCCCTAAGAGTATGCCAAAAGCAGGCTAGGTTAAAAGTCCTTACCTGATCTTAGGCTACTTTTTATGTTTATCTTAAATGTTTTCCTTTGAGAATATGCTAAAAGCAGGCAAGGTTAAAAGTCCTTACTTGATTTAGGCTATTCTTTGTTTTCCTTAAATGTTTTTCCTTGAGAGTATGCTGAAAGCAGGATAGATTCATAGTTCTTACTTGATCTTAGGCTGCCCTCCGTTTTCTTATATGTTTTCTTCTTTCACCACACTTCTTAATGTTCCATATATCAAATCAACCTAAAGAGATCCTTTGATATAGATGACTTGCCCCATGGACCATTCTTGAAACTTTTTGTCCAATTAAATCCTTTTATGACTCCATAGCCCAATGGATTTATACTGTTTCTTACCTATCCTATCAGCTGAACCATTCTTTCAACTCACTCACACCTTTACCCTTCAAAAGACTTCCTTCATTTTGATGATATCCCACCGAACCAAAAACAAACATACCCTTGTACTTCATAACTAGCCTAATATCATATCTTTTGAAAACACTTATATATAGAGAGATCCCTCTCTGAATCCAGGAGGGCTAGATCCTAGGATTCCAAAGTGGTTTCGATGTAGGCCCTGCAGCGTTTGTTATTGCCAGTCTTGCAAACTACGAAGGTCCTAACAGTCCCTTCAGAGAAGAATATATAAGACCTCTTATTAGGTTTTCTCGTTTAGATTTTCCCCTTATCCTTCTCTACTTGATTGGATTAGCCTTACAACTCTGAAACATAAAGACCCAAGTTTAGGCATGAGGTTTCCCAAGTAGACATGGAGATCATGGTTCAACACAAAGATTTCCTTACACAAGGATCATATTTCCCATCATAACATCATTGACCAAAATATGTAACCAAGACAAGGAAGAAGGATAGAGAGTTAGCCAATTTTTTTAGTGTCAAAAATATGTTTCTATTTTTCCACATTTTCTTTTGATCCAACAGAGGATCTTCATGCAAGGTCTCACAAAACGAAAGAAAATACACATGTAGCAAGGGAAAAAAACCATAATACAAAACAAAAGGGATCTAAAGCAAAACATGATGCGAAACAAAAATAAAAAAACACAAGACAAACTACAATAAATTAATGCAGGATGAATGTGCAGGTAAACTAATATGCAACGATACATACTCCTAACTTAAACAACTGGAAGGATGGGGTCACATATAATGAAATTTCAAATGTAGCCATTGCAGTTGTTCCCGACTTGCAATAAAAAGATATGATCGATAGAGACTGAGATGAAACAGTGTGTAACAGAAACGATAAAGGCTTGAATATTCCACACAACAAATTGAAGGTATTTCCTGTCAATAGAAATATATGTCATAACCACTACCTCTAACCATTTTGAAATATTACCTTTTTTCTGAAAACTGTAAGAAGACACCTTGGGGGCTTCTTGCAAATGTATATTCATCCACACTATACTCCTTAGAAAGCATGACAAAAGGTTGAAACCTATTATTTATGATGAATATTTCCAGGTAATATTGCTCCAACCATTCAATGATTGGATCATGAAACCATAAAAAATTCTCTTGAGAATCCTAAAATCTTTGAAAATATGAATTTACAATTAAAAGAGTGGGATAAAGATGAGAATATTGTAAGGGGAAATGAATGTGATCATATTCAGAAGGCTCATCAAGATAGTGATGAATTGACATAACCATCAACGAAGGTTGAAGTTCCTCAACTGCTTGAAAACTATTCAAATGATGAGGTAAACCATAAATATTAATCGACGTGAAACACGTCATCAAATATACTGGTGGGAAAATGATAAAATGAATAGCAGTCAATATTATGATGATTTGGACCATTGTAGCAAGAGATACCAAAGATAGATTGGCTTGAAGATATTTACGAATGCCTTGAATAGATGAATAATATTCTTCGCATGATAAATGTAAAAAAAAAATTGCATGTGACTGATAACGGACTACACTAGCAACATGATCATTGAAAGAAGTGAAAATTAATTTCAGTACAAAAAACACATGAAACCAGTCATGATACGATGAGTGAAGAATAATTTGATTCACCAGATAATGTGTGCATTAGTTATCACTCAAGAGGATCTCAGGTGCGATGAAGGTAAATATTTGCAGTATAACATTCGCAAGAAAAACCAAGAACTAACTCTTAAGAAATGAATGTGATAGGCATGATTCCTTCAGCCAAAGATAGAATTTGAAATGATCAACTTCGCAATTCCAAGAGTCTATGAGAGAAACACAATCCAAACCAGAGTTTTATAAAAAAATATTTGCATGAAAATGAATCAACTGAAGAAAATTCATGAATCAAATAAAAAATAAGATCTTAAAATCTTGATAGACTACATCGAAAATACCAAACATATTTCAAGAAGGAATTTACATCTAGTGAAACCATGCAAAGAGAAATATTTCGTGAGAGAAACTAGATCTGACATAGTTCGAGGTCCTTACTCGAGTCGCGAGATCCTGACATACCCATAAATGGTAGTTGAAGTGCCTTGAATCCTTGATAAGTACCAAAACTTTTAAGGATTGTAAAATTGAATTTTGAAGATTGAATGAGATCGTGCACAGTGTGAGGGTAGTTAATACCATTTATTTCAATAATACCACTACTAACCAGATGAAAACCATATTTGTCACTAATTTGATCAAATTTTACAACTTTAAAAACCAGATTACTCACGTCAAAAGATTATTTTGATTGCAAATCTGAAGATTAATGAATCGAGGAAACTCCTTAGCAAGTTGTTTTTAATAATTTTCTTTATGAAAAAAAATATATGATGAGGGATGGAAAGAATACTCGATGATTTGATTGTTTTCTCTTTCATCATGGACGTCCTCACCATGTGGTGCCAATTTAGAAATTAACTCATCAAATGAAGATCTTGAAGAGCATGGAGTGTCTCCATCGCAAGTAGATGCATCCCAAACAATTGGCCACAAGGGATAGTGAGATGAAAAGGAGGTTATGGTAAAAACATCTCCTTTGATTGTATCATATTCTAAATCTAAATCTTCCAAACTAAAAAAATCTTGAGGAACCAGAAGATCAGTCGGTGCACTTGGGAATCCATCATCATATATATTGATAGAGTTATCCTCATCGGGATGATTTTTGCTCAAGACTTGATATTGATTATGAAAACTGATCGCATCTGATTTAATACCAATATTAACTTATTCAATATAAACCAAGAATAAGGAAACACCATATTCACATGGAGGATTTTGAAAAAGAAAAGAAATATTGAAAGAATATTCACCTTCCTTATCCTCTACCTGTGTAATGTGACTACCTTGAACCTGATCACAATTTGAACCAACAACTTGAAAATCAAGTGAGTGTGACAAACTTGCTAGTGTAGGAGATTGATCAAGCGGATCATGGTACAAAGAGTCATGACATGTAGATGATAGAGGATAAAAAAAATCCAAATTAGATTCAAGACCATAGTTATGAGTGTTAATATCATCTTGAGGATTTGAAATATTAGTCTTCATCATAGTATTCACGAGCCATTATGGGATTTCCTTCATTGCATCTGAATCATGAAAAGCGAAAGGAGGATGAGAATACAGAATAGGAATTTGATGTGTAGATTTCCAAAATTTATTGTCATCGCATAGAGACACCCTCATCGAAACTAGAAAAGGAGGAGGACAAGGAACAAAATGAATAGTAGGTTCCTCCTTGGAAATTAGTGGTGTCTCATGACTTACAAGAGTTGGGGAAGCAAAAAAATCAAGTGGGTTTGGTTCACCGTGCAAAGAGATATGAAACAAACTCTCAAACTTTAGTTTCAATCAATCCCAATCCATATCTTCTTCAGGAAATTCACAAAAAAGGTGAAGAAGTCGATCAGATAAATCCTCAACTGATTCATTAGGCTTCATTCTTAAATGATTAATTATTTTAAGAACATCACAGTAATCGTACATGTCGAAGACTTGATAATATCCTAGAGGAAATTGTGAAAAGAATGGAAGGAAGCATGTGGTAAGGTATGACAACATCGATTAGCATGACCTTCAAGGGTGAGGAAGAAAACCACACAAGAAAAATATTCATAATTTATTTCATAAGAATCACAAAATTTAAGAAAATCAGAAATGTGATCGGCTATGGATGTCCCATCCTCATTATCAAACTTTAATTGAGACAAGTGATAAAGAGGCTCATCGGGGATTGAATTTTTCTAGGGGATAGGTTAGAAAAAAATCCTGGGGGTATTATTTTAGGACGAGCCATTTAATATAAGAGATTCAAAACTGGCTCAACGGGCACAACTTGTCATTTTTCCCTCCTTCTAGCGCCATTTTTTGATGGGTGCTAGAAATCCATCAACCAAGGGTGTCTCCCCATTGTGAAGTCTCAATTAGACCTCAAACCATTTGGGATAGGATCCCCATCTAGAGTATCGTCTCGTTGCAATATATTCTTATAGATTTTCCTTGGCTACAAAGTTCAACACAAAAAATTAATGCATAGGTAGTCTCAAATCGGCGAGTATGCATTGTGAAATGTTCAGCTGCATATAATATCAAGGTCCTTCTACCGAAAGGAAAGATAAAAGTGGGCCCTTTAAATAAAATTAATATTACTAATCCAAGAAAAGGCACACAAGTATATTCATATGAATGAATATTTGATCAACCAATGAAATAGTTCACAAGAAAGCAACGATATTTAAACAAAATACAACATACCTTCAACAAGATAAGTACGAAAGCCACCAAAATAGTTCATTTTCCTTAGTACATGAAAACAACATACATCAAAAACAGTCAAAGAACAATATTAAAATATTCACGACATATGCATGTCAAAAGCGTGCTAGACCAACGACCTTTTGAACTATGGAAAAGTCCCAATATACATCAAGATAGTGAACACTTTATCCTCCAAAACAACTATCTTTCTCTCCTCTCCAATGCCTGATAGGAGGAGCCAAGGTCAATTTTTTTTTTCATGAACAATTAGGGTGTATATATAACAAATGGGGTGATCATTCACCTCCCTTGTGACTCTTGGACTACCCTCATGACTGTTTGACTTCTCAATGACCTTTCAACTTCCTACATGACTTTTCGTATTACATGGATGTCTCTTATAGTTCCACTTTACATTTCATTTCTCCAATATTGAATTCAAATAATCCACAAATTATGTGGCAAATAATTACTCATTACCAAACATGAAATGACATTGATGACATGGAATTCATGATGATGTGGCAGTGTCAAATTTTCCTTCTTTCTTCTTTGTCTTAATTAAAAGGTATATCCAATAATTTGTATTCATTATAGATATGCTTTGCTCTTCATATTTTCCCTCAAAAGGGTTGTGAATCAAATGGAGTCTTCATGTGGTCTTGATATTTGGCCTTCTGTTGTAATTTAGTGTTCCTTTATCTTCTTGTCAGATGATCATATTATCTCTTCAGCTCCTTAGGTGTCTTCTAGAATGGTCTCATTCTCCATCTCTTTTAGCATCATACAATCATGACATAACAGAATAACTGTGACTACAATCCACCCATGATAAGACGAAATGAGTCTTATAAACCCCTAGCATAAGATGCTTCATGAAATCACATGTTAGGGATGGAAATGATGGCTATTTGAGTGGCTGACTCAGGGATGGCACAGTTCCAGAGGCCAAGGTACGAGGTTGAGGCTTGAGACTGCACAATGCAAATTTCATGATGGTTAGGGTTAAAGGATTACACAATTGAGGGACTCAAGGACTCAGGTTGGAGGATTGAGCCTTGAGACTACAGAATGTGCAGTTATGAAGGCCTAGACAAAGGGACTGCATAATTGAGGGACTCAGGCAGTCAAGGTTTAGGACTGAGCCTTGATATTGTGCAACGCGTAGTTCAGGCTTGGACTAAGAAAACATATTGCACGGTTGGGGAGCTCAGGGAGCCGGGCTGAGTGCTTTAGCACTTATTTTTCCCATTGTGTAGTTCTGGAAGGTAGAGGAGTCCTAATGATTGCAAAATTTCATAGTTCAAGAGCTCAATGGTTGGGCTTGAGGACTACGACTAGGCAATGTGCAGTTCAGGCCTGGATGGAGAGATGGGTTGCACAGTTTTGCAGCTCAAGGGTCGTGCTAGAGCATTGTGATTATGCAGTGCAAAGTCCTGGAAGGCAGGAACTATGCTTTGCACAGTGCCAATAGGCACGGTTGTAGATTGAGGGATGAGGTTTCGCAATGCACAATTCTGGATGGTTGGATCAGGCTAGGTTTCTTCGTCAAGAAGCTTTCTAGATTTGACTAAGTGTGGGATCCATGCAACTGATGTGAAGAGTGACAAGACTTTATTGTGATCACACTCTTAGAAACTTGACGGCACAACATACACTAAATGGCTAATTGTTGCTAAGAAGACGACTAAATTTTTCATATAAACGACCATTTTTCAGTCGGTGACCAATATTAGCTAATTTATAATATCTTATAATGCAACCAAATTTTAGTCATTTTTAGCGTAGTCATTAATTGGTTCTATCAATTTTATCGTCTAGTTGTATATGTAGTCATTCATTTGGTCATTGATTTAGTCATTCATTTACTCATTAATTTCCACAATTAATGACCAAATATACAACAAAATATATTACTATATGATCACCTGAGAAAACAAATTAATGACCAAAACGTTGGTCCTGTTATAAGATACTGTAAATTAGCTACTAATAGTCATATATATGCAAATTTTAGTAATCGTTTGAAATCAATTAATTACCAAAGAAATATGACTATATTTTGGTTGTGTTATAAGATATTGTAAATTATCTACTAATAGTTGTATATATGGAAAATTTAGTTGTCATTTGTAATCACAAATTTATCATTTTTAGTAGTCTTTTACCTTTTTTTGGTAGTTTAATATTCATTTTATAAACGACTAATTTAGTATTTTATATTCATTTCATGTAATTTCATTAATAATAATTATAAGCGATCAATTTAGTCGCATATTCATTTTATTTGCATTCATCATTAATTAATATAAACTACTAATTTAGTAGTTTTAGATTGATTTTATGTGTTCATTATTAATCAATATAAATTAATTAGTATGATTTTGCGACTAAATTAAAAAAATGTCATACAATGTGTATCTTCATCGAATATGAAAACACAAAGTTACATATGTTAATTAGAATACTAAATAATATCAAGTGCAACAATAAATAATTTCAACCACATATTATATTTTGTGAAATGTCAAGTATTACAATACGAGTTTCCAACTCAATATTGGTTGGACTAAAATTTACACATTAAATATTGTTTCATCACTTTAAAACATTATCATTGTGTTTCCAAGGCATTTTAGGTGAATTCACCAACTCTGAAGACTTAATCATCAATATATATGTGTGTGTATCATGTGAGATAGTGTCTTTAAGGGTATTAGTAGATCAGTTCTCTTCTGTCTCTCTCTGTCTCTCTCTCTTTCTTCATGTGTCGCTTCAGTGTCAGTGTTCTCCTCTTTCTTCAATTCCTGTTTTTGACCATCAAAACTGAGTTCCTCTTCTGAAATGAAAGAAGATATAATGCAGAGTATAAGACATGGAATACGATGAACACTGGAATATAAACTAAAGTAAAATATAAAGGATTTACACGACATATACCTCAATATCAGCTATGTCAATGTCATTTTCCCCTAGAAAAGAAAGAAAAACAAACAAGTTTTCATCAATTGGGCGATAGCAGCCACTATGTGGCCAAATGACCTATATAAAAAAACAAATAAAATGTCACCATAAAAAAATAACACTATGGGAACTTAATGCCAATCATGTTAGCTAAGTTACAATCTAAAAATACCAAATTGTAGATATATTTTGAAAACAAATGGAAAGAAAAATACAACATATAATAAATACTGTATAACAACTAGCTGGAAAATTGCATCATAGAATAATCCATACCTGTGGGTGGGTAACATGCCCCTATATTCCATGATCCTTAGGGCTCAGAGGAAGTAAACCTCCTACTAACATAATTATTGATTGGTTTCATATTAGACTTGCCTCTACTAACATAAGGTACATTTTCTATGTGGAGTTAGTTTTTATTTTGGAGGATGTTGTTGATTTTTGTGTAGCTTGGGAGGTACTCCAAGCCCTATGGTTAAGGGATTGGAGGGAAAAGCACCACAATAGTCACTTGTGGGCTTGATACCCAAGCATGGGGTGTTGTACCCATTGGTATTTGGGATAAAACCATGATGTGTTTTCGACATGTGATGGATGAGGATGATAGTGCTCGTCGAGACAAATCAGATGTATCATAAATCATCTGATTGCGAGTTGTTGTTGAAGAGTTATGAATTTTTGAAGTTATGTGTGGGTTTGAATGAGTTGAAGTCTAGGTCAGCTTGGTGATAAGAGGACCTATGACAGTTTTTCAAACCCCTTGTTAGACTTTGAAGAACCCCTTCTTTGTGTGTATATATAGAAGGTGAATACAAGGTATTAGATACATCCATTGGCAGCAACACAAGGGAGAAGAAGGAGTTTGTTGGTGAAACTTAGATTAGGGAATTCATACTCAATTTTGGTTGTAGATAGGAAGAGGTGAACCAACGAAGGGATAAAGGGTTGGAGAGGCTCTTTCTATGATTGTTTGGGGACCTAAACTATCTTGTAGGAGGGCCGAGTAAGGAGAGCCAAGTTCTGGTCTAATTTTGGAATATCTGAAGTGTGATAACCTTTGGTTCAGGCAGGTTGTAAGCACAAAGAGGTGGTGTGGGTAGGCCATAGGCCTTACACCCTTTTTTTCAAGAATACATGGGTTTGGTTGAGGGAAATAAGTTCCTAGATCACAGTGTGGATGTTGTATTAAGAAGGCCGCATAGCAGAAGTTTGTTTTAGGATGGTGAAATAAGGATAATCCTCCAAAAAGCAGGCCATAATATTAAAAGTGTTGCACTTATGAGGCCACAACCTTGTAGTTGATTGCTTGAGGGTCAAACAACCCTAGACAAGGAGTTGTAGGAGTCTTCTCAAGTAGCAAGGTGTCCAGCATTTTGAAGGGAGGGAAGCCTCAAAAAACAAGGTGAGTTTTGGACGGTTTAGTGGATAGTTGTGGGCTATAGGAGAAACCCTAACCAATGATCCAAAACTTAGTCCATGAACAACCGTTTTACATCAGACTTGGAGTGAAAGTGTCCTTGTGTTGTTTCAAGTGTTGACCAGTTCAGATGATGGATGTTGCAGCTTGTGGAAGTTAAATTTTACAAATAGAATCAACTTCCACTTTGGACAACTCAGATGGTTAACATTATAATTACATTATATACCTATTTTCAAGAGGAACAAAATTGACCTATAGATCACCCCGATTAGTTAAGAAGAAGTTAAGTTATGAATTATTGTATCTATTAATGAAATGGAATGGATCGACCTCAACATATGTCGATTTGGTCAAAGCCCGAAGTGTTCCCTCACAAAATCTATAAATAGAAGCGACCTCAAGCTCATTCTCACACATTTTCTCATAATTTTTTCTTCTTGAAATTTTTTTTGTGGATCTTCTTTTCTATTTTAGCTCGCAGAGGTTTGACAGGAGAGGCTCGCGTAGGGTTTGATATCACAAGCGATATGCTCAATCTGATGTGGGTCTTCAGGGCCAGGGCCACGAGCACAAATCATCTTATTTAGGGCCAGGGCCATGGTTACAAATTTTCATATTTGGGGCCAAGGCCGTGAGCACATAGTGTATGTCATGGCCATGAAAACTTCAGCCATGGGCTAAGCGTGTTGAGGTCGTAACTAAGGGATTTTCAGGGCAGATCTAAGTTGGGTCACATTCATTTTCTTGCACAATGCCTTCATACTTTCGTCCTTCAGTCATAGTTGCTTCATATCAGTATTTTACATCATCTTAGATTCATATCTAGGACTTGGCAGTTGATATCACATGGTTTTAATGATCTATTGGATCCATTCTCTTGATGTTGTAGATCTGCAGATCTATATATATAAGCTCATTTTACTCTCTGATGAAACTTTTTATGATGATCTATTGAAAAATAATATTATAAAGGGTTTCCCCCATAGTGGGTTTTTTCACTGGTCTTGGACCAATCTACTGTCTCTTATGATTTTTCTATTGTCTTAATTGTCACTACATGTATTTTTCTATCTTCATTTGTGGTTTATGAGTATTTACACTAATAATAATTGGATGCATTGTTTATAAAGAATTAATTTGGGATAAAGTAATTGATATAAAATAGAACAATTTAAAAAATTAACAATGGAAGCCAAGTAGGTAGGGATGACATGGCATGTTAGAAGCCCTAATATGTGGGCAAATTTCATAGTGAGAATATGAGCCTAGATTTGTGCAATAGCTCCAACATTGTAGAAGCAAAGGGAAGATGTGAAAAAGTCTACAAGAAATCAATATAAGGGTATCCTATGTGTGAGGATTCCCTAGATAGGTGCACATGCTACAGCGTGGACTTGGTCACTCATGGACCATTGGAGGGCAGCGTGAGAGTGGACCAAGTGTGGACGAGATTGGGAATTTATGGTCTGCTGGAGGACAATGTGATAGTGCCCAACTTGGAGCCCAGTGTGCACTATCTTCTTGGACTTAGATAGTTGCTAGAGTGGCAATTGTTGGAGCTCAAGGGTCTGATCAACCAGGAGCAATTTATAGAGCCCGATACTTGTGTGTGGAGAAGAACTTATACAAAATATGATGGTCATTCCTACTAGTTTGTGTTCATTATGGGAGATGGACATCTTGCAGTGATAGGTGGCAGGCCGTCATGCCCTATTTTGGTCTTCATCAGTGAAGCACAAGAATACCATAGTGGGTTGAAGTCCCTGAGTAACTGAGGAGCAGCAGTGGGTAGATTGAGATTTTTTCACAAATGGAGTTATGAACAACGCAACATGAGTCTCGATGTGTTTATGCATTGGTGGAAAGATGATCAAATAGTGAGAATATTGGATAGTTGAGGTTCAGTGGTTAGATGGAATTGGAGCACTGATAGAGGCAAGTGCTACAGATCGGGAGCCAAAGGACCAGGCAGGTGCAGGGTATGACCGAAAGGAGCTAAGAGAGCATGTTACAATCATATGGCCAGAGTATCTTGTTTTGTATCTTGTACTAGTGTATTTATGAGGGCCATTATCCTTGGTACGGGAACCATATACTGTTGTATTATATCAGTTGGATTAATTTAACTAAGTTGGTTTGAAAATTTTAAAAAGTTGTCTATATTATGTGCATATGTGAATTACTGTTGTTTATATTTCACTGTGAAAATTAGTTCAGTTGAAATTCTTGGTTTGGTAGCATAAGATATTTTAAGACTCTATCCTAGACCCAAGGTCGTGGAAATTCAATAGTTGCAATAATTTGGAAAGATTCCCTTTCACATGACCTACATTTATTGCTAGTAGTACACTAGCAAGTGGGGCACATTTATTCACTTGGGAGTTACTTCATGGAGGGTGCGCTATTTTGGATGGATCCCCTTAATTAAATAGGCACATTAATTGTAAGGAGTTACAACACATGTGGATCACTTCACCCTTGAGATTATTCTTAACCCTATTCCTCCTATTTTTCTTATTATATAAAAAATAAATGGGCACTCTAGTTAGACGTGTCATGAGAGTTTTCAGTATGACCTTGTGAGGAGTTGTTTTGATAGTGTAGAAAGCCCTTGTAATCATTTTTCAGTGTTTATATAAATATATGTGATTGTTGCTACACATTTTTACCATCTTGTTCTAAATTTTCAGACTTCTCATTTCATAGATCTACAATCCATTTTATACCAAGTTGATATAACCTTTTGAGATGCAGTGTTTACAATGTTACACTCTTGAATCTTCAATCCTTTATCTTAGAATATGAAAATCTAAAGTTCTGATTGGAATTTTCCTAAGTCATCATTTTTAGTGGTACGATTAAATTATTTGAGTGTGGATCTATTATCATTAGTTGAAAATATTGACACATGTCTGGATAGTCACTACCTAGATCATCGATTTGAACTCTAATGTATCATTTGCCTTATCTCTCTATGCCATAATATAATACAAGATGCAAAAAAAAAAGGGTACTAAATTATGTCCATTTTGTTTTAATTTTTGAGAAAGAAAATATGAATCTAATTTTATTATACTAGCTTGTGTATTTTATTACCTTGCATAAAAAGACTTATGTAAAACAGAAAAATATCCCTTGGGTAATAATCCTAGCACCTACAATGTCAAATGGTCCAATAGTTAAATGATAAATGTCCCAAGACCCACCATAAGTGTTTTTAGGGAAACAAATATAGGAAAAATACCCCAATTCCAATCCCATTAATCTAATCCTCACTTGAGACCATCCAAGACAAGGAAGAGGGGAAAAATGCATAACATTATGCCATGCAAATGACAGAACCCAAGAAGTACCTTGTCAACACAACAACAATGAAGCCAAGAAATATTTAGTGCAAACTAAAGTACCTTTTTAGTCTTCGACTAGAAAAATACACCATGATAGTGATGAGTGTGATACAACATTAGCTCCCTTAACTTGATCAACTCCTCTCGATAACGTTGGTTCACTATGTTGATTCTAGAGAATTGTTATTGTCAATTGAATCATATAGAAATTTATTTTCATTTTCATCCTTCAACTTTTCTAAAGAATGAGAATCTTCGATATTAGTAGAATCCTCATAACATTTCTTGTCGTTCACACTACATGGTTTTTCTAGATCAACTTTACTTGTGAAATAATCATACAAAACAAGAACATCCACAGTTACAAAATACTATTTCCGAAAAATGACAAAAATATTAGGTCGATCATAATAACATAGTACAACTTGTGCCATTAGAAATTGGGATTGTTAAAACATCTCCTAAACAATGCTAACACTACAAGGAAAAAGGACATTAGTGAGGGTCATGTTTGTGACAGACCTTTAAGGTCCGTCACCAATTTCACATATGGTGATGGTCCTTAAAAAAAAATCACTGTAAGTGTATATAGTGATGGTCCTTTAAGGTTTGTCATTAAAGCCATTTTCAATGACACTTTTGGTGAGGGTCGTTAAAGGCCTATCACCGATTCTCTCTTTGGTGACACTTCTAGTGACGAAATTTTAGTGACCCTCACCACTGCTCTTTTTTTAACTTTTAGTGACAGTAAAATAATGTTCGTCACCATTGATCATTCCAATGAGTTTTTGATGACGTTGTATGCCTGTTAATATATATTTTTTTCAAAATATAACGATTTAAGGCCATTATTGTGGAGTATTTTTTATGATATTTCCAAGGCCATAGTGGTTAGAATCAATCAATTTTTTAAGAATTAATTAGTGTGTATCATTTCCCTTAAGTAATCACTAGTCGAATAGAGTTTTCCTATGAGTCAACACATGATTCATATCTATTAAGTTTATTATCTATCAAATTCCCTTTAGATAAATTTCCACTAGTGTGTGTAGGAAATATATTATTTAATACATAATCAAGCTCTGACAATTATATTAATGAGAAAGACCTAACACTCCTCAACAATCTGGGCACACCTTAAATTAATGATTTGTCACACACTAACATTTCTTAGCACCTCACATGTCTTGGAACATTTTTGTACCTATAACATCTTGTCATGAAACTGATGCCCAAGTACATGGTGGCATGCGCTAGCACAACATGGAACTCTCCTAGCATGTGTTGGCATGCATGTAGTCCCTAGCATGCCCTGGAACACCTTGGTTGAATGCATTGACATACATTAGCACTTGGCACACAATGCCACTTAGCATGTATTGGGACCTATTATTAGTGTGACTAGCATGCCCCTTTTGAAAAAGATAAAGTCCTGACTTATTAACCTTCTTATGTGCTCATTTCCTTACATTTTAGCTTGGTTCTTCCTTTTGTTGCCTTGACACTTCATGACACATATTGACATACCCTGGCACCCTCCATATCCTTAGCGCTTGGCATGTATTGGCATATCTTGGCACTATTTGGAACATATAATTAGCACACCCTGGAACTCCCTAGCACACTTTGGCACTTATTTACATGTCTTGATATTCCCTAGCATGCCTTACCAATGCTTATAATACCTTTTCACTCCCTCCTTGGCATGACAGCAAGCACTCATTAACACTAGTCCATGGCACACGTTACTCATATTCATTAACTTCCATGAATTTTGACCTAGTTCTCCCTTAATATTTCGTCTTATTACTCCTTACACTCCTAAACATGCATTAGCACTCTTCAACATGCCATTCCACTTCATAGCATGCATAACATTCCTTGACACATATTGGCGCTTGGAAAGTCTTAGCATGTATGGAACACATTGAGATGACTTGGTATGATTTGGCATGGTTTAATATTAAATTTATTTGAGATCAATTTTTGGAAAGTAGATGAAAAGCAACAAAGGAAGACTTGGCACTTAGAATGCACTAAGACTTTGCACTTGGCACCTATTAGCACCTACTGTTGGTGTGCCTAGCATTCCCCTCTTAGAAAAGGTAAATTGATGAATAATTAACCCTCTTATGTGTTCATTTCCTTGTAGTTTAACATGTTTCTCCCTTTTGTTGCCTTGACAGTACTCGCTGGCATGCATTGACACAACCTTGCACATCTTGGCATGCCTTATCACTTGGCACGTCTTATCATGTTTGACATGCCTTCACACTATCTGGCACATCTTAGCATTCACTAGCATGCCTTGGCACTCATGTCCTCACATCTAGCCTTTACATTTTTTCATGACTTGGGAACCCAAACAAGTCCTTGGCTATTGCAGTTCATGTGAAAAAATTGTCCTGCTTCAATCACAACAACTTGACCAATTTCACCTACTACAAGTAGATTGTGCCTTGCTCACTTAAGAACTACCTATAACTCATCTTATGCCACTCATGTCCTATCTCAACTTGTACCATTTAACTATTTACCAAGGCAAGGATCACATGATCTAGCCATGGCCATAAAAAATCTAAGCAACATAGCTTACACAGGCAATATTTCACATGTATGTTCAGTTCATATAAACAATATACCATTAAATGAGAGTTTGCAAGAACCACAAGATTCACAAGGCACACAAGATATAATATGACACAAGCTGAGTGACCCAAAAATTATACACAACAATGCACAATATGTAATTAGCCAAAGTATGCCACATCTCATATAAAAAAAAAAATAACTAAAGGAAAAACAATGTTGTGCCTAGCACAAAGTGATCTCACTTTGTCTAAAACTGTTATTTCGAGCCCCTTATAACAACCGTAAGCTTGCCTCCTATAAATCCTATTCTAAACTTCTCCTAACACACTTCGTCCTTAGCACATTTGAATTCGCTAACACTCCCTTGCACACACTCTTATTTGTTCCTTTCCATGCATTTTGACCTAGTTATCCCTTGATATGACCCAACACTCCCTAACACTCTAGTTCAACATGCATTGACATTTCCCGACATGTGTTAGCATGCCTTTTCATTCCTTTGCATGCCCTGACCCTCCCTAGCTATCATGCCTTCACAACTACCCTTAATTTTCAACATGGGAACACAACCAAGCCCTCGCTTGACTACAAGAGCTTGACCAAGTTATAGTTACTACAACTACACTATATTTCTCAATTGTGTAGCTTGGGAGGTAATCCACAAACCTAGTGATATGGCTTTGTGTGATTTTGGTCACAAAAGGCTTTGTGGGAATATAAGAAAAGAAAAGTGATTTTGGACCCAAGATGGGGTTTAAAATCTAAAATAAAATTAAAAAGGAAAATTAATATTTCCTAAGGTCTAATTGGATAAAATTCGTAAGTTCTAGAGGGTTCCTAAGATGTATAGGAAAAACTATTTAAGGAGTCATTAGGATGACAGAAAGGAGCTCATTTGATCAAGGGGGCGAAGAGACATGTAGTCCTAAAGAGGCCATGATCATTATCATGTATAGCATTCATTAAGATGCCCCAGTATACTTTGGCATGGTTTAATATTAAAGTTATTTGAGATCAGTTATTGGAAAGTAGAAGAGAAGTAACAGAGGATGATTTGGCACTTAGAATGCACTAACACTTGTCACTTGACACTCATTTCCACCTAGTCTTGGTGTGCATAACATGCTCCTCTTGGAAAATGTAAATTGATGACTTATTAACCCTATGATGTGTCATTTCCTTGTATTTTAGCTTGTTTCTCCTTTTTGTTTCCTTGATAGTCCCTGGCATGTATTGTCACACCATTGCAGATATTGGCATGCCTTAGCACTTGACACATCTTAGCATATTTTACATGCCTTAGAACTATCTGGCACATCTTAGCATTCCCTAGCATTCCTTGGCACTCATTCCTTCACAAATATACTTACATTTTTTCATGACTTGGGAACCGAATCAAGTCCTTAGCTACTACAGTTCATGTGACATTAGTCTGCTTCAGCCGTAACAACTTGATCAATTTCACCTACTACAAGTAGATAGTGCCTTGTTCACATAAGAACTTCATATACCTCATCTTAGGCCAATCATGTCCAAGCTGAACTTTTCCCACTTAAGAACTTACCAATACAAGGATCACATCTAGCCATGGCCATAAAACAACTAAGAAACATAGCTTACATAGGCAATATTTCACATGTATGTCTAGTTCATATAAACAGTAGAGAATTATCTGAGAGTTTGCAAGAACCACTGGATACACAAGACACACAACATATAGGCTGGCACAATTTGAGTTCCCCAAAACTTATACATAACAATGTACAATATGGAATTGTCTAAAATAGTTTAAAACATGAGAATTCAGCCAAAGTGTGCCACATGTCATATAAAAATAATAGATTAAGGAAAAATAGTTTTGTGCCCAACACAAAGTCTCCCTTTGTTTTAAATTGATTTATCGAGCCCCTTATCACAATCGTAGGCTAGCTCTTACAAATCCTATTATGAACTTTTTCTAACACACTTCATCCTTGGCACACTTGAATTCACTAAGACTCCCTGGAACACACTCTTATTTGTTCATTTGCATGCATTTTGACCTAGTTCTCCCTTGTGATAACTCGACACTCCTTAACACTACTCAACATGCATTGACATTGTCCAGCATGTGTTAGCACACCTTTTAATTCCTTGGCATTCCATAATGCTTCCCTATTATCATGCCCTCACAACTACCCTTTCTTAATTTTCAACTTGGGAACCCAACCAAGTCCTCGCTTGACTATAGGAGCTTGAACAAGTTACGATTACTACAACTAGACTATGTTGTTAAATTGTGTAGCTTGGGAGGTACTCCACAAGCCTAGTGAGATGGGTTTGTGTGATTTTCACCACAAAATGTTTTGCGGGAAAATAACCCAAGAAAAGGGGTTTTGGACCTGAGATGAGGTTTAAAATCTAAAAGAAAATTAAACAGAAAAACAATATTTCCTAAGGTCTAAGTAGATAAAATTCGTAGGTTCTAGAGTGTTCTTAAGAGGCCTAGCTAGGAAAAGCTATTTAAGGAGGCCTTAGTATGAAGGCAAGAACATCAAGTGAGAAGGAGTTCATTTTATCAAGGAGGCTAGGAGAGATGTAGTCCTAAAATAGGTCTAGTTAGAGGTCCAAGTAAGTGTTGCTAAAGGGAGGCCATGATCATCCACCAAGAGCAAGATAATCATGTGAGGGTTCACAAGAATGTCACATACCTTAATGGGTTAGATATAGGAAGTAGGATGGCATATTTTTGGTTCTCCTAGGGTATATAAAGCTCAAGAGAGGCGGCTCATGAGAATTTGGGCATGTGATTTTAGTGGTGTTTCTGTGTGAAGTCCGCATCAAATTTTGAAATAGTAGAGAGGGTTGAGACCCTACCTTACTAGGTTGTTGGTTACTAGGTTGCGAGGTCTGTGATAAATACCAACACAAATGGAGGAGGGTTTTCTCTAGAATTTAGGGCCATAACATAAGTAGTCACAGGTGTAATATTGACTAAAGTAACAATATTTTGAGGGTCGTAGAGATCTAAAGTTCAGGTCAATATTTAGTCAAAGAAATGACGAGAATCTATGGATCCATATGAGCTAGGCTGAGTCTCTTATGGAGGAAAGAGTTTTATTTTTTTCTATGGGTGGATATGTTTTGTTCTAAAGCAATGAGAATAGAAGTATAATTCCCTATTTAGGGAGGTTTCCTAGGATGTTCAATCCATAAGGTATGTCATTAATACTGTGACAAATTTGCATAGAAGAAGAGGGGTTGTGACCCTTAGAGAGAGGTTATCTCTGGAATAAATACCACAAATTTGGAAGATGGTTTTCAAAAGTATGTGCAGAGATAGCAAATCCAAAGGAAGGTGGAACCTGAGTAGAAGATGGAGCAGAATAAATGTGTCATATGAGGAATGGATTGACATGAAGAGGAGTTGATTTTTTTGGACTGTCCATAGTGTTTTGGACGGAGATCTGAAGAAGCCTTTAAATAGTTAGTCAATGTACTGCTAATGGATGATTTATGACCCTAGTTCAGTCATCTACAAATTGTTAGAAGGATTATAAGATGAGTAGTTCAGATTTGTTCATAGATTGGACAACAAAAAATTGGTACACAAGAATAGTGATTTTGAGAGGACTCAAATCACTATTAGGTGGCATATTTGAAGAGCCCTAGATGATGGTAGTGTTATGGGAACTAGATTAGTAAAAAAATTTACTGTGGTTGGGAAAATTGATGGCATTCCAAGTAAAATTGGAGGGTTGCTAGGTGACTATCAAAGAAGAGCTATAATTCATGCACTTGTGAAGGAAAACAAGACTGGTAGAAGGGTAGGTGTATTGGGCCTAAGGACGTGCGAATTTGAAGGAATAAAGTAGCAGTCAAGTGGGCTAGCCAACTAGCCCTAGTTCACTATATTGTAGAGTATTGCGTCATTGAGAAGAAGGGAAACCTCCATATCCCTAGACTTGTCATCTTGGAGCAGCAATATGGAAAAATTGGGCAGACCAAAGAGTTGTTCACAATAGAGTTGTGAACAACTAATCTAAAACTTTAAGTGTTGCAGACCTTAAAGGAAAAAAGAGGTAGATAGAGGGAAAAAAAATTTAGCCGAGTTTAGTAACATAAAGGAGTTTAGTTCATTGATAGAGGCAGATTGAGGAGTTTCATAATGGGAGGAAAGAGGACCTGCCAGATGTGTTCAAGACATGTGGATTGACAGGGCTATGTGTGTCCACCATAAAAAATTGAGTCAAGTGTTGTCTTGTTCAAGGTATATTGGTTGTCAAAGGACTAACACCAAGCCCTAGTTGTATTCCTTGCATCAGTGTGATTCTAAAGGGCCATCATCCCTGGTACGAGAGCTCTAGTCTATTCTATTACATTTTTTAATTTAACGAAGAAAGGTTTCAAAAAGTTAAAAATTTTCATGTGCACTAATTGATTCCCTGATGTGTGTAGATTTCATTGTGAAAGTTGATGTGTTGTGGCACTTGAATGTGTTTGCATCAAAGATTCTAAGACCAAACCCAAATTCTCATGCGTCGTGGAAATTCAACATATGCCTTGTTCACCTAAGAACTAAATGTAACTCATATTAGACTACTCATGTCCAATATCAATTGATCCCACTTAACAAGCTACCAAGGCAAGGCTCGTCACATACAATTGTGGTTGTAAAACAACTAAGAAACATAGTTTACATCTTGACATTCCATAACACCTGAAATGTATTAAATGCCTTGGAATTATGTGGCATGTGTTAGCATCCCCTACATTCCTTGACATGATTTTACACTCCCTAACACATCATAACACTTCCTGACACAACTTGGTAGTTTAACATACCTTGGCATTGCCTAGCATATTTCCATGCATTTTGATCTAGTGCTTCCTTGTGTTTACCTGACACTCCCTAACACTCCCTAGCATGCATTGGCACACCCTAACACCTAGCACATATTGGCATGCCACCCTAGCACTATAGCATTCATTGGCACTACCTAGCATACCTTTTCACTCTCTCCTTAGCACACCTAGAGCTCGTTGAAAATCCCAATCACAAACTCGTATTCATTCATTTTCATACATTTTTACCAAGTGCTCCCTTGTGTTTCCATATCATTCCTTAACACTCCTTGGCATGTTTTGGTACACCCTAACACCTGGGACATCTTGGCATGTTTCCCTAGCCTCTAGCATGCCTTAACACTACCTAGCATACGTTGTCAATCCCTCCTTAGCACACCTGGAAATCACTAACACTTCCAATCACAAACTCTTATTTGTTGATTTCCATGCATTTTGACGTATTGTTCCCTTGTGTTTCCCTGACACTCCTAGTTAACACTTCCTTGCACGCATTGGCACATCTTGGCTGCATCCCACCCTAGCACTATATCATTCCTTATTACTGCCAAGCATGCCTTATCACTCCTCCTTATCACACATGGAACTCGTTGAAACTCCTTGTCACCCACTATTATTCATTCATTTCCATGCATTATGACATAGTGCTACCTTGTGTTTCTCTAGCACTCCATAACACTCCTTGGCACACATTGGCACACCCTAGAACTTGGAACAACTTGGCATGCTTTCCTAGCACTCTATCATGCCTTTGAATTTTCTAACATACCTTTTCACTTCCTCCTTAGCACACCTAGAACTTGATAATACTCCCTCCTTAACACATGGCATGTCTTGGCATGCTTGGAATGCCTTGGAAATATCTGGCACATATTAGCACACCCTGACACTTCTTGAAATTCCATAACATTCCTTAGTATTCCTTCACTCCCCCATTTCCACGCCTGACACTCGCTGACACCCCCAACATACCCTCTTATTCATTCATTTCCATTATTTTTGACTCGATGATTTATGTTTGATGGGGTGCATGTCTAGAAAGAGTTCCTTTAAGAGAATAAAAAAATTATCTCACCATTACTGACATAAGTAATTGAGAAATTCTACTTGAATGACATTAGGAAACTACACAATATATTTTAAGAATGGAATTTTTATGGTTTTTTGTTATGGTGTGAGAATGTTAAGAATTGAGTGGTCAATAAGGTGTGTGAATGCTTATAATACCTTCTCACTCCCTCCGTGGCATGGCAACTATCACTCATTGCCACTCCATGAAACACCGTCATATTCATTCACTTCCATGTATTTTTACCTAGTGCTTCCTTGTGTTGTCCTAGTACTCCTTAACACTCCTCAACATGCATTGGCACTCTCTTACCATCAACATGTAATGGCACTTAATTATGAAATCCCTAATTTGGAGCCTTAACATTGTATTTTAGAAGTTATATTCCAATGATAACAAGTGCAAAATCTGATGATGCCCTTCCAACTTGCATGTATTGTACCAATTAAACTATTGTAGCCCAAGTTAAGATACAATAAGCTAATTAGAATTCCAAATGAAGCTAGAACAGTTCCTATGAGGTAGTTAGCTAAGAGAGACAATACCGAAAGGTTTTTCATTAACCCAATCTCAGGAGGGATTTTTCCTTCCAATAAATTCTCTGAAAAATGTACTATCAAATAATAAATATGCTTGCATTACTAGGTGTTGTGTAACCTATGCAGCCTCTCAGGATGGTTGAAAGTGTGCTACCGCGAAGCTGTGGATCGATTAATTGTGCAATTCCAAAATCATTGAAGTGCGCCTATGGTGATTAATTCCACACATGGAGTATTTTGAGCTAGGCATTTCTTTTTCTAAATTTTTTTTTGGGGTGTCACTGAATTGGTGGAATTCTAAAATTAATGACATTGTAAATTATGTAGGAGTTTTGTTGCTTTTATTATAGAGGCTAAATTTTGCAAGGAGAATATAGGGTTTGTAGGGTCTTAGGGGGAAAGAAGCATCAATTTATAGCTCTTTGATATACTAAAGAATATGGATTATATGAGTAGTTGATCTGGATTATATGAAATTGAATCCACCTTGAGATGGAGGTTGTTATGACTCTTGAAGCCTCATCCTTCTTCCTGTTGATGAAATTTTTTTATTAGTTATCCCTTGGATAAGAACAACCATTTTTGTAAATTCCTATGACGCTTGACTCTTCAACAATGTTCCCATGTATTTGTGCCAAAATTCCATAATTGTGCCCATTAAAATTTATAAGAGCTATACTGAAACTCATAATGTTGACCCATTGATTTGATCCTAGATTTAGTTTGCAATTAGAAACCTAGAACCAATCCACTACAAAAATATGAATTTTTAAGAGAATCTACAACTTGCATAAGACTTGTAGGCAACATGCTACATCTCAAACCATTATCTATAATAACATGTTGGAGAACTGAGGGATTTTGTATATTAGAAAACTTGTATTCTTAAATAGAGGTGGTGTCTAAATACATTGTTACAACACCTAAGAACAACCAAACATAGTTCAACATACTAAGAAGTGTAAGAAACAAAATTATTTCCATACACAACACATATAATATGCTGCTCACCATATAATAAATACACCCATAAGACCATATTTTTTAGCACCAATATGTAACCAACACAATCCATACCTTGCTTAACATAAAATGAATTCTTTGCATGCACTATCTATTTTTGGTTGATTGATCAGTTAACTAGATGATCACTGAGTTAGACTGAAGTCCCACTACACAATTGATCTTCCACTAGTTCCTCCAAAATTTAGAACTAGTTTAACTGAAAGCAACTTGAAATAACTGACCTTGATTGCTATATATTAGCAATCACACATGCTTAATTGAACTCCAAATCCTCTAACTCGAATTTACTAAGCTAAATTAGTGACAAGATCCATTTCACCTCAGTTAACTGCCTCCAAGCTGTTTGTTGATGTGGAAATTCAATTTTTCTCAATTTGACCAAGGCAAAGTGAAATTGAGATTTTCTTGTTGCATTTTTCAACAATAGGAATTTCCCTACTCTATATAATGTTTTCCCTCAAGCAAGTATGGTAAAAAATGTGTTTTTTATTGTTGTTGATCACTTCCTTTGGACGGGAATTTCAACACCCTATAAGAAGACTGTTGAAACAAAATCCACTCATAAGTTATTCTTCGAGAATATTTTGGTTCATTTTGGGTTGCCAAAGGCCATATTTCTGGATAGGGATAGTATGTTACTCGTTATTTTCTATTTTAACCTCTGGTCCATGAAAAACATCAAGCTTGACCAAATCTGTGACTACCTTCCATCCCTAGATTGATAAATAAAAAGTACCCGATATGATTATTGTAGATTTCCTTAGAGTATACAATTGTGATGATCCACATACGCATGTTGAAAGCCTTCCGTATTTTCAACAGAAATTTGACATAACTCTTCATTTTTCTATTGCCCACATGCCTTTTCAAGTGTGCTTGGGGTCCCAAAAAATTGACACAAATTGATGTAACTATATTCATGGAATAACACATGAATATACCTCCCAAACTTGGAACGAGGTAAGAAATGAAACCAATTTTGAGGAATGTATCTAACAAATTCAATAAAGATTTCATGATATTTTATAGAAAGTTGCGAACTCCAAATATAAGTAGATACACAATCCATTCAGATCCACATAAGTTTTAGGTTGGTGATGAGTTATGGTTGGACTTGCATAAAGAGAAATTGACAAACTCCTAGAAGAAGCTCATGCCATTTTGATACGAGCCTTACACCATCACCAAGGCTATGGGTGAGAATTATTTCAAGGATAGTCGTAGGATGATTTATATTACTTCAAATGTATATGTTAGGATGATTTATGCTTGATGGGGTGCATGTCTAGAAAGAGTTCCTTTAAGAAAATGAAAAATATGATCGCACGATTACTTACATAAGTAATTGTGATATCTACCTGAATGACATGAGGTAACTACATAAGAGATTTTAAAAGTGACATTTTTAAGGTTTTTTTATATCAAGGTATGTGGATCATTATGTTTTTTTTCCAAATCATTTACATATGAATAAATTTTTTAAATAGTACATCACTCTAATATTATTTCTCTTACATGCTCCTGGGTTATAATTCAAAGCATCATAGGTACTAAAATTCATGAAACTCTTGTTTTTTTTCTCTAAATAAATAAAACTCGCAAGTGCGCTACTTTTAATATTCAAACTTGCACTATTGTTAAGACTACTTCCTCTAATTGTTATTTTTCCTCCATAAGTAAGCTGACTACGAGGTGGAATTGAACCATTATTAACACGCTAGTGTAGTGTTACCTATTTGAATTTAAGAAGCATAAGGGGAGGGGTTTGTATAAGGCCAACTTTTCTATTGTCTAGTGCCATGCCCACTACTAGGTTCTCATCCTCTGTTGCCCTTAGGATATGGTTTCCCATTAGTTCATTTGATTCTTTCTCATTCACAATCTCATCTGACATTGCATCCAACCTGCTACTTTGTAATCACATATCTCTCGTAACCTCACTCCAGTGTGTTCATTAGACCTCATTGAGGTGCATTGACTACCACTCTTTATTGAGCTATATTTTATCGTCAACCCTTTGTTTCACAACCATTCTCTCACCAACTCACCTTTCCCATTGAAATTCTCCAACTCTCTCATCTTCACTTCACTACTTTCTTCCTATTTAATATACTTTTGCAAATCCTCATTGCCTTCTTCATTTTCTCACATCAAGTTAAACCACCACTCATTATTTATCTCTACTTCCTCAAAAATTATTCAACTTGCTTTTTAGCTTTTGCGTCCTTTATAGACATTTAGTCTTTTGAACTCCAATATTTTCCAACCCCATTGTAACCCATTACTTAATGCAAATTTTTACACCACCATACCATAATCAAAAAGTTAGTAGAAACATATTTTCCTAATTCTTGTATAATGCGTTCAATAATGTCTCTCAAAACCCCTTTTCCTTAGCTTTTGAGTAAAACTAGTTCATGGGATTTTTGTTTTTCGAATATCATTTTTTTTTGTTTCCCTCATCTATTTCCCTCGCATTGCAGGGTTTGTCAGATGAAGGAGAAGGAAGGGCGCGTCCATGCTATCCCAAATTTGATTTGATACACTTGGTTGAACTCAAGAAATTGGATTCCTCGTGCCTTCAATCACGGTGATTTCTAACCTGAGACTACCACGGAAAGCTCTATTAGCTCCATTAAACCGAGGGGTTCAAGTGGGCTTATCAGAAGAGGCATGGATGTCCACGATCACAATCACTTCCAGCGAGATGAACTACCTCATTTTTCGTTATCTCCATGAATCAGGTGAGAGTTTGTATTCAACACATTTCAGTGAAACCGTTTTATTTTATATGAACATCGCATGTAAAATTGTTTTTCAAGTCAATTGTTTGAATCTTTCCATGTAAGTGCCAAAGCTTTCAAAATTTAGGGTAATTCCAGACTTCGTATGCTTCTTACTCTTCTCTGTAAGATTCGAAGCCTTGGCGCACTGGTGAAAGAGTTGTGTATATCATGTAACCATAAATTTTTTGTAGCTTAACGTGGAAGTGGAGGACTTGAGCGATTTCGAAACGTAAATCACAGCAAAGACATAAATCTTTCTGAAACCCTAAGTGGAATTGAAGGTATTATATCGTGGTTATAATCCTAGAAGGAAAAATTTGCAGTTTCGCAGTATTGATTAAAACCCTTGCATGCTAAATATTTTGATTCGACCTTTAGTACAATTGTGGTGAGTGTAATATTGTCAAAATTGCTTTACGATTTTCATAAAACATTTCACCAAGGAAATCCCTCTTTTAGATTGATTGAAACCCTATAAATAGTTTTATATATTTGAAAATATTGATCGGGACCACTGTTGAAAACTTGGCTGGGGTAACCAAGTCAGATTACTGTCGGATTTGCAAAAATTTTGTCAAAAAATTGGTCAATAAAACATTTATAGCGTACGCAAATTTCACCCAAAAGAATATCGTACTCTCCTACTTTGCAAGAAACTTGTCAAAACCTTGCACATTTTTGTTTTAAATGTACACAGAATTTCACCCAAATTTTTTTACCAGGTTTCTGTGGAGTCAATTTTTCTAAGTCTGGATGCCAACTTTGCGAGTTAGCGTTGATTTCTCAAAACCAAAACTGCTTGTCGAGTTTTTTCCGAGTCAAACTTTCTATGAGTCCGGACTCGAAGTCAGACTCAAGTGTTGTTGCTGATTGTTTCTCAAGTTATTTTTTCCAAGTTTTTGACTTGGCCCCCCACGCCTGACAGTGAGTAGGGTATGATAACTGAGTCCAAATGATACCTGGTGAGTTTTACCACTATGATTTGGGTCTTGGTAATAGTTTACAGTGTGCACTCTGGAAGCTCTTCTACGATTATCACAAAAACAGGGCAATGTAAAGTGGGATCAAGCCTTGTAATAGTGTTCGTTTAAAACTTTATTTCTTCTCCATGAGTATGATTGTCTTTCGTCGGCTGTGTAATTTTTCTTCACAGTTACCGGATATCATGATGTTACATAATTGTTTCAATCTTCTATTGTAGTATTGATCACACCAAGAGTAATGCTAAAAAAGGTCTGACATAAAAAACTGTTGACATCACACAGTCACACAAGCATAGATCCATCTTAGCACAGTATTTATTGAGTGCTGAGAGATTTGTAGGTGGAGTTTTTATCTCCCCTAGTGTGCAATAGATCCGGGGTTGAGATGGATCAATAGTAAAATAAATCTCTCTGGTTGGATTGATTGAAATTATTCTTGAGAGATATTTGTATCACTCAAAATATTTATTCAGTCTTGGTAACTGTTTATTCATTGTTGAAACTTCTCAAAGAATAGCAGGGAAAAGGAAAATATAGAATTGGTTCATATTTTGGGTGAATTTGGATCAAACAAAATCTGCGTTACAACAACTTTTTGGCATAAAGGGATGAGATTCTTAGATAGCAGACAAATACCTTCAATATTTCAACAAAAAAGTGGATGGAGAAAGAAAATTATTATTAAGTGAACAGCTAGAAATGACACAAAAAAACAATAGTGCTAGTGATGTAAAAATTCAAATTATCATACTTACTATTGTAATTCAAAAGCTTCTAGATGAGATCAACATGAGTCATCAGCATACGCCTACAGTAGTATCTCACCAACTCTAATGCATCAAGAGCGTCCCTAAGAAATATATTAAAAAGGCAATGAATAAATAATAAGATTGTAATGAAAAACAAATATTTTCCAATAGGGCTTTACACTGCAATAGGGCATCCAATGATGCAGCCATAAGATTCATGCCACCCAATGCAAACACAGATTACTTAAAATCATGAAACGGTGAACAAGAATCTTACCAACTATTTATTCAAATTCTCATGGGGTATTCATTCCAACAAAATTGTAGAAACAATGATTATCAATTTTTAAAAGAAAAGCATTCCAAAGTTTTGCGGACAGGGATAAAATTAACTAAATTCAAGGTTGTAGAAAAATCACGATTGCTAACAAACCCCTCAATTCCATTACCTTAGTAAAAGATCAAACGGTGTGCATTCAACATGCTAAAATTAACGACTTTGAATAACTAGATCAACATATTTACAAACCTTTTATTCATGTAAAAGCACAACCTTTCTCTATGTCAGTTGAACAATGGCCTATCATCATACAACACAGTCCAACATGGTACTAGAATATGCTATTTATATATTCACATGTATAATATTCACAAACCATCCATAGATATGATAATAATTTTAAATATTAGGAAAACGTTCACACAATAACCATTAACTTATGGCTAATTTGTCTCCATCACAAGAACAATGACCTATCATCATTGAGCATAGTCCAAAATGGTAATGGAATATGCTATTTATATATGCACACACATGATACTCTTGAAGCCATCTAGCAATATGAAGACAAGTCCAAAAATATTAGGGGAGCGCTTCATAATAATCGTCCAGAAATTTTACCAACTTGTTTCACTCCTCTCTAAAGTTGCAAAACAAAAAGGCAAAGATAAGACTATTGATGAATAAACTTAAAAGCGAAGACTATCAAATTTGATGGATAAACTTAGTGCAATTCGTGTTAAAAAAAAAATTATACAAATTAACTTAATTACATAAAATTGAGCCCTCCTAGGGTGCTGATGGTAAGAAATCAGTATTCTCTCGTCAAATATTAGTTCTCTAAAGTTGTTTGTTTTCAATTTTTGTATGATTTTCCTTGACAGTTAGTTGGAAGGGCAAGAAATTTTTCTTTCGTATTTTGTGGGTTAGGTTAGTCAAATAAGGTTTGGAACTTTAGTTATGTTCTTTTCTTGGTCCTAGGAAAATAAGGGAGAAGGGAGAAAACAATGTGACACTGGGGATGCCTAGATGAGCTTGGCATGGGAAAGACATCCTTTGATCTTATTGGGACTTTAATTTACACAGTGGGAAAATGGGGTCATCCTTGGTGCCAAATGGGGTTGTCCTTGGGCATCCACAATTTCTTGTGATGTCTGTGAATGCAAGGGAAAATGTTGACAATGTTGAAAATAACATAAAGAAGGAAAGAAACAAGTGGTAGTGCTGCTACGACACGCATATAACAAAACATTGTGTCGCGATAAAAAAAATAATCAATAGCTTGCCAAGAAGACTGAGTGAGATAGGAAGATTTGGTAATGGAGCTAAAGATGTCAAGGGCTTCTGAGTTTGATGATCGATGGTGATGGAGGTGAATTGGGCATTGGCTTTCTATTGAAGCCCCTTGGAACTAGTGGTGGGATTATTTTTTTATCTTGAGGGGGAGGGATGTAAAAGTGAGGGATACTCCTAGCATCCAAGGTCGAAAGAAAGAAACTTTGAATAAATCTCTGGTTTCTCTTGTGGAACTGGGAGGTAAATGGATGTGCTAGTGGTAAAGATAATAGTAATAGTTATAATCAAGGAGATGTAAAATGCTTACTTTTGAAGAAGGGTTAGCTCCCTCTTAATCTTGGACTTGTTCACCAACCTAGTTCTTACAATAGCATGGTGTCATTATCAACAAGAGTTAGATCTACTTTTTACAATGGAAATGATTAGATAGGGTTTTGTTCCTAGGGTTCATCTTAGTCCAAACTAGTGAGTTAGATGCAAAGCCCTAGAGTATTTATTGAGAATCCTTCTATACATGAGATTTTCATTCCTTGATCATAAATAAATTAGCAAAGAAAGACTTCAAAGGCTATCATAACAGTGATTTCTAAAATATATCTACACAAACTCTTATTACTATATTTCAAGAGATCATTATCTTAGCGTTACTACTATTGACATTGAGAATAGTTTACGTGTACCTCTTTTAACTTCCCCCATTCTCCATTATTGCCTTCGAGTATGATACTACTATATTTTAATTTGTAACGTCTTGGGGTTGCTTCAAAAGATATGCTTACTCTAAATTCAAACTTCTCTGTCCATATAGTTTTGCAACTTGGTCTTCACATTGATCTCACTAATTTGTCCTTCAAGCTCGGCTATAAGCCACAGAGATATCTTTGAGCTACTTTCAGTGTCCTTTATCTTTCAATATCAAATAGGTCGGCTTCAAGAATTGAATTTGTCTTTATTTTATGTATGAGAAGGGTGTTATTTTCACAAAATTGTGTCACAGATTCCCTATACCCTCACAGTCCTTATGAAGAGATATAATGTTGCTACATATTCTAGTGTCACAGATATGGGCCTTATATCATCATAATGAATTCTGTCACGAAGTAACATCCCTCAGGTTTTCGCACAGGATGCCACTAAATTCTGATTCTTGATGATTCCAAAAATTTTGTATGTCTTTGTATAGTTCAGATCACAAATATACATGTTCTACTTGTCATAGAGATGCTCATACTTTTCACAAATGTAAATTTTTTCATTAAGTGTAGCTTCAGACTTGGAATTGATCAGAATCTTGGCTTTTATTCACAGTAATGATTTTGGTCCCTTCTATAGACTATGTACCTTAGTCTTTTGGTCCTGTAGCATAGAGTAGATCACAGACTTTTGATTCATTTTGCACAAAGGTATAGAGATGCTCAATCATTTATGTCACAAATAAGACTTTTTTTGCATGTCTTTAATTTCATCATTTGTACATTTAAATGCCTCAGAGACGATCCACATGGTTTTGGTTTCTTTTAACTTTAGATCACAATACACTTCTATCCTTCGTCTCACAGTGCCACAGATTTGCATTGATTACGAATATGATGGTATTTTTAGATGTCAAAGATGGATAGCCTCCCAAATGAGTCGATCTGCCTTATATAGTGTTAGATATACCTTGTATCGTTTCATGTTGGTGTGATCATTGATGCCTTGAATCTTCAAATATTTGTTGCTATAGTAAGCTTCAGATACCTCATAGAAGTGTCATAGAACCTTTTTGTATTTATCGAAGAACAGTATCTCAGATATCTGTTTTTAATAATTTTCCCAAACAAACTTTCTTCAATCATTATGGCAATTTTGGACTTGTTCATACTCTCATACTAGCCTTAGAACTCAACAATAATAGATGTCAGCTACAGGATTTTGGTTACTCAAACTATACAAATATCATGAATACACTTGGTCTATTTGATTCAGAAAGGAGCTCACAATCATGCTTAGATTGCCACTGAAAGTATTGTCACAATAAGTTGTCTTCTTTTAACAGATTTCATATAAGCCATTTGATTTTTCTTTGAGTACTTTGTAGATTATAAAGATAATGACTTGTATGCTTATCATAGGAGAAGGTGCCTCTGAAATTCACATTAGTACAGGAAACTTACTTCATAAATCAACATAGAGACTCAAATATGTGTACCTATGCCAAATGTTTTCTCGACAACATAGATATGAATTCCATCCTTGATTTACAGAGATAATTCCATAGAGTCTTTGCATGTATTATAGGTCTCTTTTTCTAGCCCTTAAGTATTTCAGTCCTTCCTTTATTGATGAGCTCAGTTCACAAGAATATTGATGTCTTTCTTCAACTTGAATCATAGAGGTATTGTGCCTCTTTCAATTCATATTTTAAGGAAATGATGTCACAGAATTTGTATGATACTTTTATTAAGGTGCCACAGGGATAAGAAAATAAGCCAAAAAACTGTTATCTTCACTTTTCCTTTCCTTCAACCTATCTTTGATACCATGTTGAGAAATCAAGATGCTTGTAGATTAGGGTAGATTTATCTTAACTTGATAATTAATTGTGAATTTTGTTGGCTTCTTGTTACTTATGTTAACTTCTTCATCAAGAAATTACCAAAAGTACAAAACATGAAAATCACAAAGAGACAAAGAACACAAGAAATTAGGCTCCAAGCCAAGGCAAAACCCCACAAGGGGGAAAACCCAAGAAAATCCTCTTCTTACATAATCAGATCAAAGTGAGATATCCAAGACCCAAGACCAAGACCGAGATTGCCACAAAGACCGAATTCAACCCTCCTCCCATCCATTTCCAACAAATCATGGTCAAAAGAAGTCAATGTTGGTCAAATCTCATAAATCTGGTCATATCCTAAAATTTCGGGCCTGCAATACCATAAAAATTAACTCAGAAAATTCCCATGCATGAATAACAGATTATCCTGGCTATACTAATAGAAAAGGAGCTGGGAAAAAAGCCGGTGAAACATTCTTCTTGGGAAAGTGTCAAGCTTATAAGTTTTTCCTAGGGTAAAAATATACCTGGAATAAGTTCTTTGTTTGATTGTTTCCTTTGTAGGTTTTCATTTTTAAGTAGGTTGCTTATACTCTCAAACTATCATTTCTTGGGGTAAAAATTACCTGCAATAAAGCTGTGTGTTTGTTAATTTCCTAAGCAGGTTTTCTTTATTACATGGTTTTCTTATGTTCTGAAAATAACATTTTGCAGTCCATACATTCTTGCTAAGTATGAATTAATGGCCATTCCAGCTGTATTGAAAAATGTTTCTTCTGAAGCCTCGGAAAAAAGCTTTAATGAGGATATTTTGGAACCTGAATCTGAAAGGAAATCAAGGACTTCTGGTGAAATCAAAAAGCTAAATTCAGGACCTTCATTTAACTACATTAATATGCTTGCAAGTGATGAAATCATCCGAAGTGATTGATTTCCAAGGGAAAGGAATGACACCCTCCATTACAACGCACGGCCTTGGAGATTAAAAACATTGATTCCTGAACAATCAGATGAGGCTATAAACATGAAAGGTGATGCAATCAAGAGGAAAATGGCACGCTCTAAGAGGGCTATTTCGAAGTTTAAATCTCAAATACAACCAAGGATGATTTCTAAACAATCATATGAAGCTATAAACATGAAAGGTGATTCAATCAAGAGAAAAAGGGCATGTCGTAAGAGGGCTACTTCTAATCTTGAATCTCAAATACAAGCAAGGAAGTTTGCTGAAGCAGAAAACATAGGTTTGGAGATGACATCGAATCACTTAATGGCCATTCCAGACATTATTTGCAAGTAGGAATTAATGGAAGCCTCTCCAGAAAATTTTGAGGTGGAAAATTTTGAACCTGAATTTGGAAGCCAAGCCATGATGGCAGGTAAAATGGCAAAGGCAGATTCAAGGAAAATCTTTATAAGCAGTCCAGACATTCTTAATGTGGGGGAGTTAACAGTCACATTGCCAAACATTTCCACTGTAGCCTCTGCATAAAACTTTAAGGTGGATATTTTGGAACTTGAATCAGGATTTCAAGCAAGGATGGGAGGTGAAATGGAAAAGGTGTATTTAAGGACTTCATTTAAATGCTCAAAGGTGATTGCATATGAAGAAATCAGTAAAAGTGGTGAATTTCCAAGGGAAATGAATGACATATTCCGTCTAAACAAACAAACATGGAGATTAGAAACAAAAGTTGCTGAACAATTATATGAAACATTAAACTCGAAGCAAATTTCAAATATAAAATGGAATAAAGTACTTAAGAACCCCATTTTGGAGCTTGATTCTAAAAGACAAGCAAAGAATGTTAAAGAAATAGAAAAATATGGTTCCAAGAAGACATTAAATCACATAAGATCTATTCTAGACATTCACTATAGAAGGGTTTTAATGGCCATTCAAGTCGTATCACCGAATGTTTTTTTGAAGCCTATGCAGAAAAAATTAAGACAGATATTGTGGAATTTGAATATGAAATGCAAGAAAGTATTGTAAGAGAAATGGCAAAGTCGGATATACAGATATTTTTTACAAGGAGTCCAGACTTCTTTTACAAACAGGAATTAATGGCCATTCAAGTCATATTGCCAAACATTTCTTTTGAAACATCTATAGAAATTATTAAGGGAAATATATTGGAACTTCAATCTGTAAGACAAGTGAGGATGGCAGGTGAAATGGGAAAGTCGTACCCAGATATTTCATTTAAGTACTTGAAGATGGTTGCAGATAAAGAAATCAATCAAAGTGGTGAAATTGCAAGGGAACAGGAAGATACCCTCCATCAAATCTCGGAGACTTGGAGGGTAGAAAAAAATATTGCAAAACAATTAGATGAAGCTTTAAGCTTGAAACAATCAGATGAAGGAATTAAGAGAAAATAGAAACGACTGAAGGAGGCTATCTTGGAGCTTGAAAGTGAAAGGAAAGCAAGAAAGGCAGCTCAAAAATAAAAACAATGTTTGGAGACAACGCTAAATCACTTGAACGTGATTTTAAATAGAGAACTAAAGAAAAGTGACAAATTCAAGAGGCAGAGAGATGAGGTTCTTTGTCAACTAGAAGAAGCTTGCAGAGAAAAAGAAAACATTGCCAAGCAATTGGATGAAGTATCTAGGGAAAGGAATGATGCACTCAATCAAAATGAAGAAACTTGGAAAGAAAATAGAAGGGTTGCAATAAAATTAGCTGAGGTTTTGAGATTGAATGAAATTTCAGTTAGCCAAAAGGATGCAAGAATTTTGGAGGCTCTATCAAAACTTGAATTTGAAAAGATCAGGCAATTGCACGTTCGTGTATTGCAAGATCTTTTCTTGCACATATGCAGCCCACTTTAAAATTTCATGAATATATTTGAAGGCTTCATTCACTGTGCTGCGATTTCGTGCCTTCATTTGCCATATAAACAACTTATGGCTGCTAAGAGATGCATAGAGATCCTTGAATTTCATTGCCACATAATAGTAAGCTTGATGCTCTAGTGACTGATTATTGTGGTGTGCCTCCACTGGACTAAAATCCTTAAACTGATCACATACAGTAAGTGGCACTTTGTTAATTTTCTCCTCAAAAATGTCATATTTATTTAGTAATAGAATGAATGGTGTATCTCTGAAACATGAATGCTCCACAACATTCTCAAAAATTGATTTACTGAAGGTCATCTTATTTCTCAGCCTACTTTTGGTCATATTCACTTATAGCAACACAGAATAGTACAACTTGTACATTCTCAAATATTTCCACCCACTTACATCCTTCTTTTAATCCTTTATTATTTACTCCAATAAGTTGATACTTCAAAGTTGGATTTGGACAATCAAAGTTTTCATTATAAGGTTCTGACATTGGACTGCAATCATCAGTTGAAAATTCTATAAATGCTAACCCATTACTTTGAGTCACTCCAACATATAAAATGTGAGATTCTGACGAATTGTATGCATTACTTGATACCTCAACAGCCCGTTCCTAGAAGTGACCAGCAACATCAGGGAGGACATGCAACTCATTTCTTCTTGCATACGTAGCCTGAATTGCAGGGTCCCTCCACATTTCATAAACTATTGGGGCATACTCACGTGTTGCAGCTGGGAAAAAACCATCTAAATTCTCCATTTCCATAATTTCCAAAAGCCAATTGGAAAAATGTTTCAATTTTGGATTGAGAGAGTAAGTACATTGAGCAGCTTCTTTATCATCACTTTCATCTGAGGCAGAAACTTGTTCATGTACACTGGAACCATCCATATCTGCTAAGATTTCATCCTCAAAATGCTCATGCCCCTCAAGCAATATGCAAAGGTATTTATATAGGTTTATCTATATCATCAGTTCGATGTTTTTCAGCTCCTCCTGTGAAAAATTCTCACCCTTGTAGAGAAATGTTTCATGCTTGAAAATTGTACTAGCACCAGAGCCTTCATATCCAAGTAACAAGAACTTTTGAATCTTCTTCTGCTTCAAGCATTCTTGGACAGAACTGTTGGAATGATTATCTATATTTTCACTCGAGCCCTCATAGTTACTCTAAGGGGTAGGTAACGATAGTAAAGAGAATATCAACCTTGTTGAGAAATTAGGGTGTTTAATTCAATTTCTCTTTCATGATAATTAATTGTGAACTTGTTATGCTTATTTTACTTAGATCTTATCTTTGTTAGCTTATTACGTCTTTCATCAATTCAATTATCAAAACAAAAGAGACACAAAGTTTAGGCTCTTCAACCCAGGGCCAAAAGCTCTCCCTCTTGGAGAGGAAAACCCAAAACAAATTCTTCGTATATATATTCCATTGACGAGTACCATAACCATGAAATAGACCCTTGTCACCAGTATGCCTCCAAGACCCTTGTCACCAATCTTCTCTACTTCTCTAGCTGATCTCTTCTTTCTACACTGCACTGCACTTTACTAGGGAAGCTCTGTCCCTAGTCTAGCAACCCCAAACTGTGTGCTTCTTCTTGGCTTCCTTTGATCTTATCCTTAGCTTCCTAAAGTCTTCTTCTCGGCCTACTTCCAACATCCTTTGGACTTCTTTGAAACTCAATACCAAGCCTTTCTTCATGATGTTGTAGCCTTCCTCTTTATTGTGATTACCTTCAACCTCCCTAAGATATGCGAGGTAAACTTGCAGACCAAAACAGAGATATGATAAGACTTTCTTCCTTCGATAGCACACCTCCTTTATTGACCTAATCACAGATCCTTTCATCATTGTATTACCTTCTTCACGCGTTGTTCTACGCACTAGAAGAGAGACTTATCTTTTGCTTTGATAGCCTTCTATCTGAAATGTGCGAGGTGGTATAGACCCAGAACAAAGGTAAGTATACCTCTTATTTTCTTCCCAAACTAGCCTCCTATTCTCGCATCAATGTAGACCCAAACTTCGCTCTTCTATCACAGACATGATCCAAAATTTCTTACACCATAATGAGGCCGCATCATCCTTTATATAATTTATGGCTTTAACTTGTAGGCTGACATGAGGTTTGTGTGTAAGCCGACTTCATCAAGGAGAATATTCACCATCTTTAACTAAAGCCAAACACTATCTTTTTCTTCTTCATTACATAAATTCATAATTACAAGTCATTATGAAGACCGAACTTAGTTACACATTCCAACATTCCCTCTTAACTAGGGAGGTATTCATAACGGTACATATTCACTCTCAATCTGAAGAATCTCACAAGAAAAATTCGATTGGTAATCCATCTGTTATAGCGTCTTATAAACCAACATTGGCATAGTGCAAGGCCTTGATTAACAACTCCATCTCTTCACGAGACCATGAACTACAATGCTGGAAAGACCAATGATTATAGACATCTTCATAATTGTCTCCAAGGTACATACTCCACCCACGTGTTCACCGAGTATGACCTCATAGGACTATTCTTTTGGGGATAGCTAATCCTCAAAGAATACTCGTCCTTTCATGACTACTCTTACCTTGGATACCCTAATACATCCCCAAAATAGTATCAGATGCCAGAGGATTATCCAATCCCACATTATGTCTTCTAGGTGAAGACTAGAATGATACGTCTATCACTCCCTCTTAATTAGGGAGGACATACCCATTCCTATCAAGGAATTTTCTCAAGCTCCCTCTTATCCAAGGACTTTTCAAGGCTCCCTCTTAGCCAAGGACTTGTCTAGGCTCCTAGGGACTTGCTTCCAAGTTTCTACCAGGTAATAAACTTATTACCATCCCCCCTCTTAATCAGGGACCTGTAGTAGCAATGATGAAAACACCGAGCTGCTCATGAAGAACTACTTTCTTTGATGTCATGAATTTCTTCGTTGTTGAGGAGTCTTCATATTTGGGATATCTTCATTAGGGCTCAAATCACCCATCACTTTTGATTTTTGTCTGAAAGTGATCCATCAATTTTCATCTGGTCTACCTTCATATCATGCTGCTTTCCTTCGAACCATACTTCTTCCAAGGATCTTACATCCTGAAATATGGTTATCAACTTGTGGAAGACATATACTTCCCTTTGGCTGCTCTGAATAAGCTTATCAGATATTATTCAATTATAAATGTGAATACTTAAATCAAAATTTACCTTAGTGATGATCTTTCACCATGACATCCTTCTTGTAGGCATCGACATCCTTTTTTATCTCCTAAAGATATGTATTGTCAAGGGTCTCTATATTTTCCATAATTCTATTAGAGTCCACATATCTTCCCTGGAGATCTCCTAGTCAAGTCTTCTTGGCTTTCTTGGATGTTGATTTCTTCTTTCCATGGTTGTACTTTCCATGATATTCCCTTTTCTTTCTCCACGGTTTTATTTCATTCCTCGGAACTTCCATTGCACAGTTCCTTGATAATATACAACCACCTCATATTCCATATGAGGACATATTATGTCGATTTCATCTAGTGTATATCATGCCCTTTTGGCAACTTGTGCATCAGAAGAGTTTCTACTTTCTATTTTGATTATACTTCTAAAGAAAGAAGTATACTACCTGCAACCACATGGCATGACTTCATAGCATCTAGTGTCAACATATATATATATACATGTACCTCATTATTTTCCTTTTGAGTCATCCTGCAGCATATTTCCTTAGAATGAAAGAGTTTCATTTTCTTGATCTGCTTCATCAATATGTCATCATATTCTAATCCCAAAATTCTGTAAGTTAGAATTCTTGATGAAACCTTTTTCTTTCTTCCTAACTAGTGAATCCAAAAATGATTCCATTAGAAAATGTCAACCCCTGTTTCCATATTGATTATTGAATGATGACCCTTGATCTAGATGACTGCCATACATAAATATTGTTTTCTGTGAGGTTCCTAGGAGCCACTTCTTTCGTGGCACTCTTGTTTACTGCTATGGTCTTATTCCTTGGAAGTTTTTATCAACATGATTGCCATGCAAGCTATTATACATTGTCTTGAAACTTCCCTATTTTTGTAGAGAAGTTAGCATCATGCTAGTGATTAATTTGAAACTGTATTTTAGTGGAAAAATTCATTGTTTTTTAGTGGAATAGTTCATAATTTATTCTGATATATTTTTGCAAGTGTACTAGTCACGAAGATAAATGTGTGGTTTACTTTAGAGGGTTCTCAGTTCTTTCTAGATACGCTTTTCATCATTTTCTTTAAATACTTCTCTAGTGCTTTACCTTCATATTTTATCCCCTACACAATTTCTCTTGAGGTCCATGTTGTTATGTTTATTAGTTGTTTCTGTGGAAACTTTTTCCTGAGGTTCTGCAAGGTAAGTCCAAATGCAAAAAATATTGTTTTACATATTGATAATTGTTCAAGACATTCTTGTGTGATACCTGAATTTCATAAATCTAGATTTCTATTTCGTTATCTATATCAATATATAAGAACGGACCCATGGATTGTTCATATTTCTCAAACTATGGAGTTGTTCCTTTCCTGTTGCATGTTCTTTTATATTGTTATGTTGTGATTCAAATTTCTAGTTGTGCTTTCCAATTATTCTCCTACATAGTACATGCTTTGTTAGATTATATCAAAAGTTATTCTTATTGTATTTTTATTATGTATATTGAACATATTATTTCTAGCAACTTTTGATCTTCCTAGATTTTCTATTCCTTTGGTGTATCTTTGCACCTTTAGGGGAAATTGCTAGTTTAAAGTCTAATTCTTTAAAGGGTGCTAGCTCAATGGAAGAGCACCTGCTTTACAAGCAGGAGGTTGGTGGTTCGATTCCATCGTGCCCTGATATTCACAGGGAATGAGGACGATCAGTTTTTGGTGACGTATGATATTTTGACCATCACCAATGAGCTTATGGTGACATTTTTCAACCCTCACAAAAATATGAAATGGTGATGGTCAACGCACGTCACCATATATACGCATCAATAGTGATGGCCATTAAAGTTCCGTCACCATAAATATTTGTTGTTGATATGAAATGGTGAGGGTCATTGTTTGTCATTATAGTCATTATTCATGATGGGCCTTGATGTCACCAATGAGTTTATGGTGACGGTCAATGAACGTCACCATATATATGCACCAATAGTGACGGCCATGAAAAATCCATCACAAAAAGGCATTGTTGTTCATATGAAATGGCGATGGTCACTATTCGTCATTATAATCAATATTCGTGACGGACCTTGAATGCCACCAAAATACATATTTTTGGCGACGCCACCTTTGGTGATGTTCAATTTTTTGGTGACAGAGGCTATTGTCTGTCACCATTTCTCATATGAAATGGTGACGGTCACTATCCGTCACTATAAATCATTATTGGTGACTGTCCTTGAATGTCACCACAACACTTATACTTTCGGCGATGCCACCTTTGGTGACTTTCAATTTTTGGCGACGAAGGCTCTTTTGACCATCACCAATGAGCTTATGGTGACCATTTTCGCCCCTCACTAATGTCCTTTTTTCTTGTAGTGAAATATTCTCACCATGAGATTTTGTTTTCCCACAAATTTTGGGAATTAATTTATATCTAAACCCAATTATTCAACCTGGTTTATACCTATGTTACAATTCTTCTTCTTTCACTGTGATTATTTATCCTTATGAGTTACTGTCATATACCAATTTATTTAATCAAGCTAACATCTATAGGTTAATTTTCTTAATCTATGTTCTTTATAACATAGGTTTGAACCTCTGTGTAATGATTTCATGCACTTGTCATGTTTTCCTTTTACCTAGTTATGCAAAAGGTAAGGGATTGCCCTCACGCCCATGTCCTTTTCCCATACTAACTCTTAACCTTGCTACCTCATGTATAAATTTTTATTTTATTGGAACTTAGCTATGTTTAAATATTTAGATTCTAGTAGGATTTGTTCTCATTAGCATAATCATTTTGATGCCCATGACTTCTACTTGATTTCTACCCATGATAATATTCAGAATATCTATTTTTCATATGGAAGTAATGTACAAAGCTCCTAATTTATAACAGAATCAAATTTTTTTTTTCTAGAATTATACCTGTAACTCATAATGATAAATCTGAAATTATACCTCTCATTTGCACTTCAGATTGATGGATCATATTTATACTTTAAACTTATCATATAAATTCTAACTTTTCTTATATCACTAATTTATGATTCAGCATAAGAACTCAATACTACTTTCTTGCATTTTCACACCAGTGCACTTAAACTCATAGCCATGATTTCTAGTGAGTTTATATAAATCTTACACCTTTATTAGAAAAATATCATAGAAATCAACAACTATTGAGGATCATATTAAGCTAAAAAATATGATTGTCCTCCCATCCACGAGCTTCTCCTCCAAGCTCTCCCCCAAGAAGAGATCTATTTTCCCCCAATACTGACAACCTCTTGTCATACTAGTGAAGGCACTTTTAAGCCAACTTCCCTAGCAATTTTCCATAACGACATCCCGTTATTCTAGGTTGTTGTTTCCCATAGGATAGGCTTTTATTTTTATTTTTCACAACAGTTTTTTTTCTTCTTTTTTGCTCGCTTTTCCACAGTGTTGCTCTTCCTATCCCTTCCCAGTGAAATTTCCTCTTCACTGGGGTATCATTAGATATTTTTCCTCCATCTAAATTTTTAAATTTTATTTCTCCAAGGGATTTTTTTTGGGAGATTGGGAAAGTATAAAATATATATCCTATCCTCTCATATTAGAATTTTGGGATCTCTTAATACTATTTATTTTCCAAATTAGTATGAAATTTCATCAATCAATGTTAAAATATAATTCTTCCAACATTATAATTGTTTCATAGGTCCACATAGTATTTTTCCTATCTAACATAATTAACTTAAACATAACAACTGTAAATCTGGGGTAGTTCAAGTTAAAACTAAGATGAATTACTTATTTAGAAACCTGAGCACACATTTAATTTATCAGCATGTTGTAACTCAGTTTTCTACTCTTTACTCCATGTAGTGTTCTTAAATAAAAATTGGTATACCATGCCCTTTGCATGGGAGAAAATATGCACAATTTTCCTGGGAAGTTTCCTATAGGATTATTATGCCCCATTAAGATTTAAAACTTGAAAGCCTCATGATGTGTTGCTCCTAAATAAGAGTAAATTTAAAATTGGGATGAACTACTAATTGAGCAATCTGAGAGCACATTTTATTATATCAGCATGTTGTAACTCACTTTCCTACTATTCTACTCCATTTAGTGTGCTTAATAAAAACCTTTAAAAACCATGCAAGACTTCAATATTGTACAAAGATAACTATTTTAACAAAAGTAGGATTTATAGTAACCAATGTTAATGGTAGGCAAAGTTAATTGTATTTCTCTTGCAGTGCAAGACTATCATTGTGACAATTAGTTCCCATGTACCATTAAAAATATTTTAGTATTTCAAAAACATTGATGGAAGAATTATGGCTGTCATGATTGAAGCTACTATTCGTTTCTGCTGGACCAACAAAAGACTCTTTTTTCAACTTCTCAAGTCCAACCTCCTATTCATTATTAAAAAATTAGCCTTATTTTGGTTTAGATAATCTTTCTCTGGGAGCATGTTTGATCTCATATCTGTGTAATTTGTGTTGATTATTTCAAAGAAATTTCCATGTGTAAGATTTGTTATCAGTGAATTGTGTCTGATTGAGCTCCTATCCATCAGAATTTTCTTGGCACCCAAAACACTTTTCTTAGTTGATGATCCAATCTGCTAGCAATTTAAATTCCTCCTATGCAATGTCTACAAAAAATTATTGGGTGTTCTGCTAGGATTACCTTGTGTTTGGAGATTTTGAGAAGTTTCTAATGTTGAATTGAAGATTCAATGTTGCTAGGTTCATTCTTTGATATATGCCTTTGTTTGTAATGCAATTAGGTTTTTGGAAAAAGCAACAATAATGGTCCAAACTTCTTCTAAACATAACATTGATCATACCAATGGATGGATTAAGCCAAATCCATGGAAAGTCTGCACTGTAACTCAAATAGAAGAAACCAAACTGATATTGAGAATGGTGCCTATCTAGTTATCTTGCCTAATCTTTGGAATAACAGTTGCACAGAGCACACTATTTTTCATAAAGCAAGGCGCTACCATGGAAAAAAACATGGATTCCCATTTTCAAATCCCACCATCTTCTCTTCCAACATTTTCCACCTTTTCTGCACTCATTTTCATAGCTATCTATGACTGTTTAATTGTAACATTGTCCAAAAAATTAACAGGCAATGGTTGTGGAATAATTGTTTTACATAGGATCAAATTTGGCACATTCCTCTCTATTCTCTACATGGTTACCAAAGCTCTAGTAGAAAAGAAGAGAACCCATGGCTTACTTTACACCCCAAGATTGTAATTCTTGTGTGTCTTTTGGTTAATTCCTCTGTTTTCTTTGCTTGGAGTAGAGTTTTCTTTTGTTGGAGTAGAAAATGTGTTTACACTCTAGGGTTGCAGGAATATTTCTATAATTAGGTCCTTGACAGCATGAAAATCTTGGGAATTTCCTTTTATATAAGTGTTATGGGAGTTGGTATTTAAGCTTGGGAATTTCCTTTTATATCAGTGCTGTGGGAGTTGGAAGTTTTCTCAGCAGTATTCTCGTCGCCATAGTCGACAAAATGAAAAAAAGGGGAGAACATATGAGATGGATTGTGAATAATCTAAATAAATCACATTTAGGTTATTTTTATTGGATTTTAACTCTTTTTATTGATGCCATTCTTGATATTGATCCTAGTCATTTTCTACAGTTATTTTTTGGCAATATTGAAAGCAGATTCTTGGAGATTTTGGTTAAAATATTGAAAAGTAAAATAGCATAATAGTCTAAATAAGCCTTCAACTAGCAGGTTACTCTGTAATATGAAGAAGCCTGGAGACCTGAACATACCACCTCTTAATCAACACTTTTATTGGACATGTATTGACCAGTGTCAGCATGTCTACATTTTAAAACCCTTTCCCATATAGTCTACATTTTAAAACCCTTTCCCATATAGTCTACATTGTAGATTGTTTCAAATGTGCTTGAAATAATAATGCTTGTTGTTTTCCTTTGAGTATTTATGGGTTTTCTTATTGGTCGAACTTATTTAAATTTATTTCATGTAGGCGATATGTTCTTGTGATACACTACTGTCTTTTGTGTCGAATTTTATTTATTGTTTGCTATAGTTGAATATGTTCACCGGTTATACCCCCAATTGGTCTGTGGGATGACTTACTCGCTTGCATTCTTGCTTGCTTGCTTGGGTTACTCGAATAATATGGGGAAAGTCACTGAAAAAAAATGAAAGTATCTTGAGAAAAGGGGCACTTAAAAAAATAAGTAAGCAAGCAATTTATTTTCCCCTCAAATCATGATTAAAAAGTCAAATACTTTGTTCCTAATTTCCCCCGGCTTGGGTTGGGCATAAGAATGCATCCAGAGTTGAAACTAGAACTAATAATTAAAACGGTGTCGAGGATAATTTAACATACAAGGGAGAGGAGTTTGTTGTACAGTATTGGAAGCGAGGTCAATTATGCTTGCCAGTATACAAGGGGGAGGAGTTTTTTGTACAGTTCCAAAAAAAAAAAAACATAGAAAGCAATGACATCCCAAATTATCGTTATAGTCCATGAGACATCTTAACATAATTATTATCGACATATTTAAGTAAATTAATTAAATAATTTAATTACACCAATACTTCCTTAACATATTTGGTAAAAATCTGCTTTTAGTAGTACCTCGAATTATGGTGCCTATGCAAACCTTTGTGTCTACATAAATGTGCCCTTGTGGATGACCTCCACGTGTGACAAGAGATATGTGGAGTTAAATTTGGTTGGTGACCGAAATCAATGTCAGTTTTATATCTTCTATGTCTTGGATGTTGTTGTTTTGTATTTCTTCATTCCTCAAATTTGGTTGTTTGCTAGAGTGAGTTATCCATCACTATAAACACGTGACATTATATTGATGGATTGTCTTGGGTTATCATTTTGGTAAGTTGTTTGTGGGTGTATGTTTCTTTTATTCTCTCTTATCTTCTACTCTTTTTTTTATTCACATGGTTTTTTTTCAAAAATATAATGTTTATGATTAATGATAATTTGGTGGTCTGTTTTGGTTATTATAGATTTTTAAGGTGTTTTATTAGTCTCCACTTTGTTTGGGACTATAGCATTTACTTCAGGGTCGAGATGTATTAATTATGCATTATTTGGCTTTGTTTTTGCAATTTTAACCAAAGTTTTAAGAAAATGCTTAACATTTATATTTTTGCATAAATTCAAAAATAATTATCGGATTTTTAGTAAATGTTATTTCTAAATTTCAATTTCTTGAGAGCATTTGCAATGCCTAACAATTCATTTTAAAATTAAAATAGAAGTAATTTTGTGAATGGCCATTTTGTTGGTGAGTCCTTTGACATTGTCAGTTTTATGTTAGCACTCTACTCAATGATGCGATAATTGATGGAGTTTTTTTTTTAGTGCTTTGTTCAATGATGTGCCAATTGATGCAGTTACAGGTTGTTTGCATAGGCTTTGGGCTGGGGGCATTGAACAAATTTCAAATTAATATTATTATGTGCAGGAGAGCTCGAGACTATTGCATAGTGAGTGTGGTGATATTAATGAACGGTATGGTAATTGGTATGGTTTCTTTGTGCAGAAGAGTATTTGTGGGTGAATCGGGGCCTTTTTCATAGACGGGTGTGCTAAATAAAATGTGCAACGAATTTGCAGAAGGCCTTGTATTTTTAAATTATTATTTAGGAACATTTTTTCCAATTACAGAAATAGTTGTATGAAGCTTGTTGTTGATTTTGTTGCAGGGAACTATTATGTTAATGCTTTGTTCAATGATGCAATAATTCATGCATTTGTAGGTTGTTTTCATAGGCCCCGGGGGTGGGGGGTAGGGCTGAAAAAATGTCGAATTAATATTATTATAATGGCTTGTGCAAAGTACATATTATATATCTGAGAGATGAGGTCCTTTTCATAGTGAGAATCAGGGTCATTGAGTGGAACATTTAACGTACAGAGGACAGAGTATGTGTGGGAGATTTGTGGTCTTTTGCATAGACATGGGTGCTAAAAAACTATAATTTCAATTTTTGTGAATAAAAAGTGGTGCAGTAAAACGAATGTGCGGAAGGCTTTCTATTTTTTAATTATTATTTAGAAACATATTTTGGAAGTATAGAAGTAGTTGTACGAAGGTGTTTGTGTGAATCTAGTTGTTCGGATGTATTGTGTGCAGAGTTTAAAATGTCAATTAAGGATTTTATTTAGTACGAAAGTGTAACCCACTCCTCCCACATTTACCCACTATCAACGGTTTACCCGAGGTAAACATGAGCTGAGGGTCACAATTATAAGACTCAACCTACTATATGACCTTAATTAAATCGATCTGACAACTTAAGACCTTACTGGCTTTCCTCGGGTGTTATAGGACCTTCAAGAGCAACCCAACCCCTCTAGGTGTCCAACCCCTGAGATAACTCTCTTTTTCATTTTCTTAGAGACTCAGCTACTCCCTTACCAAGGTATGCAAGTGAATATAACCCTCCATTCACACCCATAGTAATACCTTTGAGTGAGTGTGGAATTTTCAAGTCAATTATATGCGAGCGGTCCCAAACTGTGAGCCACTTTTTCAGGGTTGGGACTTAAGTATCTACCCATAACTCAATGAAACTTCTAGAAATGATGAATGAAATAGAAACAAAGCTTATAAACCAAAACTTGAGCCAGTACTTGACCTGACCTCTCCCAAATGGGGTTGAAATTTCGTCAAACACTTGTAAACATGCAACCTACAGGTCACGAATGCATATATCAACATAAGGATTTGGAAACTTATCTGAGGTTTTAACAAGAACGACCAATGTCTTCTCACAATATTTATCATACCACAAATTAGGTCATGCGTTCATTATTCATTCAGTTATAAGTAAAATATTATGAGATCCATGACTAAGATTTTTCATATAACCATGCTTATAACCAACATATAACTAGGTAAATAACAATGATAGAATAGCCTTTAAAGCCACATAATAACAAGTATATTTACTCATCAAAAGAAAAATAAACTTAGTTCTTATTAAACATATGCAAAATCAAACTAGGTCTGCGACTTCCACGTACCACCTGACCATAGATTGGGTTGAACCAAACCTTTCTTTCAGCCAATCACCCTCATGCCATATTCCAAGCATGAATGTGGGCTCATGGGATAAAACAATCCATAAAAAAAGTAAGGGAATCTAGAGGTTAAACCACCTCCACCCTCACCATACCATGATCTCACCTAAATCGGTCTCGAGATCACAAAACAAAACTGAGCTTCAATGCCTTATAATTCCTTGACCATCCCTTGAGGAATTTTCCTCTCTCCACCCACTTGTTGAGGGGTTCCCAGAGAAACCCATCTCCACCCCAACCCTTGGCATTTTCCTGATACCATCTTAGCCAGATCCGAAACCTTCCCATAATCCAAATTCAACTAAGAAAGAATCCCAACACACCATGGATATCTAAAAATCGTAAGGCAAGGCTAAAACCACTATGAAAACCCAATAATATCCATGCCACTAACAACAAATAAACCAAATATATGCATGCATATACCATGCATGCCAAAACCATATATAAAATCATACATGCAACCTATTACCTACAAGTATTCATCCTAAAATTGCTTTATCCAACTTTTCCTTGCTCGATCCTTGCTTTAATTGTCCTTCCTTTACTTCCTTGTCCTTTCTTTGCTTGTTTGCTTTCCTTATCCTCTTGATGCTCTTCTCCTCTCTAAGACTAATCCCAAAACTAAACTGAAAAAAGTATGTGAGCTGATCCTCAGAATCCTTTTTATCATTGAGTCCTCTAATTTCTTCATTTTCCTTAATTTTCCTTCAATTTCCTCCTCACGTGCAACCTATGAACTTTCACCTCCCTTTCCTCCTAATTTCCTTTTATCTCATCAATAAAATGTCAACTAATGTCTCTTTTCCTTTTCAAATCCTTTCCCATTTCCTTTGTCTATTTCCTTAGCCATAATAAACCAAAAGTGACACCCACTAAGATTTTTTTCCCAATATTTAGCTTGGAATACATACCCCATGACCTTGGTCATATTTTTCCCTTATTAAATCTATTACATGAACTTTTAACTAGGGGTCGTTATATACCCCTCCCCCTTAGGGGAACACCATCCTTAGAGTTAAATGACACATACAACCAACAATACACTTAAAAAGAAAAACATCCTGCCTTTGGAGCTTTATAACTTAGCTCGTTGAAATATTTAAACTGAACAACCTGCTCAAAACTAAAACCATCATGACAATCATGACAACCATACTTCTTACTAAAGCTTTATAACACATCTCATTATGGTATTTACAATAAAAATCACATATACTTATGCACATTTTCATCAACCAACAAATAACCATGTTGTTTATGGAGCTTTACAAATCTAGCTCATTACAGTATTTACAATAATATACACATATATACATATGCACATTTGTTCAACCATCAAATAAAAAGATATGATGCTTGTATAAATCAACGAGGGAGTCCAGAGGCTCACACCTCCACCCTCAAATTAATATGAGGATTCACCTCCTTCCCAGCAAGTCCATAATCCACTGCCAAAGTCAAACCTACATCCAATGTCTATTGCTACGATCTTTTACTACCTATTCCCTCAGTGAATAGTTATCAGCTCATTGTTCCAGGGCACACTTCCAATGTGAATTTTATTCCATCTGGAAATTTCAATGACCAAAACAAATCCATCCAGTGGCCTTCACTTCTTTTCTACATAGTCCCTCATGTGATCCGGTAACCCCCTTCCATGCAGTCACTCACCTTCCAATTTCCCTGACATCCCCTTTCCCAAGTGATCCATCCCTTGGTAATGCTTCCTCACATTTGAAGGTCAAACAACCAAGGCATATACCTACCTAAAAACTATCATACCAGTCATAGAATGCTCATGGAAATAAATGGACACTATTGGGTACCAATGTCTCACAATGGCACTGCTCCTAAAGTGCTTTACCAACATACTACTGCTTGTTCCAATTCCTTTTTCCACTGTTAATTCTTGCAGTCAATTTCAACCACCCAAACTGGGAATTTCCATGTTTTCCTGTACCACGAACATAAATTCCATTACACCAAAACAGAATTGAAATAAATTCAAATCATACCTATTTTGTGGTCCATCAATAAGGTACACTTTCAATTATTTTCACTTCCTTTAATAGCAAGTCAAACTAGTTGTTTGATAAAATCATCATGTATAAACATATCAAATCCAGTTAGTTCAAACTCAACCATCATAAATCAAAATCATAGATCACATACATATTTAAAAATGAAATAAAATACTGAGACTTATCTTTCCAATGATTCTTTTGCTTCTTCCTTTGTTCTTTATCCTTTCTGTACACACACTAAATCTGTTACCAAAACTAGCAAACACCCAGTACCTTCTCTTCTCTTTAAGCAACAAGGGAATCTAGAGACTAAACCACCTTAACCCTCAATAACAACAAGGGTATCCTGAGACTAAGCTTATTCAACCCTTAATATCAACTACGAGGGCATCTAGAGACTAAACCTCCTCAACCCTCGATAGCAACAAGGGTATCCTGAGACTAAATCGCCTAAACCCTCAATATCAACAACAAGGGCATCCATATACTAAAATGCCTCAACCCTCCAATACAGTTTCATACCTGTCAGTCCCATCACCGTATACAACACATACACACACATTGTACAACACAACACATACACATACACCAGACGTATAACTCGACCCATACAACTACACCCAGAGTATAGAACATCACATACACCTACACCTATGTACACCCGATGTACAACACCACACATACACCTACACCTTATGTAAAACACAATACATACACCTACACATGGTGTACAACACGACACATACACCTACACCTGGCATACAACACCACACATACACCTACACCCTGTGTACAACAAAACACATACATCTACACCCAATGTACAACATAACACATACACCTACACCTAGTGTACAACAAAATGTACACGTCGTACAATACCATGAATATTCATGTCGTGAAATAATGACTACATAATACCTGTAACACAAAACCACAAATATTATAGTACCACATTTACAACATGTACAAAGTACCACCTGTACACAAAACCACCTGCACAATCATACACACAACACCACATGTACATAGAACCATATGTACAACATGAACACCATGCCATATGTACAAAGCACTGCATATGAAACATGTAGAAAGCACCATATGTACATAGTAATGCATATCCAACATGCTCACAACACAATATGTACATATCACTGCATAAACAACATGTACACAACACCATATATACACAACACCACATGCACACAACATCACAGGTGCAACATGTACAACATATATACAACAGTAGTACTCAACATCCATAGACCACCAGTAACTCTACCAAGAAACCTTGCTTCTAGTGTCTTTCCACTATTCATGCATGTTCTATCATGACATTGATTGCAATGCTTCCATTATGTTTATGTATCCCTCGGCATTACCTTTCCATAACATAAGAATAGGCATAGTACAAGACTATAATATCAATTCATATTCACATGATATTAACCTTATAGATCTATGAAGGTTACTCTTCCCACTTGATGCCTCATGAAACTAGGAACTTATTCATGCCATTCACCTGCATAAGCAACCATTCCTCCACAAGAATGATCCTTGATGTCCCTATAATTTAACGACATAAATACATACATATATACATATAAACATCATCATAAAACAATCATGATCCCTGACGACCCTTTAAGATAATGACACACATACATACCGACACATGTAATCATCATAATAATCATGATCACTACATAATTACCATATATGATAAGGATAAGGTTAATATAACTCCCTTTATCCATGAACAACATTTAGAACAATATTTTCCAAAATATCCAAGTCATATAACACCTTATATCCATTCACATTTCATTTCCTCATTACCTTCTCATAATTGTCCTACCACTGTCCATTTACCCTAATGCACCCAAACCATCCAAACGAATGTCATACTCTTTCCTTCAGTTGCCATTATACATGCACCGAGCTTCATCGTGGTCTTACATTACCTATTGGGTTTCAATCCACACTCCTTGAGCTCCATTAACATCCTCCTTCAACAACTAATTCCCAAGGCCCTAAAAAAATAAAAGGCAAGAACAAGAAACAAACAAGGCGAAAACCAAGAACAAATGTCAAATTAATATTATTTTGTGTAGGAGAGATGGGGTCTTTTTCATAGTGAGTGTTTTGATACTAATGAATGGTACGGTAATTGGTATGGTTTCGTTGTGTGGAATAGTATTTATAGGTGAACCGAGGCCTTTTTCATAGATGGGGGTGCTAAATAAACTTTGTGATGAATGTGCGGAAGGCCTTGTATTTTTTAAATTATTATTTTGGAACATTTTTTCCAATTATAGAAATAGTTGTACAAAGCTATTTGTTGATGTGGTTGCAGGGAACTATTATGTTAATGTTATGTTCAATGATACAATAATTCATGCATTTGTAGGTTTTTTGCATAGACCTAGTGGGTGGGGGGTAGGGCTGAATTTTTTTTGAATTAATATTATTATGTTTTCTTGTGCAGAGTACAGAGTATTAAGCTACTTGATCCAAATGTTCCTTGCTCGATCCTTGCTTTCCATGTCCTTCATTTTCCTTCCTTTTCTTGCTTTCTTTCCTTCTCCTCTTTATTCTCTTCTCCTCTCTAAGACTAATCCCAAAACTGAACAGAGAAAAGGATGTGAATTGATCTTCATAATCCTTTTCATCATTGATGCCTCTAATTTTTCCTAATTTTCCTTCAATTTCCTCCTCACATGCAACCTATGAAATTTCACCTCCCTTTTCTCCTAATTTTATTTATTTTCATCAATAAAATGTAAATTAATGTCTCTTTTCCTTTTCAAATCCTTTTCCATTACCTTTTTCAATTTACTTAACCATAATAAACTTAAAGTGACACCCACTAGGATGTTTTTCCCAACATTTAGCTCGGAGTATCTGTCCCATGAACTTGGTATCATTTTTCCTTTATTAAATTTATTACATGAAATTTTAACTCGGGATTTTTATAGACCCCTCCCCCTTAGGGGAACACTGTCCTCGTTTTTAAATGACACCTACATCCAACAAGACCGTTGAAAAGAAAAACACACCACCCTTGGAGCTTTATAACTTAGCTCGTTGCAGTATTTACAATGAACAACCTGCTCAAAAGTAACACCATCATGGAAATCATGACAACCTTATCGCTTAATAGAGATTTATAACACCTCATTATGGTATTTACAATAACAATCACATATAATTATGCACATTTTATTCAACCAACAAATAACCATATTGTTTATGGAGCTTTATAAATCCATCTCATTATAGTATTTATAATAATATACACATATATACATATGCACATTTTCTCAACCATCAAATAAAAATATATGATTCTTGTATCAATCAACAAGGGATTCCAGAGGCTCACACCTCCACCCTCAAATCAATACTATGATTCTCCTCCTTCCTAGGAAGTCCAGAATCCACTGCAAAGTCAAACCTGCATCCAATGTCCAGCGCTACAATCTTGTGCTACCTGTTCCCTTAGTGAACAGTTACCAGCTCATTCTTCAAGGGCACACTGCTAATGTGCATTTTATTCCATATGGAAATTCTAATGACCAAAAAAAATCCATCCCCTGGCCTTACCTTCTTTGCTACATAGTCCCTCAGGCAATCCAATAACCCCCTTCCATGCAGTCACTCGACTTCCAAGTTCCCTAGAATCCCCTTTCCCAAGTGATTTGTCCTTTGGCAAGGCTTCCTCACATTGGAAGGTCAAACAAATAAGCCATATACCTGCCTCAAAACCATCACACCAGTCATAGCATGCTCATGGAAATAAATGGACACTATTGGGTACCAATGTCCCACAATGGCCTGTCTCCTGAAGTGCTTTACCAAAATACTACTACTTGTTCCAATTCCTTTTTCCACTATTAATTCTTGCAATCAATTTCAACCACCCAAACTGGGAATTTCTGTGTTTTCCTATACCAAGCACATAAATTCCATTAGACCAAAAATAAATTGAAATAAATTCAAATCATACCTATTTGGTTGTTTATCAATAAGGTACATGTGAAATTATTTTCACTTCCTGTCACAGCAAGTCAAACTAGTTGTTTGATCAAATCATCATGTATAAAAATATCACATTTTCTTAGCTCAAACTCAACCATAATAAATCAAAATAATAGATCACATACATAGTTAAAACTGAAATAAAATACTAAGACCTATATTTCCAATGATTATTTTTCTTCTTCATTTTTTCTTTATCCTTTCTGTACACACACTAAATCAGTTACCAAACCCGGAAAGCACCCAATACCTTCTCTTCTCTTTAAGAAACAAGGGAATCTAGAGACTAAACCTCCTCAACCCTCTCTAACAACAAGGGTATCCTGAGAATAGACTTCCTCAACCCTCAACATCAACAACAAGGGCATCCAAAGACTAAGCCGCCTCAACCCTCAATAGCAATAAGGGTATCCTGAGACTAAATCACCTCAACCCTCAATATCAACAACAAGGGCGTCCAAAGGCTAAACCACCTCAAAAATCCCACACAGTTTCGTACATGCTTGTCCCATCACAATATACAAAACATACACATACACAATGTACAACACAACACATACACCTACACCTAGCATACAACACAACACATACACCTACACCTAGTGTATAGCACAACATATACACCTACATCCATACACACCTAATGTACACCACCACACATACACCTACACTCGATGTAAAACACAACAAATACACCTTCACCTAGTGTACAACACCACACATACACCTACACCCGATGTACAACACCACACATACAGCTACACCCAGTGTACAACAAAACACATACACCTACACCCGGTGTACAACACGATACATACATCTACACCTGGTGTATAAAAAAATACATACACCTACACCTGATGTACAACAGAACACATACACCTACACCTAGTGTACAACACAATGTACACATCATTAATACCACGAATACACATGTCGTGAAATAATAACTACGCAATACCTGTAACACAATACCACATATACTATAGTACAACACGTACATAACACCACCTGCACAATCATACACACAACACCACATGTACATATGTTGAGGAGGTAAATCCCCTCTGCGGACAGAGGCGATCCCTACTAGCCCAGCAGGGGTCTAGCAACAAACAAACAATGCTATGACGCAAGCTCCTAATTACGAATGAAAGACTTGGGATAGAAGCCTACTTGGATTCCAACGCTATGATCTGAAGAAGAAGTGTCCCCGTCCTTCAGCCCTGGCAGATCACAATCCTTCCACGATCTCCGCGGATGAACACCTGCACATAGAAGAAACGAACAGATACAAGCATAGGAACCAGCATACGTAACTAAACATCGGTCAGAAAAGATATTACTCGCATTAACATGGTGGAAAACGGAGTGGAACCATAATCATAGTCATCTATTAAGTAATAAACGAATAGAAGTTACAACCAAGTTCTGACATCGCAGCCTCCTTCGAACGGGTCTCCGGTCGTCCACGTCTCGCAAAGCTCGCCAAGGAAAGGGAAAACCTCTCCAGAGTCTCGTAACAATGGTCTCCTCGCTTGAATGGGCCTTAAGGAAAAGAAGGGATTCTTTACAGCACAAAGGCACTTGGGAATAGGGAGATGCAAAGCTTCAGCACTTCAAGACTAGCTTGCCATGGATCTGAGCAGGCTTTTATAGATGGGGAAGGAGGGAGTTGGGATCCCTATTATTATGGAATTGGCCCTATCAACAAGGAAGGTTCCATGGGAGGTGGCAAAACCAATTCCCTTCCATAGAACTCCCGCAGCCAAACCTCCCAACTCAAGATAGGCAGTGGTTTGTGAGTTTGTTTGAACTCAACTTCCGCCATCCATATTTAAAAAGCAGTCCCTAAAATGGGTGGCGCGATTGCTGCTCTATGACAGAGCGCCAAGTGGCGCGACCTCTTTACAGGATTTCCCTGATTGGCGCGAGCACTGAACTGTCTACCCGCGCCAATGCAAAAGAGCTGTTTTTCATGAGTTTTGCAAGGAGATGTCTCAAGGGAAAATGAAGCTCATACTCAGAGGGATGCATTGATGGATGTTTTCAAGGCATGATAGTGTTCACAGGTCACATAATGGGTCCTCCATTGTGCGGGATGGGGAATGGTAGGGATGGTGACAAATTACTGTGTAACAGATGCCCCCTAAAGCATGAGGCCCGAGAGAGAGAGGGGTGAAATGCTTTACGAGAACATGTCCAACCGAAGGCCCGCCGTCGGAAAACCTGCACAGAAAGATACAACTGATATCTCAAGTACATGATGTATATATATGGTATGGACGCAGCCATCCGAACAGAGTATGCTATAATCCGGATCCGGGGTATGGGCGCAGCCATCCAACTAAGATCAAACAAATAGACTCAGGTATGGTCGCAGCCATCCAATCAGTGAGTCATGTACATAATGATAATAATCCACAATCGCAGCCTGGATTACAACAGACACAATCCAGGGTCTTGCGCCCCATCTCGACCCAAACAAGTACAAGTTCGAGCATGTGAATATGTGAGCTGAAGTCGAACATGCAAGAACATCGTCTGATTACCAGCCAATGATGAAAGCTGTTAACAGACGCGAGAGAAACCACCAATAATGACAATGGTCCTCAAGGTACTACAGGTACAATCTACAGCGTGTGAATAAATGAGCTGACGTCGAACACCCGCAGAATCATTCGATCGGAAGTCAATGATGTAAACTTCACGTCGAATGCGACGAACCTGCCATTGAGGCATGCAGGCTCCAAGGTACCATCAGGAGTCTCTAGACCAACTTCCTGGATAATGAGTTGAAGTCGACAGGAAGTGACCTTGATCGAAGGTGGGCCATAATGATTCCCACATCAACGACACGAGACAGAGGAACATAATGTTTTGTTGTGAATCAGGACCATATAAGAAACAGAGGAAGGTTGATATTTGCAGAGGCCAACTTCTCTTGAACATATTGACGGCACGACAGTGGACTTGGCAGTATTTGACATCAAAAGATCAAATGTCATAGTGACGAGGCAAAGAGCAGATGAGAGGTCAAAAGAGATCACCCAAACCCACGGAGGCAAGTGAAAAAACGAGATGAGATGTCCCCAACCCGACACGAATGCAGACAAGTGCCATGTTCAAGAGCGACATACTACCGACGACAACGACGATGGTTCCATTTTCCCCACCATTTCGGTGAGTACCTCTTTATTTTTACACAAGCTTGAAGAGGATACCATATGCTTGTCATATAAATCCGTCCTTCGGACGAATCCAACCTAGTGCATTTAACGAGTCCTAGGAAGGAGAAACTCGGAGAACGTCATTTCGACTAGATCCGATGTCATCAGGGTTTAACGAGTCTGACAAAGGAAGAACTCGGCGTCTTTTCATGTTTAGAGAGTTTGAAAAGACAGCGGAAAAGAAAACTCCACGGGTCCCTTTTCGTAAATAGTTCCCCAGATCCGAAAAGGTAGAAAACAATATCCGGGAAAACCTCCTAGTCGTGATAGGCTAGGGTATTCCTTTTTCGTAATCAATCCATCCCAGCCCGAAAAAGGGTTAAACGTATACTGGGTAGATGTCGATTCGTGTCCAATTTAACGAGATCGAAACGACAAGGGCCTCGGCAATCTTTTCATGTTTAGAGAGTCAGAAAAGAGCTAAAAGTTGACTCCTCCTGGAGGAACGAGTGGTATAAAGGGTAGCAACTGGTTCCGATAATGGTGGAACTGCTCAGAACAAATAAAGGTTAAGAGGCTGGCTAACAAGACCACTCATTGCAGCGGTTCCTCAGGAACAGGTAAAACAACCAAGTGAAGGCATATGATCGGCCAAGCAGATAGTGACGATGGAGTGAGAAAACCAAGGCTTATCTGGCAAAACAGGCTGATAAAATGGCAATCACAAAAGGTAAAATGGGAATGGTTTCATTCTTACACAAGCTTGAAATCAGGAAACTCTGCTTGAAGTTGGTTTCATTTTTACACAAGCTTGAAACAAAGATAAACTATGCTTGAAACCGGTTTCATTTTTTCACAAGCTTGAAACAGAAACAAACTATGCTTGAAAAAGTGAGCATGCCCCTCAGCATTGTGACTCAATTCGAGGTACATGCCCCCCAAGCTTCAATCCATATGAAAGGCAGATGGAGTGAAGGTTCAAATTACGAGATCTAAGAAAGACGCGACTGGGATTTTACGAGATCTAAACAAAGACTCGAATTGAACAGGAACGTGTTTCATTGTTTTAATGAGGTTGACACATTAAAAGAACTATCCTCAGACACCCTTGTTTCATTTTATAAGGAGCTTGACACAAGACAAGGAACTCTGCTCCGACAACCTTGTTTCATTTTTTAAGGAGCTTGACACAGGAAGGGAACTGTGCTCCAACCAGCTTGTTTCATTTTTTAAGGAGCTTGACACAAGGAAAAGAACTATGCTCCGATCGACTTCATCATAATGAACGAGAAGTCATCGCTTCCAAGAGTTCCACTCCCGATGGAAGGAAAACATCCTGGAATTCAGGACCCAATGCCCCCAGCACCCGACGCACGACGGCACTATCACTAAACATAGGCATGGGGTAGGTAGCCACATAGTTGACCTGCGGTGGGGCAGATACAACAGGTGGATAAAAACCAGGAGGGGGTGATGGCGGACCAGTTGCCACATTAGGACCAAAGAACGACAGCTGATCAATGGTCACGATCCGTCCTTCATGTGGAAAGCACATCACGCGAAAGAGGGAGGAGACAAGCGCTCCCATGGCATAGGTGTAATCACGCCCCAAAAGCAGATTGAAATCCAAGGGGCCTGGAACGACCATCACATCCATATGGACGGTTTTACCTCCCAAAGTAATAGGTAACCTTGGAAGGATCCCCAACGGTTGACTCATTCTTCTATTGAATGTCAACGGATTCTGCGTAACGGGCGCAAGCGGCGGCGAACCGAAAGCTTGCCAGGTAGTTGATGACAGAATACTAACAGAGGCACCTTCGTCTATAATGGTGCTGGGTACAACCAGACCAAGAGCCTGTACTGTGATCTCGAAAGGCACATAAGACGGAAGGCGAAATCCTGCAAATCGATTCCAGTCAAAGGAAGCAACCAAACTACTCGGAGGGGCTACCATCGACAAGCGAAGGTCTTCCCCTGATGTTACGGTAGAAGAAGCATCCTCCATGACCTCCATCTCGAAGGCGGGAGGGATATCCTCTGGAGCCTCCATCATGGGAGGCGGAGGAGGGGCTTCTTGAAGTACAGGGACAGGAGAATCTTTCTCCAAGTCTGAAGAATCTGAAGAGATCAGAAGCACATGAGGGTTATGAGATCCACTCTCGACAGAAAAGACCTGGTGCACCATAGACGGGGCCAGTTCAACCGATCCCACGACCAATGGTTGGTCAGGGATGGATTCGTGAATTTGAATTTCTGGGGGAGTGGGATCGACCAAGGATGACTCTTGACCAATTGTAAGATCAGCTGGCGGAGGACTCACAGGAAGCCGATTATAACCAGGTGGAAGTCGTGGTGTAGAACCGGTCGGGTTTTCCAAAACTCGCTTGGCTTCATCCATATAAGGACAAAGGTGAATGGCATGATGCCCTTCACACAGCTTGCAGGGATTGGTGATCTTACCCTGCTTCTTAGGAGCCTTATCAGTACCAGTTGAAGACGTGCCCCCAACCTTGCTCCCGGAAGTCAAAGCCAATGGTGGACGACCGTTGGACCATGCTTCAAGCACTTTGGGAATGCCAGGGCAGTCTCGAAGCAGATGGTCTCCCGTGCACAACATGCACGGGAACTTGACTTTCCGAGGAGGGTTGGAAGGTTTGTCAAGAGGAGATATCTCAGAGACAGTAGCTGTACATTTAGCCTCTCGATTATCGGACTTCTTCTTCTTTGTCTTCTTCTTCTTCTTCTTAGCCACCTGGTTACTTGAATCCAGACTTTCACCAGGCGAAGTAGAAGAGGAGGACGCAGAAACAGGCGAAGAAGGGGAGAGGTCCACCTTGGAATCAACATGATGTTGTTCAGGTGGAGAAACTGATTGAACAGTAGTGGAGACATTCGGAACAACAGAGGTTGAGAACAACCAAACAGGCAACCCAACAGTTAACCCAGGAAGGGACAACGTCGCCATGTAAGGAGCACCAACATTTCCAAAAGGAGGAAAATGACCGGGATTCCCTTCTGAGGGGATTCCTTGGTTGGTGAACTCTGAAAAAGTTGCCATCAAACTCAAAACCACACACGGGCTGAAAAAGAGTTAAGGGCACACGATCAAACGGTCAACAAGCAATATCTAAGCGGGCGTGTAATCGTGGGTGATTAATTTTACCACATTGGAAAGTAAGAAATTCTACCGTTTCATATTTTAAGAGTCGAGAAACGATAAAAATATGACTCTATCTCTTTCAGAGTTGACACAAGCGTGAAAGGACAAGCGCTTGACGGTCTTTTCAAGTTTAGGGAGTCAGAAAAGACCAAATGACTACTCAGGAAAAACTAGGCACAAAGGGTGAACCAAATATCCGTGAACTGCAATATACACCTTGGTTTCAATAATGAAACAGAAATCGACCAAGGACTTTCCGTACGTGCAGGTAGTCTCCCCGAATGCTGTGTTCGGTGTATCACGGGTATAGGGCGGCAAACTCGGCTTCCTGTGGATAAAGGATTGAAAACCTAGAGGGGTCTCCCTTTATATACGCGACGGTATGGGGAGCGCAAGTCCGTACTAGCGCTGTCTAAAGCCAACAGGCGAACGACAGCTGCTAGGTTTAACGACGCCGGAACACGTCTCTAGCCTAGACCTTCTAAATGTGTTTCGTTAAGTTCCAATGCTGCCTTAGGTTAATTGAATAAATTTTATGGTTGATCTTCAATTAAGTTTCAATTTTCAGGCCCTACTGAATGTGTTGTTTCAAAAACTCCTAAATGCAAAGCTATATGAGAAAAGAAATCTTTCAATTCGATGAAGGCTATCTAGTTAAGGGAAGAGCTTCAAACAATGATGCAACAAACAACAAAATTGAAAATGAAACTTTTCAAAACTAGATGACTTTCACTATCCAAAAGTATTCTAAAACATTCAACGAAGAGAATAATGCAATGTAATCTATGCAAAATTCTTTTTCCGAAAACTATGCAATTGTAATCTATGCACAATTTCCTTTTTCTTTTCAAATAATAAGAATGCACTCAAAGCGATTTTTAGTTTTCAATCATTAAACAATGTGATCTTAGTTCAATGATAAATCTCAAAACTACCTTTCAATGCAATGTGATCTAATGCATTTCAACGAAAAGCAAACTACGAGACGAAAACTAAAACAATGCAAATCTTCCTAATGCAAAAGAGATGTAAACAAACACTAAGAATGCAATCGTTGTTTCAAAACACTTTGTAACAAAATCCCTCAAAAGGTGACAAAACACAAAGAGGACTTCCAAAGCATGAGATCAAAACAAGGCATTCATTCCCTTTTACATCAAGTGATCATAGAAAGAAGACATTCCAAACAATGAGCAATGTAATCTATGCTCATACGGAGGAAAGGCCGGAAGGGAAAGACACGCTGGCGAAGGATTAAGGGAAAAAAAAACCTCAATTTTCATACACCCTGAAATTGGCCCAACTTGTACATTGACAACTAGCGCCAAGTGGCGCGACTTTTACATTGAAAACTAGCGCCAATGGCCAATTGGCGCGGGTTGCTAACTGACAACAAGCGCCAATTCCTGAAAATGAAAAAACAAAGAATTTCTCCCAACCAAAACTAGACTTCCCACTTCAAGCTGAATCTAAAACAAACCCAGAAGCAAAGTACTGACCAAAAGAAACTTCCGAACAAGGATAACCCTACCACCTACAGGAAATGGCGCGACTGTCTGGCTGTAATCCGCGCCAGACAGGGGATGGCGCGAGTAATGAACTGGCAACCTGCGCCAATTGGCGCGACTGTCAGGCTATAAACCGCGCCAATCAAGCCAACCATGAAAAGATGAAAATTCGGAAAAACAGAGGTTAGATCTGATCCTCTGGGGCTGAACCAAAAGCCAAAACACAAAAATAACCCAACCCAGAAGGCTCATCAAGCAAGGAAAAGCAAGATACAAATGGCAAGGCAAGACAAAGACTCCAAGTCGTTCAGTCTGCAAACCAAACCGGAGATCGACTGAAGTAGCGTTGATCTACTCCGCTAATGCTAGGCAGAAGCGTTTCGAAGGCTATCTGGCTATACTTCAGACTCCGTCTACAGTTTACAAATCAAACAACAATCAAACAACAAGCTGGATCCCCAGCGGAGTCGC